>BLBF01000002.1:85816093-85879981 GCA_015471245.1 Laticauda colubrina | reverse complement strand
TTTTCATAAATTGTGTTAGCCACCTTTAAACCATCATCATTTAACACATATAATCCATCTCTTAAAGATGCAGTAATTTTCTTATCTTCTTTTGTAATTAAGCAGTTATCTCCCCTAAATGTAACTACATATCCTAGTTTAACCAAAATTCTAACTGAAATTAAATTAAACTTAAGTTGTGGTACATATAACATTTTTACATTCTCTTTTATAAAAGAACAATATGCTATACCTTCACCTTTAGCTTTCAGTTTCCAGCCATTGGCTAACGATATCTGCTGTTTACTCTGGGACATTTTAGTAAAATTTTTGTTATCATTTGTTATACAATGGGATGCCCCACTGTCAACCACCCATAAATTATTTTTTACAGCTCCGTTAGTATACATGGCTAACTCTAAATGTTTATTTATCTTTTGATGATTTTTAGTATTCTGGCCAGCGTTCTGGCGCTTTGCCTTTTTACAAAATCTTGCCAAATGTCCTCTTCCTCCACAATTAAAACACTTTTTAATTGCGTATGCAGTAGGAGATTCATTATCTTCTTTTTGAGGTTGCTCCCTCCTTAATTCATCTCTTTCATGCCTTCTTCTGGCCTCTTCGATCAATCTGCCAGTTATATCAGTTAAAGTTAAATTTTCCTTTGGCAAAATTTCAAGTGAAGTTACGTAGTTATCATAACTTTCATCAAGGGAAGATAGAATTATATAAACTTGATGTTGTTCAGAGAATATAAGCTCTTTCTCGTTTAATTCTTGGAAAATGCTTTGCATAGTTTTTAAATGACTCTGCATGTCACCATTTGTTTGGAGATGCGTCCTGAAAAGCTTCCGTGTTAGATTTATGTGAGAACCAACCTTATCTCGGACATAAATCCCCTTCAGCTTCTGCCAACACCCAAAAGCCGTTTTCTCTCCGTGGATATAAACAAGCTGTTGATCAGTTAAGGTTAACGCAATTATGCAAATGGCTTGTTGATTTTTATGCTTAAATTCTTCTATCTTTAGTCTGTCTTCCTCATCCTCTGGATCCCATTCTCCTACGTTTAGTGGATTTTCAATTATGTTCCACAGACCTTCTCCTTGTAGAAGTAGACTACATTTTGTAGACCATGATACATAGTTTGTTCCATCCAGCTTGGATATAAGGGACAAACTTTGTAAATTGACTTGTGCCATGTTTTCTTATATGGATATAAAAATATAATTAATAAAACACAGCTGTCTGTTTACTGTAATGTATAACAACACAAACTCTCACTTTTTACATAAATCTGTTTTAACCTAGTTAAACTGACTTCGCAGCCTCTGGGCCCATAACCAGTGTTAAGCCTGGGTTCCCCAACCAGGGTTAGGTAGACAAGCTAAACAGAATGTGCAGCGTTAGTCAGATAGGCACACAGATAAATGAGTGAGCTAAGCTTGTATGTTTATTAACATACAGTAAAAATAACAGATATGCTTGTGCTATCAAGAATATATTTTATTCCAGTATAAGTTTATGGCATAGTCAAAAACAGTCCAATATTCATTTACCATGTAGTCAGTCCATTCAGGGATATTCAATTAGCAAAGTCTATGTAGAATATCCTATGTCAGTTCACATAAATCAGTCCGTTGTTGTCTCTCCCGTTCGAGCAATGCAGTCTTGATTCCAAGCAGTAATCAGGGATCATCAAAGCCAGAGAGAGAGTGAGCAAGCTGTAGCCTTGCTACTTTTATAGTGTTTTTCATAACCACTCCCACAGTTGCTATTTCCCAGTTAAAGCTGCATACACTAACTATGATTCATAGTTATTATTTCACCTAAACCAGTTAGGGTGAACAATGTTATCCCTAACACCTCTTCCTCCCTCTGGCAGGGCCATCTGGGCCCTCATCAGAGGGGCTTCGAGGTTCTAGGGTCTGCTCCCCCACACCACCAGCAGCAGCAGCAGCAACAACAACAGTAGCAGCAAAAGCAGGACCAGCAGCACCAGCAGCACCAGGATCAGCAGCAGCAGAGTAAGCACCAGCAGGACCAGCAGGACCAGGATCAGCAGCAGCAGAGTAAGCACCAGCAGCACCAACAGGACCAGCAGGACCAGGAGCACCAGCAGGACCAGGAGCACCAGCGGGACCAGGAGCAGCGCCAGGAGAGTAAGCACCAGCAGAAGCACCAGCACCAGGAGCAGCATCAGCAGAGTAAGCACCAGCAGAAGCACCAGCACCAGGAGCAGCACGAGCAGAGTAAGCACCAGCAGAAGCAACAGCACCAGGAGCAGCACCAGCAGAAGCCCCAGCACCAGAAGAGTCAGCCCGAGCAGCAGAAGCCCCAGCAGAAGCAGAGTCAGGGCCAGGGGGTGGGATGGTGCCCTGTCCTTCTTGCCAGGGCTGGCAGCAGATGGCACAGGCTTCCTCTTCTTCCCCATGGTTGTTGGCTGGAGCTGTGTCTGGTAGCAGGTCTTTCCTCTGAATGGTGACCTGCTTGCGAGCTGCTTCCCTTTATATCCGTGGGGCTGACGCAATGCATCCTCCCTGCATGCACAGTGAACGCTTTGCATCCGCTAGGCTTCCGCTCTGCATCCGCTTCATCCGCTCGGCATCCGCTCTGCATCCATTCCTTCCGTTGCGCGTCCGCTTCACTGTGCTCCCCTGGAAGCCCTGCGGATGTGCCATCCACTTCCATCCGCTAGGCTTTCATGGAGCATCTGCTTTCCATCCTCGCTACGTCCTCTCCCCATCCGTTCCTTTCCGTTGTTTTCCGCTCTGCTTATGCAAATTCGGGGCACTTTTGAGAGCGGATAACAATGGATGGAACATTTTCTCATCCGCTGTGTCCTTTTTACATACGTTTTGCATCCGTCGGCCTATGTGACAGGCCCTTAAGACTTGACAAGGCAACAAGTACTGCCTAAAAAAAACAGTGATGCAAACAGCAGAGTGACTATTTAAAAATAATTTCAAATTATAAGAAGGACTTAATAGGTGGATAAAAATGATAAATCCAGTCTAAACATCTGGCCAACTATGCAAACAACCACCATAATAATAATTAAGCTTGTACAGTGCTGGCTCTGAAACAATTCTGGGCAGTTCACAATAATCAAAGAAATTACAATTAAATAAATAAAAGATAAAGATAAAGGATGACAGATCAGGTGGAATGAAGTGAGGAATCTCACTGTACCTTGCCAAAGACTTGGACAAAGAGACAGGTTTTTGTGACTTCCAAGCAACAGTAGAATGGGATATTGAGGAAACCTCATTCCTCATATAGCAGTGCTGCTGCATGAGGAATGCATGTTTCAGGATTCCAATAGATGACATTGTTTTCACCAAAGGAACCCAGAGAATGCTACTCTTGCAAGTTTAAAATGATCGGGCTTATGTTGCGGCTGACAGGTGATCCCTCAAGTAACCAGGCCTTATGCTAGGTACAGTTTTATAGGTAATAACCAGCACCTTGAATTGCATCTGGAAGCAAACTGGCAGCAATATTGCTTGGGCTGCAGAAGTATTATACCTAAACATGCCCATCACAGCTGGCACTGCTGCATTCTGGACCAAAGAAAGCTTTTGGATGGTCTTCAAGGGAAGCCCCATGTAGACCATGTTGTAGTAATCAAGATGCAAGGTGACTAGAGCATGATTGATTGTACAAAGCCCCTTTTCTTGTCCCACTATGGGAAAGTGCATAGCTAACACACCAGATGGAGGCTTGGTAGCACCTGTTCTTTAAGCAGGAGCTACAAATCTGGGAACACCTTTAGATTCCATACGAACCTGGAGTGGTACCCCATCCAAGGTCAAAAGTGAAATATTCCCAGATCTGGGTCTGCACCCACAGCAACCCAGTCTTGGTAGGCTTGAGTTGGAGGCAGTTTCTTCCTATCCAACCTCACACAGCTTCTACTAAAATGTACATTTAAGTAAAAAGGGTATCATATTGTTGAACATTATAATGAGGTCTTATTATCACTTCCTAAGTCTTCATTATGAAACATGATTGACCCATTAGGATGCCAGCCAAAATAACTAGAATCAAACTAAACAACTATACCAAGCTAAATTGAATGCACAGCACTGACATTGTAATTGCCAATTGCCAGATAAGCCTCAAGCAAGGCATTCTTGCATAGCTAATGTCTCTGAAAGCTTTCAGTACCCAGTGCTTCTTGGAGAAATGATATTAGGATTCTTGTCTGACAGAATACTTAACTGAAAAGATTATTTACCGAAGGAACTAGTCCCTTTCTAACTGGGAGGAAAAATAGATACAGGAGTAGGGGAAGACTAGTGGGGACATTTGTTAAACTCAGGACGTTTTGTACGTTTGTTTCAAAGATAGGATAGAATAGAATAGAATAGAATAGAATAGAATAGAATAGAATAGAATAGAATAGAATAGAATAGAATAAACAGAATACTTTATTGGCCAAGTGTGATTGGACACACAAGGAATTTATCTTGGTGTAAATATTCTCCATATACATAAAGAAAAGGTACATTCGTTAAGAATCAAGAATCATAACATACAACACTTAATGATAGTCATAGGGTACAATCAACAATCAAATCATACTGGGAAACAGTCAATATAAATTGTAAGGATACAAGCAACAAATTACAGTCCTACAATTGCAAGTGGGAGGGGGTGGATGATAAGGAGTGATGAGAAGATTAACAGTAATAGTAGTGTACACTTTGTAAATAGTTGAACAGTGTTGAGGGAATTATTTGTTTAGCAGAGTGATGGCTTTAGATAAATAGTTGCTATAAGAAAGCCTTCACTAAATTAGGATCATGGTGCAATGAAAGAGGCATCGACTCATTGACATGTAACCATGTTCACTGTCATGTTCCTTCTTGCACAAGTAATTATCAACTTGTCACTATTTTTGAGCAATCATTCAATGTTACATTGCCATTGAAAAAAGTGACTTACAATCATTCCTAACGCTTAAAATGGTCACAGCATCCCCTTGGTCACATGATAAAAAATTATATATTTATGATAATTACTGCACCCAAGGGATATATGATCACTATTTATGATTTTCTCAATCAGTTCCTAACAAGCAAAGGCAATGGGTGAAGCCAAACTCTCTTAATAACCACACCATTCTTTAACAACAGCAAGGACTTAACAACTGTGGTTAAAAAAAACAAAAGTCATAAAATCCATCATGATTCGTTGCTTCCATCACTTTGCTTCACAATGGAAATTCTGGTCCCAAATGTGATCATAAGTCAAGGACTGCCTATATCACAATGGGAAGAAAACTCCTATGGATGGAACTTTTTCCCATGGATGCAATTCTTCCAACTCCAAATAAGAAATGCTAATAATGATGGAAACATTTAATTGGACTTAGGGTAGAGGCAGATAATTAGAGCCATCTTCTTCCTTTGCTAGAGTTTCAATCTCCCATGTTCCAAATTATTTAAAATTAAACATGCCAGGATCACCTACATGGAGCTACTTCAAAGCATTCATGTTATCTGTACCATTCTGTCTCATCGAAAATTAAGGTATAGTTGAATTCCAAATTATCTGTTCACTATCAGGCTAGTTTAAACAGCCCTTGAAACCAAAGTGATACACAAATATGCTTTAAAAAAGCATGACTGTTGCAACTACTAAAACCATATAATTCTGTTAAAAATGGAAAAGAATGGGGATATAAATAGGACAACATGAACCAATCAACTAATGTAGTAGCCATTGCAATAGTGAGACTAGGTCCAGGGATGAAGGATGGGATGGTTATCATAATCCCAATGTCAAGGACCACAACTGGAAAGCTGCTCTCAGTTATTTGTATTTTAAGTATTTATTTATTGGGAAAGCCTCATACTGTTCAGTCACAAGATCCTGGCAACTGTATGATTCCATGGTTCAGGTTACTAAGATTCACTTCTCGCTCATAAAGCATCTTGTCTAGCTGAATTACTTGCTTGATCATATTCCTCTGGGTAACTAAAATAACAAGTAACATGTGAGGAAAGAAACATAGATACATCCATTAAGATAAAGTGTAAAAACTATAAAAAAAATGGATCAGTTAAAGCAGAATTGTTCAGAATTGTCACATTGGTCAAAAACATTTGATTTCCTCTCTCTATATATGTGCCCAGGATACAGTTCTTATAACTTCTTAACTGAAAACCTAGAAGTATATCAGACTGCAATATGGAGCAGAAAATTGAATTAGGGTAATTTAATTTTAATTTTCATGCATTCCAATTAATGTGTTGCATAATTAAATACAAATGATTTGTATACTTTTAATATCATGTTTGTTTTATTCTACTGATTTGAAATGCTATGAAAAATTTGTTCTTCCAGTTCTTCAAAACACTACTTTGCTGAAATGGAAACGGTTTATAACATTAAAACACATAGAATGATTCATCTAAATGCACAGATACCCCATTTCCCTACAGAAGGAGTGATCCATCATCCTTCTGAATCTCTAATTTATCTTTATAACTTTCAACAATATTTTCTCCAAATATTTTCCCCAACTTTCTCTATGCAAACAGACATAGGTTAGCAAGCGAAAAAAGAAAATTGCCTTTTCCATGTTCTATAATAGATTTCAAAGCTAACTGGAGATTTAAACCCAGGCTAGATAATATGACATCCCAATTTACTGCCTTCTCAGAGTGCTGGGCTACAGCTGCCATACTTCCTAAGATTGAGGCACTACTTCCATATTTGGATTGCAAAACTCCATATTACCAGTACAAAAAGAAGTTTCTGTGGATTTTACCTTTCTATTTGTTGCCATGTATAGGGGGCACCACTCATCTCAATTTCAAGGCCACTGAGTCAGCTCTGTCCAAAGACATTTTCGCGCTCATGTGGCCAGCATGAGATGGAGCACTGTTATCTTCCCACTGAAGTGATACCTATTTATCTACTTGCATTTTTATGTATTCAAACTGCTAGGTTGGCAGGAGCTAAGGTGAGGATGGGTGCCCACCCTGTTGCTTGAAGTCCAGGTCTCAAACTTGAGCTGCCGGCTTTCCAGCCGACAAGCCCAGCATCTTAATCACTGAGCCATCCCGCTGCCCTTTATTACCAATAAATGGCAGAAAAAAGGAACTTTCAATGTCATTTTACTGCCCCTTATTATCGATCAAGAGTGTTGAAGTCAATTTGTATGGTAGCCTTCCTTAAAGGAATTGTGCTCTAATAGACAAGGAATGAATCAGATTGGAGCAAGCTATGATAAGCTTTGTCAGACAAAAGTGCTGCTCGACTTGCCTTCTGTAGCACTGTTGTATGGCGTTTGGTTGTGGAAATCAATATGTTGGGGAGGTACCAGATGTCAGGAATCACATGCAGTAAACTGGAGAGTTCGGGGCTATACTGTTAGTTTTATATGTGTATGCACAGGTATTACAACACCACTTGATTTTCAACCTGTTTTTGGTAGAGAAAAGTGTAAAAGCATGTAACTAATGTATGTGCCATATGTAAATGTTGACTGAAATCATTAAAAACCTAAGGTTTCCAACAGCCTGAAAATATAAAGAAAGGTTTGCCTGGTGCAAAGATAAACCATAAAAAATATGCCAAATAACTAAAGCTTTCTGTAACAGGTAATTCTTGATTTATGACCACAATTGAGCCCAAAATTTATGTTGCTAAGTGAGAAATTTGTGAAGTGAGTTTTGCCCCATTTTACAACTTTACTTTCTGCATTTGTTAAGTGAATCACTGCAGTTGTTAAATTAGTAACATTGATTGCTGTTAAGTGAATCTGGTTTCCCCAGTGACTTTGCCAGAAGTTCGCAAAAGGGGATCACATGACCCCGAGACACGGCAACCGTCACGAGTCAGTTGCCAAGGGTCTGAATTTTGATCACGTGACCATGGGGATGCTGCAATGATCGTAAGTGTGAAAAACGGTAATTAAGTCACTTGTTTCAGAGCCGTTGTAACTTTGGTCATTAAATGAACTGTCGTAAGTCAAGGACTACCTGTAATCTGCTTTTAAAAAGTCTCTTAAACTTCCTTTTAAAATAATCAAAGGGATAAATGAAAGAGAGGAAATTATTCTGCTATATGTATATCTGTAAATGTACATAAAACCAGGATTGTATTTCAGCATGTTGTGACTGCCATTTAGTAACCAGCCAGATTTTTAGAGAACGTTGATGCACTCCTGCTTATATATACCACTGTTTATTAATACTATAAAATTGCTTATTAACAATATAAAGTATATAGGAAAGCCAGCTTGGTGCAGTGGTTAAGGCATCAGACTAGAAACCGGGAGACTCTGAGTTCTAGTACCACCTCAGGCTCAAAGCCAGCTGAGTTACCTTGAGCCAGTTATTCTCTCAGCCCTGGGAAAGGAAACAGTGGCAAAAGACTTCTAAAAAACTTTGCCAAGAAAATTGAAGGCATTCTCCAAGAACTGGACACAACTGGATGAAAGAAACAGAAGACAGAAAAAAGAAAAACAATATGTATAGCTATCCACAAAGGGATGGAGCATTCAAGCTTTAAGGTTCAGAAAAAGTTAATGAAATGTATTTCTTTTACTGTCCAAAGAGCTGAAGTAGACAAAATTTCCTGTGGGAATTCTTAATGGAAAAGGCAGGCTCAGAAAACAACTCTTGCACTGCAGTTAAAACACTGCTAGCTGACTGTTATACTCCAGACTCGTTAATCTGAGACTCCTAGAGCTCCTCTTGTATAAAATGAACAGGCAACAGTCAAGTATTCTGATGGGCATTTAACACCAAATGTGGGTGTTATACATTTTAATTCGGTTGTTTATTTCAACAAAATCATACCGCACTACATATAAAAATATTCATAGTCTTTGCATCATGCCTCCGACAGACTTTAAAAGAAGCGTAGTGCCAATTAACTAAGCATTTTGGCAACCAGGCCATCCATGTTTAATTTCTGCTAAAATTTATTTAGATATTTTATTTCCTTCCTTCGGCTTAACTTCATTTAAAATTGTACACAGAGAAATTATGCAAAAATGCTGGAAACCAATTTGCATTATTGTAGTATGACTTGTAACAATATGGAGATAGGCTAGCTTAGAAAAAAATATGAAAGATCTTAAGATTGCTTTGCCTGTCAACTGAACTCTAATTTAAGTAAAGTGTTTATGTGAATTTGGCTCTGATTGATGTGAGTGAAAATTATGCTTAAGTTTTGGAATATTAGCTTCAACAGGGAGCAGTGAAGGACAGAACTGGTTTCCATAGCTTGCAGAGAAAATAGTAATGCAATGTGGCTTTTAAAAATAATATTAGTAAGAGAAGATTCAGAAAATTTGTTGAGTTTTCCACAAGGCTAGTAAAGATGGATTGTAGCAGGAAAATATTAGTCATGGGAATACTAATTTTTTTTTCAGGATTTATATTTTAGGCATTGCAGAATCTATGTACATGATGAATGTGTTGAATATCATCAACACATTATCCACTTTAGAGAAAATATAAAACAAGAATGTGTTCTCACAAAGTAATTTGTGTGCATCCTAAAACAATAGCACATCATCGTTTTGGGCTCATTTAAAATTTTGAGTGCATTGAAGATGCTCCCACAAAGTGACTCTCATGGAGCTACAGGATGAGGGCAAAGTGGGAAAACAAGCTTTACTGGAAGAAAAACTGATAAGTTTGCTGTCTGCTTTGATTTTTATTTTCTGAAACTACCTATGGAATGACATGGAGGCCAGATACAGAAAGAAGAAACCAGAGGCTGCAATTGCACTATCTTTCAGATCAACTTCATATTTAATTAAAATAATTTGAAAGGTTGGATCACCATTAAAAGCTTGTTTGCCCACAGTACCGTTGAATCAGATGGGGTGACACTTTCAGTGTCAAGTACATACAGACTCTTTGCCCCTAAGTTTTGTTGTACTTAGTGGAAGTTGATCTGTTTCTTCCATCGTTGCTTTAGCCCTCTCCTCTAGCTTTAACTTGGGGAATTTTGTTTGTTTGTGTGCTTTATGGGTTTCTTTTATTGTCTCCTGTTTGAGGATTACTTTAATGAAAAGCAGGCTAAATCATTATAAAGCAATAAAATGCTTAGAATAAGGGTTTAGCTGTTTTCCTGTGCTGCAGCAGTTCTGCATTCCATTCCAAATAACTGTGATCTCCTGGGGCAAAATCTAGCCTAATAAGCCAGAGCCATTGTCTCTTCTTTCCTTTCCTAAAACCAGCTTTTGAACTTATAAACCTTCCCAGGGACATTTTGACAACATATATAAGGGCTGCAAGAAATTGAACAATTGTCTCTATCCAGTTCAGCTGAAATTTCATTGGGAAGAGTAACTGGGAATGCCTCATTCTGCTTTTTTTTTCCATTGACAATTATTCTTTTCTAATTATTTCTATTTCTGTTCTGTTCAATTCCTCTTGTCTAAGCCCAGTTTTATTTTGTTGAGTTTGTGGTATGACCATATGCATACAGGGAGGCTACAGATTTTAAAATGGTAACATTAGGATAAGGTTTTATTTAAAAAAACAAAACAAAATTACAGTTGAACTTTTTAGGTGTTGTAATTATTTCCGTATGTTTACTGACCAGCGATCTTGACAGAAGCAATAATAATATGGTAAAGTGGTAAAATAGTAAGCAAAACCTAGTACCAGTGGGTCAGTGATGGTGTGGGGTGGCATTTCTTTAGGGGGGCGCACAGCCCTCCATGTGCTTGCCAGAAGTAGCCCGACTACCCTTAGGTGCTGAGATGAGATCCTCAGACCCCTGGTGAGACCATATGCTGGTGTGGTTGGCCCTGGGTTCCTCCTAATGCACAACAATGTTAGACCTCATTTGGCTGCAGTGTGTCAGCAGTTCCTGCAAGACGAAGGCATTGATGCTGTGCACTGGCCCGCCCATTCTGCAAACCTGAATCCAACTGAGCACATCTCGGACATCATGTCTCGCTCCATCCACTAACGCCACGTTGCACCACAGACTGTCCAGGAGTTGGGGGATGCTTTAGTCCAGGTGTGGGAGGAGATCCCTCAGGAGACCATCTGCCATCTCATCAGGAGAATGCCCAAGCGTTGTAGGGAGGTGATACAGGCACGTGGAGGCCACATACACTACTGAGCCTCATTTTGACTTGTTTTAAGGACATTACATCAAAGTTGGATCAGCCTGTAGCGTTTTTTTCCACTTTAATTTGAGTTTAACTCCAAATCCAGACCTCCATGGGTTGCTAAATTTGATTTCCATTAAGAATTTTTGTATGATTTTGTTGTCGGCACATTCAACTATGTAATGAACAAAGTTTTTAATAAGAATATTTCATTCATTCAGATCTAGGATGTCTTATTTTTGTGTTCCCTATATTTTTTGGAGCAGTGTAGTAGACTTCTATTGACTTATGCTGAAAACATTGCGTGTATTTCTATAAATCAGGCTTAATTTATTGTAAGTTTTACTTTTTATAAGTTTTTTTTTGTTTATTGTTTGTGTGATTTACCTCTATTCATATACCTATAAACAGCATCGCCAGGAAGTTGCATGATAAAAATTATTTCTTTGCCTCCTCTCACTGCCCCATTTATGCTTTTTATTACCAGAAAAACCCATCTGTTGCACCCCAGTGTGAAGGAGAGAGATTGGTTGAGGTTCTCCCAAGAACAGTCATCGCCACCCAATGGCCCAGGGACCACTGGGGGTCTGTGAGAAAATTTTGGTGGTCCACAGAGAAATGTCACCCCTAAAGCAATTAATCCAGGCTGCGCGGGAACACAAGGCTGTGCTGCCCACATAGCCCACGGGAACACAAGGCTTGCGTCGCTTGCATTGCAAACAACACGAGGTAGTGAGGGGAGGGAGGAAAGTTTGGAGGGGGGAAACTTGCCCCACGCACCTGGCCTGGCCATCGGGATACTTCTTTCCACTTCTTTCTTCTTATACTTTTGGATACACATAAGGAAAGCAGCCAAATTCTTTCTTTCTCTCCCCCAAACTCCACCAGAAATGAGTCTTAGGGACCCTGCAAGGCATCTTGCTCCAAGAGGCTGCGCCATTCTGACAGAGTTTGGGGGAGAGAAAGAAAGACTTCTGCTGCTTTCCTTGCATGAAGCCAAAAGTCTCTCTCTGTCCCCCCCGCCAGAGAACGGAGCTGGAAACAGTTTCCTGCAATCCCAAATAAAGAAAGATCAGTCGGTAGGAAAACGGGGTGGGGAATTTTCCTGTAGACTTTTTTGGGGATTTTCCCAGGGTCTTTGGTCCACAGGATTTAAAATTATGAGCTTGGTGGTCCCTGAGGTCCAAAAGGTTGGCAACCCCTGCCTTAGAAGATTGATGGTGGTGATGGCAGGAACTATGAAGCTGCTACTCCAAGGCAAAGAATCATGGACAGGGTTTGCAGAACCAGGAGGCTTCTGGAACAGGAGGTAGATTCATGCTGAGCTAGAAAGAACTTACTATTTCGCGATAAACTTGGTACCTGAAGCTAATGGAGAAAGGATGGCAAAACATCATTAACCAATAATCACTCTTAGTTTCTTCCCTGAAAACACCATCATCTTGGTGGAGAACAATGTTAGGAATCTAAAGGATTTTTATTGTCTTGATTTCATTGGGGCAAAATTGTAATGGCTTGATTTGTCCACCATATAGCTGAGATTTTGCTAAGAATATTTTGTTGCAGTAAACATGAATAATGTAAGAACTGAACATTAAACAGGCTAATGTTAAATTTTGAGTTTTATGGGAAATATAATCAAGGCTTGAAAAACTATGCTCAGATATTTACAATTTTTTTTCTGCTTCTTTTCTATGTGTATTTAACACTCAAGATCAGACTTTAGGGTTTAGCAAAAATGAGAATCTTAACTTTGGAAGGCTTTATCTTTAATCTTCTTCCCTGCATAATGAGCAAGAGAACATAAGGCCACTTTAAGCCCAGTGCAATCTCTCACAATAGGATAGTGCAAAAGGAGAGTTGCAGCATGCTTGCTAGCCAGCTTTGGAAGATTATGAGTTAAGTTGGCCAAGATATCATGAGAATTATGTGATTAATATAAATGTTAAGTATGGATATGGTGCCAATATCCAACTTTGTCTTCAGGTCAGGATTTCTTTTGTAAAATCACACAATGAAATTTCAAACAGGAATTTTCATCATGTTTGCACAATTGCAGGAGCAAACAGCAATCCGCCAAAGAGTTCTCAAGGTCCAGGCACCACTTTTTTTTTTTTTTAGTATTTTTATTTGATTTGTCAATCGCTTACAAGATACAGGTATAAGAACAAATATGGTTCTGAATACATGAGATAGATACTTATAAGAAAAATAAAACAATAAGACAGGGACAGTAGGCACGATTGGTGCGCTTATGCATGCCCCCTATAGGCCTCTTAGGAAGAGGGTGACAGACAGCCAGTTAAAGTTAAAGACAGTTAAAGACAGTTAAAGTTTTTGGGGTTAGGGGAAGAAACCACAGAGTCAGGTAGAGTATTCCAGACATTGATCACTCTGTTGCTGAAGTCATATTTTCTGCAGTCAAGTTTGGTGCGGTTTTCCTTGAGTTTGTATCTATTGTGTGCTCTTGTATTGTTATGGTTGAAGCTGAAGTATTCATCTGCAGGTAGGACATTGCAATGTATGATTTTATATCCTATGTTTAGATCGGACTGGAGGCGGTGTAGTTCTAGGTTTTCTAGGTCTAAAGTTTCAAGTCTGGTGGCATAAGGTATTCTGCAATGAGTAGAGGAGCGGAGAACTCTACTCGTGAAATATTTTTGGACTTTCTCAACTGTGCTAATATCAGATACATGATATGGGTTCCAGACTGATGAGCTGTATTCAAGTATAGGTCTGGCAAATGTTTTGTATGCTCTAGTTAGTAGAGTGATACCGTGTTTCTCCAACAATACGCCCCCCCAATAGGAAGACCCAGCATGTTTTCTAGGCATAAAATGAAATTAAGCTCCTCTCCCCAAATTTAGGCCTAGTTTAAAACATGAAAAATTGGGGGGGGGGGGGGAAGGGAGGAATTTGCCATTAGGAGTGACCCGCGGGCACCTACACCTCACCATCAGCTGCTCCTAACACCATGGTGGAGCACGTAGGGCTCCCTTACCCCTCCCTTATCCAGGTCAGCAGGCGGGTGGCGTCGGTGTGGACGTCCAGTAGCATTTCAGCCACTTCTCAGGCCTCTGTAGCTTCCATAGTTCCCACCGGTGCTGGTGCTTCTCTCGCCAGTGCCATCTCCAACAACAGTGTCTAAGTCGCTCCCGCTTTTCCCCTGTCCCTGTAACAACAGGGACAAAAAGATATTTTTTTTGTTAAGTTTTATTGATTTTTAGGAGAAACAAAAACAAACAAAACATAAAAACATCCAGCTTTCTTCCATAAGTATACAAACAGTGTTTCGGTCGGTTTATAAATTTTTTGTGCATTGATATCATAGTCACAATTACAGTTATATTACATAATAACTCATATTATCAGAAATTGAATATCCTAGTATTATTATTAATCAATCATTTGACTATAATTTTGTTCATTCATACTTTGCAAGATAGCTATACTTAGTTTATTTTATAACAATTCATATAGTTCTTCCAAATCTATCTTAAAAACATTTTATATATGTAATAATAATAATAAAAAAGAAATACATCTTTATATATTCATTATTTTCTATTATTATATTTTGTTATCTAGCCATTGATAGAAAAGGTGCCAATTTTGTAAAATTGTTTATCCTCTTGTTCTCTAATTTCAAATGTCAATCTACTCATTTCAGCACCTTCCAGTATTTTCTTGATAATTTCCTCCTGCAATGATATTTTCTCATTTTTCCAATTTTTAGCAAATACAATCCTAGCTGCTGTTAATACGTTTACAATCAAATATTTTAAATCTTTGCTGTATGTATCAGGTAGAATTCCCAATAAAAATATCTCTGGTTTTAAATCTATATGCTTTTTAGTCATTTTTTCCAACCACATGTGGATTTTAGTCCAATATTTTTTTGCATCCGCACAAGTCCACCACATATGGTAATATGAGCCAGGTATCTGATGACATTTCCAACATCTTTCAGATTTATTCTTGAACATTCTTGCTATTCTGGTCGGGGGAAAATGCCACCTGTAAAACATCTTATACAAATTTTCTTTAAATGTTGTTGACATTGTCATTTTATAATTTTGAGACCACAATTTTTGCCATTTCTCTAGATAAATCCCATATCCAAAATTCTTCCCCCAAACAATCATAGTTTCTTTAACTTGTTCTTCTTCTAATTTAATTTCTAATAAATATCCATACAATTTTTTAATCACCTTTTCATCAGTACCTGTCAAAATCTTATTTAAATCAGTCAATTTATTATAGAAACCTTCTGTTTTAAAGTCTTTTTCATACCTTGAATGTATTTGCGCATAAGAAAACCAATTCATCTTTATACCTTGTTCCTCTAGTTTTTGCATCGATTTAAGTTCACCCTTTCATTCAAAATTTCCCCATATCTAACTGTTTGTTCCTTCTTATATGTTATAGGATAAGAAAATGCTTCAATAGTCGATAACCAGACTGGAATTTTCAAATAACATTGTCTTTTAATCTTCTCCCAATTTAACCACAGAGACTCCCATATATGATGCCTTCTAAAATAACCCTGAATTTTAGTTCCCTTATACCATAAAATGGCATGCCACCCCAACAACCGATCATGTCCTTCTAATGTTCAACAATCTAGTATTTCTTAATGTTATCCATTCCTTAACCCATGTCAAGTTTGTAGCTTGGTAGTACAACTCCCAATTAGGCAGACCAAATCCTCCTCTAATTCTAGCATCTTGTAAGATTTTTAACTTTATTCTCGCTTTCTTACCTTGCCATATATATTTCAACACAATTTTGTTTAAATCTTCAAAGTAGTCCTTTCCAAGCCTAATTGGTATTGTTTGAAATAAGTATAGAATTCTGGGTAAAATATTCATTTTGATTGTTGAAATTCTCCCTAATAGTGACAATTGTAAGTTTTCCCATTTCGGCAAGTCTAGTGCTATCTGTTGTTTAAGTTTAATGTAATTGTTCTCTTTTAATGTACTACATCTTGCTGTCAAATGTATCCCCAAGTAGTTAACCTTATTCATGACTTGAATTTTCAATACAACTGCCAATTCTTCTTTTTGTCTTAATGGCATATTCTTTGTCAAAATCTTTGTCTTGTCTTTGTTTATTTTGAAGCCGGCCACCTTGCCATATGCCTCTATCTTTTCCAGTAGTTTTGGTGCTGTTTCTAGAGGGTCTTCTAAAATAAAAGCCAAGTCATCTGCAAAAGCTTGCAATTTAAATTCTTCCTTTTTAATTTTCATTCCTTTTATACTCTTTTTGTTTCTAATGTTTCGATTTAACACTTCCAGAGTTAATATGAATAGCAAAGGTGATAGTGGGCAACCTTGTCTTGTACCTTTTCTTATATTGATAGAATGTTAATTCTCCCTCTATCATTACCTTTGCCGTTTGCTTATAATATATGGCTTGTATTGCTTGAATAAATTTTCTGGCAAAGCCCTTCTGTTCCAATAATAATAACATGAATCTCCAGTTCACATTATCAAATGCCTTTTGTGCATCTAAAAATACCAAAGCCATTTGTTTTTCGGGGTGAGCCTCATAATATTCCAAAGTGTCCAATATTACTCTCATATTACAAAGTGTCCAATATTACTCTCACAGTGCTAATGCAAGAGTTCTGATGATGTTAGGTAGTTGGGTAGTGAAACATCTGCAAGAAAACAACCAAGCTCAGAAAGCACCGAGGATCCCACAGTTTAACTTGAGGTACAAATATTCTCTCCTATTGTGTAAGCTGCCAAGAGTCCTGTGATGGAATACAAATTTGATGAATAAATAATAACTAAAATAAATGTACAATGCCGTCTTTGGGAGAAGGGATAAAAAAAGTCAAAGAGGATGGCTACAATAGTGCAGCTGAATCTGTTTCCTTTTTACATATGTGCATTCCTCTTAACGATTCAAGGAAAGTTAGGACTGTAAACATAAACAAAAAAGCATTGTGTGGACTAGTTTTGGGCTGTCATATGTATCACTTTAGAAAGAACAATTTTATTATTGCTTTATGCTATATAAATAATGTGTAGTGCTAATACAGTACGCATTATTGTAGTCAAAAGCCCAATAAGAAATGTTTATGTTGCATTTTATATACAGATACTAGTAGTCCTCAATTTACAACAGTTCATATAGCGATTATTTGAAGTAACAAAGATCCTGAAAAAAGAAACTTATGACCATTTACACTTATAACTACTGTAGCATCCCCATGGTCACATGCCTGGCTCATATTTATGATGGTTGTGATCGCTTTTAGTGACCTTCTGACAAGCAAAGTCAATGGGGAAGCCAGATTCACTTAAAAACTGTGCTAGTAGCTTAACAGCTACATGATTCACTTAACAACTGTGTCAAGAAAGGTCATAAAATGGGGCAAAACTCACTTAAAAATGTCTCACTTAGCAACAGAACTTTTGGACCCAGTTGTGGTCGTTGAGATATACCTGTACTGCACACTTCCTTCAATCAGCACAAAGCAATTTGCAGTGAATAGTATCAAGAAAATCCAAAAATACAGGACAAGTGAGAGAAATAAAGGCCCTGATGCCATTGTACACCCCAAATTATATAGAACGGACACATTTTGGGAATCTTGCTAAAGGCCAGGATGCTACAGACACTGTACCACAAATGGGAGAATGTACTTTAGTTGTGTGGGACAATAATTTCGAACTGTGATCTCCAATCATGGCAACTTTAAGCCTGGCGGACTTCAACTCCCAGAATTCTGGAAATTGAAGTCCGCCAGGCTTAAAGTTACCAAGGTTGGAGACCTCTGATTTAGAAGACACGTATTCAGGGGTCCCATTCATCTCATTTGGCCCAGGGCAGGAGTTGCTTGCTGAACCCATCAGTTAGAACAAGTGGGCGAGTCGACTCTTTTTGGGAATAGTGTTCCTGTCAGTATCAAGCTATGAGGGATCCCATGGACGATTTTCAGATATTTTTGAACCCAGCCATCTCCTCTCCTGTCTCCTTTTCTGCAGTTCATTCGGTTGGCCACAAAGTGCAAAAGAATAGCCAATAAGCCTTTCCAGTTCAGTGCATAGTAATTGTCTACTTTGAAGGCTTATAGCCAACATGGGGCAACAACACAAATACTGACCCCTCAAATTCCCCAATCGCAAAAGAGAAAAGACACAGACGAGGAAGAAGGGGTGGCAGCTAACGCGATGGTCGACAAAGGCAGGAGTCACCAACCTTGGCAACTTTAAGCCTGGAGGACTTCAACTCCCAGAATTCCCCAGCCAGAATTCTGGGAGTTGAAGTTCACCTGGTTTAAAATTTCCACGGTTGGAGACCCTGGACTAACTGCTTAAACCAGCAAAAGAGTTTCCTGTGGAGAAAAAGTTCTTAGTTCACTTCCTCTCCGGGAGTTCCGCACTCCCCAAAACTCTTCTCAACCTTGCAGAGATGCCATATGGGGGGTGGGGGGGAAGGGGGCGCGGCAAGGCCGCGCCTACCGCGTCAGGAAAGTGTGTGTGTGGGGGGGGGGCTGGGAGCCTTTAAAATTATTCGGCCCCGCCCAAGGGGCGGTCTCGTTCCTGCTTAAATTATTTTATTCCATTTAACCCCCCCCCCCCCGCCCTTCCCCACACACACTCTCCTCAGGAGAGTGACCCGCGCCGGCCCGCTTCCCAATTTCCCGCGCGGAGCGGCTACGTGCCTTTGAGCTTGTGGCGAATGTCTTTTTTTCCCCCCTCCTGACGGGTTCTTGTGGGAGGTCCCGCCCCGCCCCATCCTTCCTCGGGGGAGGGGTAGGGAGAAAGGCGAGGGGAAAAAGGGGGCGCGCCTCCTCGTCTGAGGGACTTTTTTGGGGGGGGGCTCCCCTACACAGAGAAAGCGACCTGCTTTGAAACGGTGCGGCGCCCAGGGAGCACCGAAACGGGACGGGAATTTTTTTTTTAAAAAAAGCCAAGCTGGCTTCTCCCGAGGCGGGAGTTTCGGCGTAGCGTTGGCGCCATGCAATGGAGAACCGCGGCTCGGCAGTCCTGAGTTTGGGGCAACTTTTTGCTCCCTTCGGAGAGCACCAGCCCAACGAAGAAGCCGCCTTAGCCCCAGCATGGCGAGAAGACGCCGAGGAGGAGGAGGAGGAGGAGGAGGCGGCGGAGAATCGGCAGCAACAGCGGGACTACCCGGGGGCAGCCGCCCGGGAGAAGGACGAGGAGGCGCTGCTAGAGCGGCGCCGTCACCGCGGCCGCTCCTTCTCGCTGCCGGACAGCCCGTCTTTGGCAGCGGCGCGATTCTTCCAGAGGAGGCGGCGGCCGCCGGGCGACAACGACGGGAGCGAGGATGAGGAGGAGGAAGGCGACGGGGCGCTTTCGCCGACGGGGAGCCTCCGCGGCGGCTGCTGCACCAAGTGCAAGAAGCGGGTGCAGTTCGCCGATTCCCTGGGCTTGTGCTTGGCCAGCGTGAAGCATTACAGCGCGGCCGAGGAGCCGCAGGTGCCCCACGCCGTGTTCTCCCGCTTGCAGAGCTTCCCCATGAGGCAGAGGGACTTCGAGGACTTCACCGCCGCCTTGGCCGAGCTGGGGGGTTGCGCGTCCTCGCCGCCGCCGCCGCCTTTTCCTCGGCCGCCGCCTCAGGTCCCGCTCCGGCTCGCGGCCCCGTTGGACGGGGCGGACAAGGAAAAGGACGCCGGGGAGCGGCTGCGGCGGGACCGCGTCTGCCTGGAGGAGGTGACGGGGACGGCACTGGCCGGGGCGCCCACGGACGTGCGCGGCGTGGTGAGGGTGCGGAGTTGCCCCGGCTCCAAGGAGGTGACGGTGCGCTACACCTTCAACGAGTGGCTTTCTTTCCTGGACGTCCCGGCTCTGCTGCTCCCCGATGGGGGGGACCCTCCGGATGATGCCTCCGCTCCGGTCGAGCGTTACCAGTTCTCGCTCTGCCTTCCGCCTGGTTTGCCAGACGGGACGGCCGTGCATTTCGCTATCTGCTGTCGAAGCCAGCAAGGGGAGCATTGGGACAACAACGGCGGGGCCAACTATACCCTCCGCGATTGCAGCTCCGAGAAGTCGGCAGCTCCCCTGTGATGAGGAGACTCGGGAGGCGAGCGCCAGGCGGCTCTTCCCAGAGCCTGAAATTGCTCCAGAGACCAGCCTAAAGTCCTCTCGAAGTTACTCCGACTCCTACAATCTCCCGGAGTCCTGCAGCGCAGCGTCCTAAGGGCTGAACCTTCCCCACGGCTTGCCTTTGCTTCCCCTTCCTTCCTTCCTTCTTTTTTTCTCGCGGTCCAAACCTGAGACAGCCGGCCCACACCTTCGCACTTTAGGCTCGCCATCGTGCCGCCAAGCCTTGCGGCCTTCAATTTGGACCGAAGAGGCAGCCGGGTGGGAGAATCGCCGTCCGGTTTTGGAGAGAGAAGCGTGCATTTTGCCTCGTTGCACCCAAGCAACCTGAATGTTTCTGGCGCGCTTGGCCGGGAAAACGAGAATGTGCTTTAAGACCCATTGGATGGCAGGTCTGGTGAAGCCTCCTTGGCCGGGCATGGGTATCTGAGTGGGGATATATCCACTTTGGGGCATGAAAAAGAGAATGAACCTACAGTAGGGTTGGAAGGAACTTTGCCCCCTTTAAAGCCATCTGTTGATTTGGGCTGCTCCTTCCTATTTTAGGCAGTGACTTCTTGCAAGCCCTGAAAGAATGCTGCTCGAATTCAGGACACTTCTCCGGGAATTGGATAACTAGAGCAAGGTTTAAAAAACAAAACACGTTTGAATGGCTTTTCCCCCTTGCCTGTTGTGCCTTAGAGCAGAGCTTTATGCAATCTATCAATCTTTAAGGGTAAGTAATAGGTGTGTTGGAAACTACTTAAAGATTATTTACACTTCTTAGCAGGAATTGATCAGGTCTTGAAGAAATGATGCATGGTTTGCATTGAAAATATTAATGTCTGCTCCATTATCCAGGTATCACATGTCTTAAGAACAATTCATACTCTGTTTGGAGATCTGTAAACTAAGTATGTGAGAACTCAAATCTGAGTGACTATTAGTAGGTTGACTCTTGTATATGCCTGGACTGTGACCAAAGGAAAATGAGGGACAACAGTATTTAAATGCAACTTGCATTCCCCCCTCCCCATTGAAATGTCCTCGTCTACAAAATTATTACAAGTAAATTGATAGCTACTCTCTTGGGTCTTTGGCTGTTCTATCAGTTAGCCATAAGTAGTGAGAATTGCAAATACAACTAACATGATTTTCTGCTTCATGATTACTTCATTCTTTAAAATGCAGATTCGATATATCCAAATCAGTTCATGAAGTTTAAAAACTTACCTGGCAGTAATCGATGGAATGCACAACACTGAATTGCAGTTTTAAAGGAACAGTTAAGTAAATTGTTGATTAGTTGGATAGTTTCTTTCAGATCTCCTCAACTAAGTGGTAAAAAAACTGTTTAACAATCAGGTTGAATTAAGGTCTCCTCAATGTAATTCCCTTCATATGTAACTGCACAGAGTTGGCTACGTGATGGGTGGCTATATAAATGTTTAAATAAAATAATACATTTGAATATTTGCCTTTCAAGGACAAAACTGCAGGTGTATTGATAATGTTCTGCATTCTAAATTCTTCAAATTTCAATTGGCAGAATCCTTAGACACTATTGCCTGTAGTCTAGGAATCCAGAATGTTGAAAAATCTAATGCATATGAAGAATCTGAGAGATTCCAAAAATACTTTTCTAAACTTGGGATCTCTTTTAAATAAGTCATTCTCAGCCTCTTTTAGGGGAGAAAAAAACTTTTCTAAAGTTTCTGGAACTCTTGAAAGATACAGATATGCAGGCTTGGTAGTTTGAAGTAACTAATTTTCTCCTATGAGTATTTGGGAGAGAAATACGATATAAAATGCCACATTTAATAGTGAGAGTGAAAGGAGATTATAAGAGAAGATAAAAGCTCTGCTTTTTCAAGTTTTGCAATTGTAATGTCCTGTGATTGTATCTTTTATTAGGAGGTGTTTACAGGCGCAAACCCTAAGTGCCTTGGCCAGATGTGGCCTTCAAATAGGTGTATTGCCTGTTTACATATTGGTGGGTTCCCCTACATATGCTGTTGTATTCCTGTAAAGGAGATAGGACAAGCATTTATTTTTGTTATGTACAGCAGTCCTAACTTTTCTGGCTACTTGCTGATTAACATCTATATGGAATGTAATCGTTTTGAACAATATACTTTCTTTTTTTAACCTTGAGTATTACTTTAAAATTTTATGGTGCTCCCAATTGACAAAAGTACATGTTAATCGGGCACTCAGCAGATGAAGAGGGACGAAGATTAGACTATAATTGAAATTTAAATGCTATACAGCTGGTATGGAAAGAGGCATATTGATTTGTAGTATTTTAATTTTTCAAAAAAAGAAAAAAGGTTCTTGTTGCTGAAGCAGCACATTTATTTGTTCAGTATTCAAGAAAAAAATCATTAGTTATTTAAAAAAGATGATGTATAAATGCACAAATTCCTGTAGAATTTATGATTTCTTCTTAGTATTCCCAAAATGAAAAAGTTGAACAATTGAAAAAAATATTACTTTTGGAATAGAAAATACTTGATTTAGTGCCAGTCAGTAGTGAGTCATAATTCATGTCCAACATAAACTTTCCTGCCACTACTGCCTTAAGTGGTAAGATCGTATTATTTCAGGAAAAGAAGGCAATTTACAACTTCTCTGAAATAATTATACATATAAGGGGATAGATAGGTTATGTGACAGGACAAAACCTCTTCTGTGGTATCTAAACATTCACAGCAGGAATTAGAAAAAAATGACAAAAATGTGCTTTTTTGGTACAAGCCAGTAAAAACTGGTTTTATCAAAATATAGAAAACATATCTCCTGGGCATAGTCTTGATGAAAAAATACTCCGAGGATGCTAATAAATCTTCTGGAGATCTTTGGTTTGTGTACAATATGTTAAATCTATAAAGAATGTATAAATGAGAGCAATATCAAACATACTTCTCATGCCTTTATGGAAGCAAATGAAGAAAGGGTTATCGTTGAATTGGGTAAGAATTTCTTTAAATATGCACTGGGAATACACTAAGCAAATACTGTCAAAACTTTCGAGAAAATAAAATGTTTTTCAAAATGAATAAATTATGGTCCTGCTTTGCTATACATGACAATTCTTGCCTTTGGTGTAATGCTTTGTGGGTGTATGTGGGTGTTTTGTGTCTTAACCAACCTTTGCAAGCCTGCAAAGGAGGGGCAGGGGGATTTCAGGAAGTCTTGATGTTACATTGGATTGGCAAGATTGTATGATTTCTTAAACCCCCTATGGATTAAACATCAGTAAAGGCTGTGTTTGCTTCTATTTGTTGTGTTTAAAATATCAGAGCTTTGATTTTATGTGAAAGAGAGATTAATTCTCTTGACAGGTTTTGAACTTAGATGAGGGACTAGAAGGGGAACTTACCAAATTTGCAGGTGATACTAAGCTGGCAGGAATAGCTAACACCCAAGAAGATAGGCTCAAGATCCAGACGGATCTTGACAGACAACAACACTGGGCCGTATCTAACAAAATGAAATTCAATGTAGAGAAAAGTAAAGTCTTACGCTTAGGCAAGAAAAACCAAAAGTACACATAGAGAATGGGTGAAACCAGGCTCAATAGCAGGAACTGTGAGGGGGATCTTGGAGTCTTAGTGGACAACCAACTAAATATAAGCCAGCAGTGTGCAGCAGCTGCCAAAATAGCTCATGCAATCCTAAATTGTATTAACAGAGGGATACAATTGAGATCAAGGAAAGTACTAATACCACTCTATAAAGCCTTAGTAAGACCACATCAAGAGTACCGCATCCAGTTTTGGTCACTACATCATAAAAAAAGATGTTGAGACTCTAGAAAAAGTACAGAGAAGAGCAACCAGGGTGATTAGGGGACTGGAGGCTAAAACATATGAAGAACAGTTACAGGAACTGGGCTTGGCTAGTCTAGGGAAGAGAAGGACCAGGGGAGACATGATAGCAGCCTTCCAATATTTGAGGGGCTGCCACAGAGAGGAAGGGGTCAAACTATTTTCTAAAGCACCTAAAGGCCAGACAAGGAATAATGGATGGAAACTGAACAAGGAGAGATTTAACCTGGAAATAAGGAGAAACTTTCTGACAGTGAGAACAATCAACCAATGGAACAGAAATTGCCCTCGGAAGTTGTGGGAGTGCCATCACCTGAGACCTTCAAGAAGAGATTGGACTGCCATCTGTCAGAAATTGTGTAGGGTCTCCCGCTTGGGTGGGGGGTTGGACTAGATGACCTACAAGGTCCCTTCCAACTCTGATTATCTGTTAAACCTGTTAAAGCTGAGACAGACCCAACAAACAGAAATTGAATTTTTTCGGTATGTAGCCAGCACTGGTTGGTCTATGAAGCTAACTAAGCTGGCTAGTACTTGGATAGGAACTCTGGAAACCGCAGGATGATGGGCCTTTGGAAAAAACATACTAAATAAAGAAGTAGCAGACCATTCCATATTCTTGCCAAGTAAATTGTGTGTGTGTGAAGACTTCAAAAATGACCTCAGTTCAAAGCCTGGACTTACTTTATCACCATTGCTCTCTTGTTTTCTGTTCTGTGGTTAGAGGGCCAATCCAGAATGTGCTGCAAAATTAGTGACATTGAATGGTGAGATTAAGAAGTGATGTTTGTTTTCATTTTAAATGCCAAAAGTCCAGGCCATCTCAGACATTTTTCATAGAATTGTGAAATATGTTTTGAAGGAAAGATAAAATAAATTTGATTTTTCCTAATGTTCTTCCTGCCATGGGTGTGCTGAGATAACTTGCTTCCAGTTGGATTTCTCTTGAACTTTGTTTATATTCCTGAATTTAACGCTTTCTCCAACCCTTGTCTGTGAGAAAATTTGCACTGGAATTGGTAATCCCCTCCCCTCAAATATACAGTTAGTCATTTTTCACATGAAGAGCTACAAGCCATTTTACTATTCTTGATTGTTGCCTCTTGAGAGTCAGTGATGGTGATCTAAAATTCAAATCAAGAAATAAGTGTTATCCCAATTTGGATTGGGGGTACTAGAAAAGCAGGACCAAAATGCCATATTTAGCAAGTCTGACTTTGATAATCAATGAATTAAACCAATACATTGTGGTATGGTTAGATACATTGTATGGCTAGACATATTTCATTTGAAAGAATGCATTTGACTACCTTATTCTGAGAACACAGTAATGTCAAAACCTTATTTTTTTGCTTCAGGAGATAGGCACATTTTTATGATGCATATATTTTCCTTAGTTGGAATACTTTTCAGAGGGACAGAAGGGAAAGTTTGGTTCCAGAATTTTTCATAGTACTTCTGGATTTCTTAATTTTATGTTTCTATAGATGAATGGGTCTTCATGAGATTTTTAAAGTGTTTAGTTATATGTTCTTTAACATGTTCAGGAATTTTGATAACTTTTTAAAATTAATTTGAAATGTACATATCTATGTGCTCCCAAAGTTAACTGGTCACTACTCATTATAAAAATCACAGTTCATAACAGTAGAAATCCAACTGAAAACAGACAGATTTTGCTTTTCTGCTTAAGTACTACTAACTTCTGGGAATGAAGACATTCAGATTGCAATCCTAGAAATGTTTATTCAGAGGTAAATGCTATTGATGATTTATGTATGCTTAACTAAGAAAAATAATCAAAATATTTAACAGTAATTTTACATTAGCTGTATTCATGCAAATTATTGTATGCAGATAGTGGTATATTCCACCATACCATTGTCTTGTACTGAATTTTTACTGTGTCTTTCTGGGCCTTCATATTCTTAATTTGATTACATTTGTCCCCCCCAAGTGAAAGGCATTTTTTGGGGGGGTTGTCAGCTTTGGACATCTCATATCTATTCCTGGGTTGGGATTCTGGAGTATGCATCTATCCAAGTTCACCATAGCGGATATGCACTGTTCAAATGGATTGGAACAATTACTTGAAGTATTTGGAAGTGCTGTTCAATAAACAAATATGGAGGAACGTCGAATATTCTTTCTCAGTCTGTTTGATGAAACGCAAGTCCTTGGTGTGAAGATAGAATTCTTATTTTGGATGGTTTCACTATCCTGCATTGTAGAAGACCTGCATTTGCATGTCCGGAAGCTCTTGTGGTTGTAACAAACATTCTTTGGGGCAACTGATCCAATTTACTCGGACTTAAAAGTGATGAATTTATACTAATTGAGCATGGTTTACAAAAACACGGCCCATAGCATTTGATTTCTAGAAGCCACTAGATTTCTTAAGACCACCATATTTTACACAAGCTTACATAAATTATGACAAAACTAAATCTAGATTGATCCATAATCTTGGAAGTTAGTTTGCCATTTCAGTTTCTACAGTCCTGCATAGAAATCAAACTTGGCCAATTATGGCTGCTGCTTGTCTTACTGACAAATTTGCTTTGGCAAATTTCTCTATTCCAGAGTTATGGATGGAAGTGGTTTGGGGGTTATATTTACTTATCTGATAAGGTTCACAGGCACTTTTGTGTGTTCTTAAATAACTAGTAACACTCATCAGATGCGCTACTAAATATCTGACTGCTTTGCAATACTTCAGAATGTTTTTTTTAGATTTGGAATTGGTCTTTGACCTTTGAAATAGCAAACAGACTAATTTTGGTTCATGAATTTTGAAATCGATAAGATTCTACAGTCAGCAACATAGTGAAGCAATTTGTTTCTCACTTGCATGTCCTGTCAGCGTACAAAATGGTCTTTTGAAACAATTTTAAGTTCTGACTGGAATTTTTTTGTAGCTGCAAACAACAGGGTGTGGATCTTCAGTTAGTATCCCTAGGAGAATCTCTTCTAATCAAGAAAGAGTCCTGATTATTTGCAGGTTACATATAAATGCTTATGGCCATTCATTCTCCAGAAAGGTCATTATAGAGTCCTAAATTCTAATATTTTCTATTTTAAGACCACATAATAACAAATGTAAGCTACACTGGTGGGAAACTGATATTTTTTACAGAATTGTACTGGAATGGGACGAAAGTTCAAATGGACTTCAGTTTATAGAAATTAGTTTTGAGCCTGATTTCCTGAGTTGCAAAATATATTCATGACCCAGACAAAAAGTGCACAGATCTCATTAGCAGAAGGAAGTGAGCAAATATTTTATTGTCAGGAAAATGTATGAGCAAACAATGACATTCATGTACAATGAAACCAATCCATTTTATTGGCACGTAAATAATAAAATTATAATAAAATTATACTTTATACAATAATTCGTATATTTTCAAACTGGAGGAACAAGGTAGCTCAGTCGTATATACAGATGGTAATACGCATTTAAATGGAAATCTGTGCCTGTTGTAGAGGGCTGATAACTTTCAGTAGTTGGCCTTTACTTCTGAAGAAAAAAAGCATCAGAATTATGCTTTTTGTGGGCACTCAATGACAAGCTTCTCTGCTGTATACAATTGACCAATAGTGACCTGGGGAAAAAAGAGAATGTAAATTAATGACCTGATACACAGATTTTAGAGTATCTCATTTGAAGTTTTTTGCTCATAAGAAACTATGATAGAAGCACAATATTGTCATTTGGGGAGGAGATAATGGACAGAGAATATATATATAAGCTACGCTGGTGGACACTTCTGTTTTCCTGTCCAGAACAAAAACCTAATCACATTAATATTGGGAAAGTTGAGGCTTGAAAAGTGAAAATGGGGTTTGGTTTGTGGGTAGGCCTACGTACCTTCTAGTTCTCAAGCACAACTTTTATTTATTTTAATGGCAGGAAAGTTTAAATAAAGTCACCTGGCTGTGAAGAAGAAATCTAAAACAGGTTCAATTCTTTTGTACCAGCAGAAGGTTAACCACTTTTGGATTCATGGGAGCTTTGTCAGGGCTTCCCCAAACCAGACATAGCATTCCTGTCTAATAGGTATGAAAGTAAATTGTGATCCCACTCCCCCTATTCTTCAATCCTGCTTGATTCTAGGAGCCTGCTGGGACAAGTCCCTGCAATTTTCTTGACAAGGTTTTCCAGAAGTAGTTTGCCATTGCTTCCTTCCTATGGCTGAGAGAAAGTGATTGCCTAAGATCATTCAGCCGGCTTTATTTCCAAGGTGGGACTCCAGTCAACTCAGGTTTCCCAGTTTTTAGCTTGATGATGCCTTATCCTTTACACCAAACTGGCTCTCTTAATATATCCATATAACATGCCTATTATCAAATTGTTTGCCCTTTTTTAATTCAAAGTTGTCAATCTTCGTTATGTTTAAAATTACTGAGGCTTCAGAGTAAATCATTACAGCTGTTTTTCCTGTTTCTACTTGTACAATATACATATACATATGCATATAAGCATATATAAACAGCTTAAACAACTGCGTATCATTCAATTTATTCAGGCTAAAAAAATATCAAATGCTAGAAGGTAAAGAATGTAGGCATGAAAAATAAAACATTCATAAATTAAACGGTGCATCTACAGAGACAAGGCAGAATCCCTGGCCTTAAGTAATATTTGCAGAAAGTGACATCCTGGGTAATAGCAGTTAAGGACAGCCACATGTATACGGCCACTGATAGGCCTATAATGGTTTAAAAGGATAGTGGTGAGGTTTCAGCGAGCTTTTGTGTGTGCCTTTGTTTACACTTGGCATTTGCACTGTTTGCCAAAAACATGAATGCTGAACTGTCCAATCTATGCGTGACCAAGAACACAACATTCCCTCCCCAGTATTTTTGGCAGGAGAAAAAGCTGATGGATCAAATGTTCAAGGAGGTATGGTTCTCCCCTTCCCTTCTCTCTCCTCAAAGCCTAACTCCAGCTGATTATTTCTATTAAATCAAGGAAGAATCTCCCTGAAAGTAATCAACCCTTCCCCCCTCCTCCCACACCCTCTCTGTTCTGAAAAGCTTTCCATCTGTTGTTAGAATAACATCTTGACACTAAGCTTTTATTATTTATTTCACTTCTAAAATAATTTATACCTTTCCCAGTTCAAACACATACATAATTTCCCTCTCAGTACACTTAGTGAAATAATTGGTTCCATAAACAAACATAACCCTTTCTGCCAAATACAATATAGATGGTTCATCCATGGAAAATTTCTCATTTGATACCTGCAGTTAAAATTGAACTGATTTATTCAAGGCTGCATCACAGATGCAAGAGGCATCCCTCACAAGATGAGGGTGTAGTGCATTTGCTTTTCTCTAATTCATACATTTAACTGACCAAAACTTGATACTGTATGAAGACAAGTCCATTTGCAACTTATGGACACTTGTGTAATAATTTAGCTCAGAATTTCTGATCACAAAGCCTAAATAGCTTTTGCGCAAGAATTGTATCATCCGTTGAGGTAACATGCAAATGAAAAAGTTGACAAAATAGTACAAAATTATACATTGTACATTATTATGCTATACCAGCAAATAAATAATAAAAATTGTGTGAATGATGACTGACAAAGTCCCAAATGAGACAATAAATCAAAGGAATCTATGATATTTGAGAAGTTATTGAACATCAAATCTCAAGTGTTGTAATTATCATGGTCAACAGCCATAAAGTTCTCAATGCTGTCATAAATCAACAAGCAACGAAGGTTTTCTTGAAGTGTACTATTCATGTTATCTCAACTGCCAAGTGTGAAATTAATGTCTGCTCCATAACAGAGGTGGAGTCTTTTCACCATTCATCACAACAGGTCTATTTGGTTTTTTTGCCTTTTTCCTGATGAACCTGTTTATATTTTAAGATTTTTTAGAAGATACTTTTTCCCTGTCGCCATTAGCTGAAATACATGTGTTGAAAATGTCTGTGGTTTTGGAATATCTTTCCTTATAATGCCCATTGAGTCATCTCTCTGGAGAACGACCAGTTCCCGAGTTAATTTCTTTATATTGATACAAACTTTGGGCCTGTTGAGCTGATCTGCTTCATCTGTGATGAAAGCCATTACCTCCATTAAATTATTTCTTTCCTGCTTGTTCTCTATATACTGGTTTATAAGTTTGCTTTGTATTTTATCTATCCTGGGCACTGATGTGTAAAAATGGAGCAAGTATTTAAATAAAACAAACATGTGAAAGCATTCAAACATGCATTTTTTCTAATAACAACGTAAAATAAATCAGCACTGCAAACTTTAGTCTGCTGCTATTATAAAATTAGATTCTACCCTATGGTTCTCCTGATAAAATGAACTCCTCCTGTGCTCAGCTTTTTTTTTTTTTTTAATTGGTGAGAAATGGACCAGAGTTGCAGTTTTAGCTAGCCTTTTATCTATATCTTTACTAACAGAACACAATCTTCATCAGATGTTTGGACATCAGTGCCTGTTTGAGGGCAAGTAGAAATGTAAATGCTTATTTCTACTCCCTGAACAAGAACATTTTTACAAGGGTTCCGACTCCCCCCCCTTTCTGGCATTACCCCTCTTCCGTTTCACCATTTCCATAAAAACAAATGAAAAAACCAAAAATGAAAAAAAAAAAAGGTTCCCAAGTTCATAACAGCTTGAGAATCATCAACTATGGTAGAGTACTTTGTATTTGTTAACTTAATTCCAACTATATTTTTGGACATTAGTTTTAATTTTTGGACATCTTATTTTAATGCTAACCTGAAGAAAGACAAGTTGAAATGCTGCTCCAATAATTTGACACTGGCAGAGTGGTGAGACTTGACAATTTTTTTCATGGCAACTACAGAACTTCTCATTTACTGCTAATTACAATCAACCAAACTTGATGCTTTCAACTCCAAAATCTATCCCCATAATTCTACTGTTCAACCTAGTAATCATGCCTATTTTGTTATTTACAAAATGAACTTTCTCTTTTTCAGCTAATGAGAGGTATTTTAAGCACATATTTTCTGAACATAATGCATACTGTAAAAAAATAAATTGTGCATAATCATACCAAAGTACAATACAGTTAGTCCTCATTTAGCAATTGTCTCATTTTACAGCTTTGATGGTAACTTTATGACTAATTCTCACATTTACGACTTTCGCAGGTCAGTAAAACGAAGGTAAGCTGAAGTAAGATTGTAAGTATAGTCATGATTTCACTTAGTGATCCAGTTGCCTGTCTCAATTATAGTTGCTAAGCAAGGACTACCTGTACACCAAATATGCTATGGTAGAAAATTAGTATCAGGTGATCCTGTTGAAGAGAAAACTAATGTGTATGATTGTTGAAAAATACTAAGAATTGATTACTTGACTGTAACTGACTTTAAATGCTCATCTGGGTATTTATACTAATGGATGGAAGTATCTTGTTTTGGAAATTTCTAGAACTAAAATACTTTATAATGGAGTCTTGACCCCATAGCATTATTTTATCAAGCAGAGCTTTTTAAAAAAATGTTTTGGGATGCAGCATTTGTTTGTTAGTTGGTAACATAAATGGGTAGTAGCAAAAACTCTTTGGGAAGAACATGGACAGGGGAAACTTTTTGTTCCTTCTGTGGAATTACAAAACAGATAAATATTTATTTAACTAAAGCCTTCCATTCTGTTTTTATAGAAAGAGATACTCTCCTGATATTAAGGCCATGAAAGGTCATCAGATGGAGTCACCGAAGCAGGATAAAAGAAACAAAAAACTGCTATTCATGACAATAAATGAACAGAAGAAGTTGCTATGGGCTCAGATAATTCATAATTCAGCTTTGATAAAATAGGTGGCAAACTCCACAAATTCGAGTTGAAGCAGGGGACAGAGATTAAGCAAATCCTTAAGAAAATATTTCATTGTCAGCTTTGAAAAGATGCAGTGTCTTGAATAGTAAATATAAAACCTATAGAAAGCCTGCTAGATTTTTAAAAGAATAGGAAAGACAATACCTGAAATACAAAATAGTAAATAGGTCAAATTTAGCTTGGTTTGCAGAGATCAAAAATCTTTTCCATGCTGGCTTGAATTCTCAATGTGAGAATGACTCCAAGTTTGAGTACACCTAGAATTATTGGCTGATCGAGACTTTATCTGAATCTTAGTAGCTTTAAGCTACACATTATACTAATGTGCCAAAGGCAAACACTCAAGATTTATAAATTAGAAAGGCAACTCCTCCAGAAGCACCAAACTAAAGTCTACTGACTGGAAGAGTGATATTGTTCTCTTTGCTCATTAGTACAAGTGAAACTCGAAAAATTAGAATATCGTGCAAAAGTTCATTTATTTCAGTAATGCAACTTAAAAGGTGAAACTAATATATGAGATAGACTCATTACATGCAAAGCAAGATAGTTTAAGCCGTGATGTGTCATAATTGAGATGATGATGGCTTACAGCTCATGAAAACCCCAAATCTACAATCTCAGAAAATTAGAATATTACATGCAATCAATAAAACAAGGATTGCCCATAGAACAATATCAGACCTCTGAAAAGTAGAAGCATGCATATGTACTCAGTAGTTGATTTGGGCCCATTTTGCAGTAATTACTGCCTCAATGTGGCATGGCACTGTGGCACTACTGAGGTGTTATGGAAGACCAGGATGCTTCAATAGCGGCCTTTCAGCTTTTCTGCATTGTTCGGTCTCGTGTTTCTCATCTTTGTCTTGGCAATGCCCCATAGATTCTCTATGGGGTTCAGGTCAGGCGAGTTTGCTGGCCAATCAAGCACAGTAATCTCACAGTCATTGAACCAGGTTTTGGTACTTTTGGTTGTGTGGGCAGGTGCCAAGTCCTGCTGGAAAATGAAGTCAGCATCCCCATAAAGCTCGTCTGCGGAAGGAAGCATGAAGTGCTCCAAAATCTCCTGGTAGATGGCTGCGTTGACCCTGGATTTAATGAAGCACAGTGGACCAACACCAGCAGATGACATGGTTCCCCAAATCAACACAGACTGGAAACTTCACACAGGACTTCAAGCATCTTGCAGTGTGTGCTTCTCCATTCTTCCTCCAGACTTTGGGTCCTTGGATGCTAAATGAGATGCAAAAGTTGCTCTCATCAGAAAAGAGGACTTTGGATCACTGAGCAACAGACCAGTTCTGTTTTTCTTTAGCCCAGGTAAGACGCTTCTGAACTTGTTTGTTGTTCAGGAGCGGCTTGACAAGAGGGATACGACATTTGAAGCCCGTGTCCAGGATCCATCTGTGTGTGGTAGCTCTTGATGCACTGACTGCAGCCTCAGTCCACTCCTTGTGAAAGTCCCCAACACTTTTGAATGGCCTTTTCCTGACAATCCTCTCCAGGTTGCGGTCATCCCTGATACTTGTGCACCTTTTTCTTCCACACTTTTCCCTTCCACATAACTTTCTATTAATGTGCTTTGATACAGCACTTTGGGAACATCCAACTTCTCTTGCAATTACCTTTTGAGGCTTTCCCTCCTTATGGAGGGTGTCAATGAAGATTTTCTGCACAACTGTCAGATCAGTGGTCTTTCCCATGATTGTGATTCTTACTGAATCAGACTGAGAGACCATTTAAAGGCTCAGGAAGCCTTTGCAGGTGTTATGGCTTAATTATCTGATTAGAGTGGGACACTGTGAGCCTAGAATATTGAACCTTTTCACAATATTCTAATTTTCTGAGATTGTGGATTTGGGGTTTTCATGAGCTGTAAGCCATAATCATCTCCATTATGACACACCACGGCTTGAACTATCTTGCTTTGCATGTAATGAGTCATCTCGTATATTAGGTTCACCTTTTAAGTTGCATTACTGAAATAAATGAACTTTTGCATGATATTCTAATTTTTTGAGTTTCATCTGTATATCACACTATGTTGACATTGTTAATGGTCATCAGAATTCATTTGTTCCATTTTATGCTTTTTCTGATGTGTGAATTTCTATTTCCAGAATTCTTAGCAATGGCCACATCAGTTAGATATATTTTGGCAGATGAAGCCAGACATCTGGAGTTCACTGAAGTTGGGGAAAGGAGTTTGACTAATTGAGATTCTCAAGTCTCTGCAAAAGGAAACTGGGCTTTATAATTAAACTAGGATGTCCAACATTGTTTGAACAAGAATGCATTTCTTTCAAGGAAACCTTTCCAAACCTGAGTATTTATATTCTGCAACTCATGTTAACTCAGTTGAAGAGATATTTCTATTTCTGTTACCGAGGCCAATTCACATTATTTTCCTTGCCCTGATGTTAGTCCACTATTTCCTTAGCCTATATGCCTTCTTCTGTAATGAGACAGCTCAAAGATGGTTTAATGCCCTGGGAGTGGAATTTTCTCTAATACCTTGATTCAGGTTGATTATGTCAGGAATGTACACTGTATTTTTCTGCACTGGAGAAGCAGCCTGAAATGACAAGTTCCACATTGACAAACCTATGGCTTCTTCTGGATTCAGTCTGTTCCCTAACTTCTTCACCTGGCTCTCTGTTCTGTTTTGGCTTTAAAGAGATGGGAATTCCAGATTATGCAGCCGTTCTTCCCTCTCCTCTTTTTAAAAGTATATGTTGGTTGAGCAGCCAACTGGTCAGTTTAAAGAGTGTGAAGCCTATTACTAACCCTTGCCAGGCTTAACCCATGTAATTGAAAGTATAAATGAAATACTTCTCGGTGGCTGTTCTCAGTTCCCGAAAGAGCCAAGGAAACTATAAACCACAGTCCTTAAGATGTTGGGCAGTGATGTTATGCGGAGAATTGGGCAGCACAGACCTGTTGGGGTAGGCAAAATTTAATGTGGCACGGTTTTCTGTCAGTTCCACAGTAGGAGGGGAGCATGGCAAATCAGACATTTGGATGTGGTGTATATGCCGAACTTTGCGCCTATTATTCCGTATGCTTTTGCCTTCCTTCCACTGGGTGCTGTTCTTTTGCACTTTTCCTGCTGGTTGTATAAGAAGCCAGTAGCTGTTGTTGGAGTAGTTTAAGTACACTGAAACATATCCCAACATTGGGGTAGGGTTTCTGGATAACAGTCATTTTATCATATACTTGAAAGATGCTGGCTTTCAGATATACAACTCTGTGTTTAGTTTTAAAATGCCTAGGATGTGTGGGGGGGGGGGGGGCAGGGAGAGAGGGAGGGAGAGAGAAAGAGATATTTCTGTTTGCTTATGGGAAGGCAAAATGTGTGGAACATTGACCTTGAGACTTAGAGCTCATGGACATCAGGTTCTTTACTGTTCATTCACTGTTTGGTACCCACCACAGTTGCCAATCAGAACAGGGTGTAGCTGGGATTCAAAGAGCTGGCTGCTTGCCCCGGGCAACTCAAATAACCTCATCAAACAGAACTGATAATACAGTTGCTTTAAAGAAAAATGCTGAATATAGACCCCTTTAGCTAAAACAGCACTAATTGCACCACGTTATACACAAAGAGAACGAGAAAATTCTACATTTATGACATACAAAAATGGTAATCATACTAATTTATTTGCCCTTGTGATTGCCGTTGCAAAAGGACAGGAGAAATGTCTCTCTGTAAAGGGCATGCTAGCTATGAAGTTTGTATTTTTGCCATATCTGGAGAGTGACAAAATTGTTTTCCTCTAGTCATCAAATTGTTTGCCAGACATGATTTCTGAAATGCCATGATTTTTAATAATTTAGTATAAGCCATGATCAAGCTTGCCTGCCTAATGACCAAACCATTTAAGAAAATGGGTAATCATAGAAAAACTCCAAGGTACCCATTTATAAAAATCTAAAAAAAACCAATGACATGCAAATATCTTGGCAGATGACACCCCAAAGCTTTTACATGTCCATTGCAATGAAAATGTTCTGGCAAAATTGATGAAGAAAAAATATTTCTCATCTTTCCCCGTGAGTTGCTGTAATGGGCATCATAGCAATGACTAGTTTTTAATAATACTATATTGAATCTTTTCTTCAATTTTCTCTCAGTCACTTTTCAGCTTCCTTCTTCACTCTCTCTCCCAATTTCATTTCCCAGAGTTCTTCCCTGAGGTTGAGTACAGTTTAATCTCAGTGCTCCAAATCCTGAGATTCAAGCACTGGAAGACAGGTGGCAATCATGGCAAATATATGTAGTGTATCCTTTCCTCACCATGGAACACTCAAGGTCAGCAATTAGATGAAGAATAGATACCTAAGCCAGACAATGGATTTCCTTGTAGTTTAGAGCATAACACAAGGTAGCACTCACATTCAGATATGTGGGAAAGAAAAGAATAACTCATGAGCGAAAGAAAAGAAGTCTCTTCATTATTTTAAGCGTTTTGCACCCATGGACGAAACTGAGAATCAAAGTTTTATCAGTGTACATACACAATAAGTGATTTTTCAAAGTAACATATTCAGCAATGAGCCAACATCTTCCCTGCAAAGGTCAAATACCAGATCACTTCCCTGAGATGGGTTTATAAAGAGCGTAGTGAGTGCATGTGCATAGAACAACTTCCACTTTTTTCAGTTATCTTTATAGGGAAAATAAGGATGGCCACTAAGTACATCAATTCATGTGATTACAATAAAGCTTCTCCCAAAGCCAAAGAAAGTAAAGAACAAAATTCGATGTAAAAGTTATAAATATCCTCACTGATCTGGTTTCACTCATTTCAGGTCAAACTAATAAGTTGCAGCTCTATTAATAACATATGCATATTTCTTCATGTTTATTTAAAGTAGGGTGTGGTGACGAAGACATTTTTTGGTTATTAGTTACCCTCTGATAGAAAAGTAGCCATTAGTTTTATTTTTATTTAATATACTGGACTCTTCAGAAAACACAGTATTTAGCTAAGTGTACAGCAGCTTGCATGCTTGCATCTTGCAAGAGTGATTACCAACGTCAAGCTTCTGCACATTCCTCGAATGCCAGTTCATTGTGAGAAGCTCTGAGAGCTGTCAAAGCTTGCTATATAATGCAATAATCAATAGGATCTCCTAAGCATTGTTGCTGCCCAAAGGCTTATGCACAGGCACATACACAAATATTCACAGGATCACACAAACAGCTATGTATTTCTTAAGCCAGGGAAACTATGAGCATGGGTAAAAAAAAGATAACTTATCTACACTTGATGTCAGGCCCAACCCAAGAACAATCCAGCCAAAGTTCAGTTCTTTATTTGCTCATACCAGGGGTCTACAATACCACAGCCCAGAATGGACCGTGCAAGCAGTGGGTGTGCGTGCAAAGCTCCATTTGTGTAAGCAGCAGGTGCACGTGCAAACCCATCCCTTCTGCCCCCCACCCCAACAGCTGTTCCAAAAAGCCAGAAAGGTTGGGGACTGCTGACTTATATCATATAGATAGAATCTTGCCAAACTAAATTTATACTACTCTAATCCTAATAAATGTATCTTGGGAGATTCTAGAGCAGTAGTGGCGAACCTGGTGGTGCCACGCAGAGCCCTCTCTGTAGGCATGCGTGCCGTCACCCAGCTCAGGTCTCTGCCATGCATGGAAGGGGTGGGGCACAAAGGGCAGGGAGGATATGTGGGGGGGGCATGGGCACATGTGTCGGGGGCACGCACCTTGAATTTTGGGCATGTGAACATCCATTTTTGGCACTCGGTGCCCAAAAGCTTCACCATCACTGTTCTAGGGTATAGTGTAGACTTGTAGCTATCTTAAATCTTCCTCTTTCTCAGCTCTGAACTGTGTTGTCTTAACCTGTCTTGGACTGTGCTCTCTCCTTTCTGGGACCTTCCACCTCAATCATGCCACCTCTCCCTTCATAGACACAATCCACACTCCATCACATTTTTTATATTTAAATCCTACATCCATGCTTAATTGAAAATAAGTTCTGGTAAGTTCAACACAATTTCAGACCTTCTTTGTGTAGAGATCCAATTTAAGAGTAATTTTCAGCTTCTGAATCAAAATAAGTAAGATTACACTACTGTACTATAAGCATTGGTTTGACAGTACACATTTAAATATAGGATTCCCAATAGTTTGATTGACCATTTATCTTTAATAAAGTATACCTGTCATAATCTGCTAGTTTATAGGAATGCTTATTGTTATACTGAAACAGTAATAAAACATAAGTCCATCAGTCCTTTTAGATGCTCTTGAGCTTTAGAAGATACATGGCCATTGGAAGTCAGTCATCCAGTCCCCATCAATTCAGGGGAATATATTTCCATGCATGTAGAAAGAATTTCTACAAATGTTCCCTATCTTACATGCCTTTTGCTACCAGTGATTTGGTGTTTTTTTTGTTATCAGTGATTTGCTGATATAATCTAAACTTTAACTTCCCATCTTTGTAATCATACACTGGAATAGGTGAGAAGAACATGCGGAGTGCTTGTCCCAAATCATTTTGGCTAAGAAATAGTTTACCATCTGTATTTTAGAGAGCTTATTTTTTTTTTTAAAAAAAGAATTTCTGCTGTTTTTCCAGACTGCATATAACATGAGCAAATAGAAGGGTCTGGACCTTCTGTGATCATTAACTTTTTATCTTGCTGACATTCAAAAGGTCATGTGTAGCTTGTAACCCTTTTTTTCTCATCCTCCAGAGAAATAAAAATTCTCTAGAATTGAAATCCCTATGATGCAAACAGAAGTTCACTTAAAGGCTTGGATTCTAAGTTGTTCCTTTGTCCATATACAGTAATTTCTGCAACCTCCCCATCAATTTGTAGCCTCAAACTGGGATGTCTCCTGGTCTCTAGAAGCAGGTTTTCTGAAGTCACACAGAACTGCAAAACAAAAGCAGTAAACTTGTACTTATGAAAGTATGCCTCCCATTTGCCAACTCTTCATCTGTAAATTTGTTTAAGCCAGTGATTTCTTAATTCTCTTGCTAATTGTCTGTTGTTGCATTGGCTATGTGACTACCTAATTTTCTAACAGAGGAAGAATGAACAAGTATTCTGAAATGGCAAACTGCCACCCTTTTTCCCTTTTCTCTGAGAAATCTACAAGATATTGCTTGATTATTAGGAGGGAGGAGCTGGCATCGTGACAATACGGCATATGATCTTGGAGGTCTGAGATCGCTGCCGATATCTTTGCTCCTGGATGGTCCAATCGGATCTAAACCATCCCGAAGAGATGGTGAATGTAAAGAGCGCATCCTGACGATCCCAGGGATATCACAAAGTCCCTGGTAGATCCAGGAGAAGCTCTTTTTGCCAGCGGCAAAGAGGCAGCCATTAAAGCTGCTGAAGTTGGGACAGCTCCGAAACGAAAGAGAACAGAAAGAGAAAGTGTGCCGGTTTGGTGAGAACTTTTTCTTTATTCTAAGATCTGAAAGGACACCCTAAGGAAAAGAAAGAATCTGCAAAAGTTTTGACAGAAGTGATTAAGCGGCGATTTTAAACAAGAATGTCAAAGTAATATTTTTTTTTTCATTTCATTTTTTTATACATGATCTTACATTTTGAAACTGGACTGATTTCTTTTTTTTCTTGTTATTTATTCTTTTCTCTTTTTTGATTCTATAATATTTTAAACCAGAGATTCCCTTATAGTTATTTTTTAAATACCTTTTTTCTTTTTTAATTAATTCTTATTATATTCTGCTTGGAAAAGAAGAGGGGGAAAGTGAAAGCTCAAGAAACTTTGTAACACTGCCAACTAGAGGCTTGGATGTATCCTGTTTTTTTTACCAGACAAAGCTGAGAAAGAACTGAGACTCTGTTTCAAGGACATTGCCTGGTTGATAAGATAGAGGGAAGAGCATTGGAGAGTATTATTGCAGGTGCTCTTCTGAGTTTCTATTAGCAGCTGGAGTCTGGTGTTGAAATTTAGGGAAAGAAAAGGTGATAAGCCTTTGGAGAAGAGGGCTATAATAAGAGCCTTGGATAATTAAACAAAGTGCAGTGTTTTTTTTTCATTCTTTCTAAGCTGTGCTACCCCCCCATCAGTTGTTTTTTTTTTCGTAATAGCTATTTGGATTTTTGGAACTTGTTTACCTTTCATATTGGTTTCTATATGGTTTCTTTTTATGTATCTTTTTATATTTGAGATCTTTTAATTGGATTACGGTGTTGAAGAACCTGAAGAATCTTTTTCTTTTCCTTTTTTTTTAGTCTTTTTCCTCACCTCTTTGCCTTTTTTGAGACTTTACAATTTTTTTTTTGTGCCTGTTTATGGTGTGCTTATGCCCTTTTTCTTTATTTTTGAATTTTTATTGTTATCTAATTAATCGATTGGATTAAGGTATACAAGAGCCTGAAGAATTTTTTTCCTTTTTTCTTTTTAATTATTATTACCAATTGGTTTTTTTCTTTTTTTCCACTATTTTTACTTGGAATTGTAATTGGTTATTTCACAACTGGATTAAGGTCTAGAAGACTTTGAAATATCTTGAATTTCTCAAAATGAGTAGGAAGTTAACAACTCCTGGTTCTTCAACTTCTCCTTCCTCCTCTCCACCATCTGGAGGACAACGCTGAATACAGACAATGTTAAAGCAAGAGAAAGAACAAGAAAAAGTGACCCTGCAGATGATTATGCAAGGAATTCAAAATATTCAAACAAGATCAGAGAATATTGAAAAGAGAATAGAGAACATTGAACAAAGAACAGAGAACATTGAACAAAGAACAGGGAAAACCAATGAAAAAGTGGAGAGCATCCAACAAATGATGATGAAGTATGATGTGAGGCTCCAAGAAATTGAAGAAGAAGGTAAACAAAGAGATAAGAAGATTGGAGACACTGATAACACATTAACTGTGGTTGAACAAGATAAAAGTGGTATGCTGAGATGGAAGATGGACAGATCAGAATTTTATCTCAGATTTCAAAACACAGAGGAAGAAAAAGGACAAAACCTAGCTGAGATAATGATAGAAATACTGGCTGAAGCTTTGGAAACAACTTGAGAGATGATGATGGATGGAATAGATGAGATTTATCAAGTCTTTACAAGATATGCGATGAGAAATAGTTTACCAAGAAAAGTTCACATCAGATTTACAAAGAAAGCCATTAAAACGCAAATATTGCAAGTGGCAAGAGAGAAAACATTGAAATACAAAGATAAGGAGACTGTGGTCTTGAAACAAGTGCCCAGAAGAGTGAAAGAGATGAGAAGAGAAGACTGATTCTTGACCAAATTGAAAAAGAGGTGAATTATAGATGGCTGATTCCATAAGGTTTAATGTTCACATGGCAAGAAAAGAGATATAGAATTGACTCAATTGAGAAAACTGAATCATTTTACACAGAATTTTTTAAAGAGGAGAAAGAGGCAGAAAAAGAAATGTCACTAATTGAATTCCAAGAGGACTACCAAATGACGACTGGAAAAGAAGAAGGTGCAGTAGGTAGAAAGGAGAAGGCTAAAGAACAACATGAACCAAGATCTACGAGAGCTGTTAAACCTAACTACAAAATTTAACCATGGAAGAAAAAAAATTAATTACAATCAACATAAATGGACTTAATTCAGCTGTTAAAAGAAAGAATTTTTTTTTCATAAATTAGAGAAATAAAAATTTATACAATTTGTCTGCAAGAAGTACACATTAAAAAGCAACATGAACAATTGCTGAGACAGCCAAAATTAGGGAAAATATTTACCTCTTTGTCACAATGCAAGAAAAGAGGAGTGGTCCTATATATTAACGATATTATCCCAATGAAATTGATATACACTGATGATGATGGAAGAATACTAATGGTGGAAATAATAGACAATAATATAAAAATACTCCTGATTGCAATTTATGCCCCGAATGACAAACAAGAAGAATTTTATAAAAAATTACACATTAAAGAAATTGAACTGGACTATGCTAATATAGTTTTGATGGGAGATTTTAATGAAATTGTAGACAATAAACTGTATTATACAGCACAGGAAACAACAAAGCAAAGCAGAAAGATCCTCCCTAAATCCTTTTTTAAAATGGTGGACGAAATAAACTTGAAAGATACATGGAGAGAAAGAAATGCTAAAACCAAACAATACACTTTCTATTCAAATAGACATTTTAGCATAGTCCAGAATAGATATGATATGGATGTCAACAGAATTGTTAACCAATATTCAAGAAGTAAACATTGAAACAAGTACTTGGGCAGATCACAATCCAATGACAATTAAATGGAAAGTACAAAGAAGATGATCTAGATGAACGTTAAATAATACTATTTTAAAGGAAAACGACTTTACACGGTGGATGGAGAAAACAAAAAAGAAGATACATCAATGCATATGGGATACAATGAAGGAATATGCCAGAGGCTTGATAATAGACTATACAAGGAAAAGAAATACTATGAAAAGATTAGCCTCTAAGGCATTAGAGGATGAGTATAAAGGCTTGAAAAAGAGTTACAGAAAATGCCACAATAAAATCAACATAATCAACAAGTTAAAAATGGATATAACCAAACATAAAATCGGTCTAATAGAAAAAGAAGAGCTAGCACAAAAAATTAGAGGTGCTAAACAGAACTATTTTTAGATGCAAATAAACCAGGTAGATGGTTAGCATATAAACTGAGAAAGGAGAAAGAATCAAGGAAAATATTGTAATTAATAGATGAACAAGGCCAAGTTTGCTATGGTAGCAAAGAGAAGAAGGAAATCATATGAGACTATAATGAGAAATTATATACACAAGAGAATATTGATGAGGAAAGAGTTAAACAGTACTTATTGAATGCTAATCTACCCCGGATACCTAAAGAGATTGAAACAATGTTAGAAAGCAATATAACGATGATGGAACTAACTGAAGCACTCAGGAAGCAAAATAATGGAAAGGAACCAGGCCCAGATGGACTACCGTCAGAATTTTATAAAACATTACAAGAATTGTTGAACCTTCCATTGCTAGAAGTTATGAATGAAGTTATGTTAAAGAAGAAGATACCTAAAACATGGTTAGAAGCTTATATTACACATATTCCAAAAGAGGAGAGCGATCCATTACAAATTAAAAACTATAGACCTATTTCTTTACTAAATGCAGATTATAAAATTTTTGCTTCAATATTGGCAGAAAGACTTAAAAATATTTAAACAGTTTTATTCATCCTGATCAAAATGGATTTCTGCCAAAGAGACAAATTAAAGACAATATGAGAGTAACTTTTTGGATACTTTGGAACATGATGAGGCTCATCCTGAAAAACAAATGGCTTTGATATTTCTAGATGCACAGAAGGCTTTTGATAATGTGAATTGGCAATTCATGTTATTACTGCTGGAACAGATGGGCTTTACTAAAAAAATTATTCAAGCAATAGAAGTTATATTCATGAGCAAACAGCAAAGGTAATGATAGAGGGAGAATTGACAGACTCTATTGATATAAGAAAAGGAACAATATGCCCACTGTCACCCTTGTTGTTTGTGTTAACCTTGGAAGTGTTAAACAGAAATATTAGAGAAAAAAAGGATATAAAAGGGATGAAAATTAAAAAGGAAGAATTTAAACTGCAAGCATTCGCAGATGACTTGGTTTTCATCTTAGAAGATCCACTAGAAACAGAATCAAAATTTATAGAAAAGATAGAGACATATGGAAAGGTGGCTGGATTGAAAATAAACAAAGATAAGACAAAGATTCTGACAAAGAACATGTTATCAAGACAAAAGGAAGAATTAGCAGACCTATTGAAAATCCAGGTCACAAATAAGATCAAATACTTGGGGATATTTTTGACAGCAAGATGTAGTACACTTCATCTTGAATAATTATATCAAGAGAATAATTATATAAACTTAAGATAATTATATCAAACTTAAGCAGCAGATAGCGTTAGATCTGGAGAAATGGGAAAATTTACAACTGTCACTAATAGGGAGAATATCAACAATCAAGATGAATATACTATCCAGAATTTTATACTTGTTTCAAACAATTCCAATTAGGCTTGGAAAAGATTATTTTGAAGATTTAAATTACATTGTGTTGAAATATATATGGCAAGATAAGAAGGCAAGAATAAAGTTAAAACTTTTGCAAGATGCTAGAATAAGAGGATTTGGCTTGCCTAATTGGGAGTTGTACTATCAAGCTACGAAATTTATGTGGGTAAAGGAATGGATAACATTAAGAAATACTAGATTGTTGACATGAGAAGGACATGATCTGTTGTTGGGATGGCATGCTTTTTTATGGTATAAAGGAACGAAAATACAGGGGTACTTTAGAAGACATTATATACGGGAGTCTCTGTGGTTAAATTGGGAGAAGACTAAAAGACAATGTTATTTGAAAATTCCAGTCTGGCTATTGACCATTGAAGCATTTTCTTATCTTATTATATAAAAAAAGGAACAAACAGTTAGATATGGTAAAATACTGAATGAAAAGGGTGAACATAAATCTATGCAAAAATTAGAGGAACAAGGTATAAAGATGAATTGGTTTTCATATGCGCAAATACAATCAAGACATGATAAAGATTTTAAAACAGAAGGTTTTTATGATAAATTGACTGATTCAGATAAGATTTTGACAGGTGCTGATGAAAAGGTGATTAAAAAAATTTATGGATATTTATTAGAAATTAAATTTGAAGAAGAACAAGTTAAAGAAACTATGATTGCTTGGGGGAAGAATTTTGGATATGGGATTGATTTAGAGAAATGGCAAAAATTATAAAATTATAAAATTTTGAGAAATGGTCTCAAAATTATAAAATGACAATGTCGACAGCATATAAAGAAAATTTGAATAAGATGTTTACGGGTGGCATTTCCCCCCGACAAGAATAACAAGAATGCTCAAGAATAAGTCTGAAAAGTGTTTGAAATGTCATCAGACACCTGGCTCATATTACCATATGTGGTGGACATGTTCGGCTGCTAAAAAATATTGGATTAAAATCCACATGTGGCTGGAAAAAATGACAAAAAAGCATATAGACTTGAAACCAGAGATTTTTTTATTGGGAATTCTGCCTGGAATATATAGTAAAGATTTGAAATATCTGATTGTAAATGTATTCACAGAGGCTAGGATTGTATTTGCTAAAAACTGGAAAATTGAGAAGACACCATCACAGGAGGAGATCATTAAGAAAATATTGGAATGTGCTGAAATGAGTAGATTGACATTTGAAATTAGAGAACAAGAGGATAAACAATTTTATAAAATTTGGGATCTATTCTATCAATGGTTAGATAAGAAAACATAGTAATGAAATATGTAGATTTTTAGATAATAATAAATATGTAAAGATGTATTTTCTTTTTTAAAAAATTATATCTACAAAATGATAAGTAAAATATGATTAATTTATAAAACATGAATGAATAAAAGTATAGTCAACAATTGATTAATAAAGATATTTATGTACTCGACATTTGATTGAAAGTATTGAGATGATATATAATGTAATTGTTATTGAAGACTACGAAATGGCAGCATAAAACAATTTGTAAACCAACCGGCACACTGTATGTATGTATATATATGGAAGATGGCTTAATGTTTTTATGTTTTGTTTGTTTATGTTTGTTTTAAAACCAATTAAAAAAAGAGATATTGCTTGATTATTTAGTACAGGGGTGTCAAATTCAAGGCCCAGGGGCCAGATCTGTAAACAGCAATGGACCAGCCCACAGTGCCTCTGCCTGTGAAAATGGAGGTCAGGAGGGCCATGGGCAAGTTCTGCTTTCACTGGCAGAGGGTTGAAGGAAGCTGTTGCAGCTGAAAATGGAGCTTGTGAGGGTTGTGGGCAGCCCTTCCAAGCTCTGTTTTTGCTGGCAGAAAGCTGCAGGAAGCCATCACAGCCAAAAACGGAATTCAGGCACCCACGACACAATGATGTCAATCTAGCCATGCCCACACTGGCTCCCCAAGGTCAAACACAACCCTGATGTGGCCTTCAATGAAACTGAGTTTGACATCCCTAATTTAGCACATTGTTAATTATGAATTATCATTTGTTTTTAACCTAAGAACTGCAAATATGCAGAATCAATTAATACATATGAGTTTATTATGGCATAGATACATTTCAAGAATGTTTCAAGCATGTCAAAAATGAGGACATTTTGCTGCTGGTATTTGCCTGAATCTATATATACAAGATGATAACTAATTTAGAACATGAAGGTAAGGAATACATTGTTTTTGTATGCAATATTTGCAAATAACTATATCACAACCACTTAGGGAAAAACTACTTAATTTGTGGCTCAATATCCTTTCTTCTAAGCAGAAAAGAATAAAACATTTACCTATTCCAGCAATAAATTTACTCTATGAATAGTTTTGTGACTTGTGTAGCTAATATGCCAGTTATCAATGAATACCTTTCTTGGATACTGTGAAACACCTCCGAGCACTGAGTTTTCAACCTACATGGATCACATTTTTAAAATGTGATTAAGCAATTCAAGTAATATATGTTCCCCCTTGTGAACTTATTTTAACTTTACACAACTTAAAAAGAACTACATCAGCCAACAGATGGCAGTGTTTCACTTTCATAGCAATCCCAAATTTTCGTTGTAAAAGGAACACATATACCTTTAACATACATTTATATATATATATATATCCATTAGGAAGCATATGCTCAATGAATGCACAGCCTATGGATCTGTATGTATATTATGAAATATTTGTGCTGTAGAAAAATGATTAGAACTACATTCTTAAAAGACTAGAACCCCATTAGTTATAATCCTAGTGATATTTATTTTGTTTCAGACACTGTAGACAGATAATTCAAGTCCATTTTCTACCATATATAGGGAATAATAACTTGTAAGTGGATCATAAGCTTCCTAACAGACAGGAAGCAGCAGGTGAAGCTAGGTGGAATCACATATGATATCTGTACAATAAGCACAGCCCCCCCCCCCCCGGCTGTGTGCTTTCTCCACTTCTCTTCTCCCTATATACCAATGACTGCATCTCAAACGATCCATCTGTTAAAATACTGAAGTTTGCTGATGACACAACAGTGATTGGCCTCATTCAAAACAACAATGAATCTGCATACAGACAGGAGGTTGTACAACTTGTCTCATGGTGTAACTGGAACAATCTGGGACTGAACACACTCAAAACCGTAGAAATGGTGGTAGACTTTAGAAGAAACCCTCCCAAACTACCACCTCTTACAATACTAGACAACACAGTATCAACAGTAGAGACCTTCAAATTTCTAGGTTCTACTATATCACATGACCTAAATTGGACACCTAACATCAAAAATGTCATCAAAAAAGCACAACAAAGAACGTTCTTTCTGCGCCAACTCAGGAAGCTCAAACTGCCCAAGGAGCTGCTGATCCAGTTCTACAGAGGAATTATTGAGTCTATCATCTGCCCCTCTATAACTGTCTGGTTTGATTCTGCAACCCAACAGGACAGACACAGACTTCAGAGGATAATTAGGACTGCAGAAAAAACAATTACTAATGGTACCAACCTGCCTTCAGTCGAAGACCTGTATACCACACGAGTCAAAAAGAGGGCTGTGAAAATATTTACAAACCCCTCATATCCTGGACATAAACTGTTTCAACTCCTTCCCTCAAAATGATGCTATGGAGCACTGCACACCAGAACAACTAGAAACAAGAACAGTTTTTTTCCTGAAAGCCATCACTCTGCTAAACAAATAATTCCCTCAACATTGTTCAACTATTTATAAAGTGTACACGACTATTACTGTTGATCTTCTCATCACTCCTTATCACCCATCCCCTCCCACTTGTGATTGTAGGACTGTAATTTGTCGCTTGTATCCTTACGATTTATATTGACTGTTTCCTAGTATGATTTGATTGTTGACTGTACCCTATGACTATCATTAAGTGTTGTACGTTATGATTCTTGATTCTTAACTAATGTACCTTTCCTTTATGTATACGGAGAGTATTTACACCAAGACAAATTCCTTGTGTGTCCAATCACACTTGGCCAATAAAGTATTCTACATTCAAAAATATTCCTTTTATTACTGGTAGCTTCTTCCTTTTTCAGTCTCTTTTTAAATGTTGCCAGTATAGCAATATACTGTATTCTACACGATAGAAATTGAATGGATGAATGAATATTTGGAGTTATGAAAAGAACTCAGAAGGCCTAATATAAATTTATGTTTAACTAACAATGTTTTCTTTTAAATCAGACTCATAAGGTTACTGTAAGAAAAAAACAGAGGTAGGTCTCTGAATCTTACCTAAAGCTTTCTAAAGCTTTAAGTTAACTGAAAATGTAATACAAAAAATAAACAAAAGCACAAGTTTAAATTAATGATACATGAGTTAAATATAAAAATGGGATTTTATTCTAAACAGTATCCATACTGTGGCTAAATTGGCTAACTTTACCGCGGCTAAAGGCCCAGGTTGTCTGAGGAGATGTCTCATTCCAGTAGGATTGGTCTGCTTCACTCACACCAGCAGGGAGGGGCTTGCTACAGACCCGTTTGTCAAGGAATTTCTGCTGTTCCCCCCCCCCCGCCCTTTGGAACATTCTACCACCAGAGGAGAGATTCCCTCTCCTTTTTAGACACTCAGACAGCCCTTAAAACCAAGCTCTGGAAGTGGCTAATGGGTTAAGAGTGAGGACCCACCCCTGAACTATTAATCTTGATTTTTAGTCTTTATTCAATTCTTACTAATCTTAATTGTAATTTTAATCCCTTTGTCATTTTGTAAACTGTTTGGAGCTGCTTCAACAGTGTGAAGGGCAGCATATACATTTAATAAATAATTAAAATTCAGAATAATGGGAACAGTCATACGATAGAATATTAGTCAATTGTGCCTATCTCTCTTCCAAATTACATATATCTGCAAAGATTTTAAATAAATTCAAGACCCTTATTTAATGGTATACAAAGCACAAATACTATATGCAAATGAATCCATCAATTTCTTAGAGCTGCTCAGAATAACAACATCCATATGCAACGATCACTGAAAAATAGTATTTTTCAAAATCATATTAACTTCTCAGTCCCAGACAATCATACAGGCAAATTGTCAATTCCATGTTCCCTTCAGAATTGGTTGTGTTGAAAGCCTAACCAAATTAAAGTTGGAATGGCTCCCTTATATGTAATATATCACACAGGAAGCAACATTAAAGACGCTTAGAATATAATTTTTGAAGAAAAAAAGAAACCATTCAAAAATAAATTGAACAATCTAAATAGAAAGGAGCAATAATCATAGAAGTTTAAAGTATACTATTAAAAAAAAAACTTAAGTAGCAGTCGGGGTAATTGGAAAAAAATAAAGGAGAAGAGGGAAAAAAGAATACAGAGGGAACGATTTTTGAGTACTTTTTTTGTAAACACAATTTTCCCTCGTTTTAATTTTTTCCTCATTTTTCTTAATCATATTAAATCTTATCTTTTGAATTCTCACTTCAACTTTTACCTCAGGGTAAAACCGATACAATAGCAATAATAATGCTGTATTAATTTTAAAAACAGTGGCAAGTGAAACAAAGCTAACTTTGAAGCTATGGATACTAATACGATGTTTGCAAGATATATTTGGACTTGGAACATTACCCAAGCACTACAACTAAAGGCCCTGTCATATTGGCCGACAGATGCAAAACGTTTGTAAAAAGGACACAGCGGATGAGAAAATGTTCCATCCGTTGTTATCCACTCTCAAAAGTGCCCCAAATTTGCATAAGCAGAGCGGACAACAATGGAAAGGAACGGACAGAGGGAGGACGTAGCCAGGATGGAAAATGGATGCTCAACGGAAGCCTAGCGGATGGAAGCAGATGGGAGCGGATGGTACATCCGCAGGGCTTCCGGGGGAGCACAGCAAAGCGGACGCGCAGCGGAAAGAATGGATACAAAGCGGATGCCTAGCGGATGAAGCGGATGCAGAGCGGAAGCCTAGCGGAAGCCTAGCGGATGCACAGCATTCACTGCGCATGCGGGGATGATGCATTGCGTCAGCTCCGCGGATATAAAGGGAAGCAGCTCGCAAGCTGGTCACCATTCAGAAGAAAGACCTGCTTCCAGACACAGCTCTCAAGCCAGCCAGCCAGCCAGCCAGCCAGCCAACAAACATGGGGAAGAAAAGAAAGCCTCAGCCATCTGCTGCCAGCCCTGGCAAGAGGGACAGGGCCACCTTCCCACCCCCTGGCCCTGACTCTGCTTCTGCTGGGGCTTCTGCTGCTCGGGCTCGCTCTTCTGGTGCTGGGGCTTCTGCTGGCGCTGCTTCTGGTGGTGGTGGTATTCTTCAATGCTGGCCTGCACCACTTCTCTGACCACAATGCTGATGGTATTGTGTGGCACCCTCCAGCCGTACTGCATGCTTCTGTACGTGGTCCCTGAGGCCAGGTGGTGCAAAGTCAGTGCCACCTTGAGCCCAGGGTCCAGGCTGGGCCGGAAGTTGGTGTTTGCCTTGGTCAACCTAGGTCTCAGCCGCTCCACAACTTCGTCAAACATGGCTGGAGGCATCCTCATGAAGTTCTGGAATGCACGAGGGTCTTTGTTCCTCAGCTCCACCATCAGCTTGTTGTACAGTCCGTACTCTGCTCTTCTCCCGATCCATCTTCGGACCCAGACACTTCTTGGCCACCTCCTTTTCTTCACGTAGAACAGGTGAAAGAGCCTGTAGATGGCTTCGCACTGTTGCAGAACGATGGTGGCTTCCAAAAGGAATGTGTTACGATCCATGGTGGAGATGACTGGATGCTGTGGAAGAGCAAGAGCAAGATGAAGGCTGAAGAGGTCTGCACAGCAGGGCTGCTGGACTGAAAGTGAGATCCAGGTGAGTTCCTCCCCCTTTTTATAGGAAATATCGTTTTTTCGCTCGGTGTTCTTTTGCATCCTCTAGGCATCCTGCATACATCCTAAATATCCAAGATACGTCCCCTCTGTGAATTTTTTCCGTTTAAAATGCTTTGTATGCGAGCTGCATCTGCTTTCATCCTTTCTCCGTCCGTGCTACTAACGCTGCGCGTCCATTCCGGTTCCTCCCTGTGTCCGTTTTCCGCTGGAGCAGATGCGAGTTGCGCTGATGCGCAGCAGATGCCTAGGGGATATAGCGGACGCGTAACGGATGACAACAGATGTAGAACGGATGTTCCCCATATGCGTTGCGGATGCAGAACGGACGCGTTGGATACATTTTTCGCTCAAAAAGTTTTGAGCAGCTCAATGAGAAGTTTCATACCTTCAAAGAAAAACCAGAAAGTCCTGCTGCTTCTTGAGACAACCATGACGTGGACATCTGAGAATCTTTTTAGACCTTTGGCGATGCAGAGCTGAAGAAGCTTCTTGGATAAGAATTGAAATGTCTTCAAAGAAAAAACAAGTAAATCCAATTGCCTCTTGAAAAAGCACCTTTGAGACAACCATGACCTGGATGACTGAGAATCTCCATCGTCATTTATCTCCCAGCAAGAGTGCACAGGGCTGGGAGAATCTGCTTCAGGACATTTCTCCTGAACTGCCTGGACTGGTTCCTGCAATTTTTTTGGCAAGATTTTTCAGAGGTAGTTTGATATTGCCTGCTTCCTAGGGCTGACAAGAGAGTAAAGGCCCAGGGTAATCCAGGTGAAATTGGTGCCCAAGCTGAGACTAGAACTCAGTCTCCCAGTATTATGCCTTAACCACTACATCAGAGTGGTTCTCATGGGGATCTAAAGGCTGCCAAAAAGAGTCCACCTAATCATACTTCAGTTCAATACATTTCTTTATCTCCATGCAATACAAAAACTAAGAAACAAACTTTGAATATTTGTAAAGGTCACTCAAAATGCAATATACCTTTATCCGGACATGTGACAAATTTGGAGGATTGCATCAAACTTCAAAGAACTTGCTTTGCAAGGATACATTAAAAATAACAATTCTGTCTGACATTATGTATGACAGAATATTAAGGAAAACCCAAATTTATGCATATTAATTCCTTAACACAGTTTAAAGTTCCTATCTTACTCAGCAGGCAATAGAACATGGAAGTTCCAATAGAACATGGAAGTTAATTTATTAAATTTTTATTTTGCCTTTATTATTTTTAGAAATAATTCAACGCTGCAAACATTCTAGTACTTTATCCTCCTCTCATTATTTTCTTTTTTTAATCTTAGTTTCCTTGAAGTAAGATTTATTCCTTCAAACAATACCTGGAAGAAACAAAAGGGGATTTAACATTTTAAGTAACCACTTTTATAGAACTGTAATTGCATTTTGAGTTGAGGATGTTTTCATTGTTGTCTTGATGTGGTAGCCCTCTCCCTTTCTAGATGGGTGTTCAACTGTCTTGGGAGCTCTTCTGGCCTTGAAGCTACTCAAACAGCAGATAACAACAGTGGCCAAGAAGGCTTTTGCATAAATTAAACTTGTATGCTAGTGCACACCTTTCTTGACTTGGAGGCTCTTTTGACAATAACTCATGCATGAGACTCAGCCCAGGCTACCTTCTGTATCCTTTGCCATGGTGAAGGTAGCCAATAGGGTCATTGTCAAGAATAAAAAAAATCAAGACAATTTGCGTTGTATACAGACAAATCGTATTCAATAAATTTATTGAAGCCTATATACAAGAATTGGGTCAATCAATTAATGGTCAGTACAAAATTGGTATTAGATAAGGGTCAACAGAATTCAAAAGGGAGGGGGAGACTTGGATCACTTGTGGCAATGCAGTTTCTAAACTGATGACATGCTTTACTCTGCCCCCCCAGCTCTGCCTCCTCTTCTCCTAGACTCTAGAGTCATTTCTTGAACCATATTTATATGCCCATTTTAAACAGTAGTTGAGATGGGAACTGGGGCTACTGCTAGGACAACTATGTGAAGTCAGACTTTGCAAAAACATTCAAGCTGTTGAGGGAAGGCTTCGAACCAAGGAATTTAGATGTGGACCAGTGGTGGGATTAAAATAATTTAACTGGTTATCTGCCTTAATGACTGGTTGGGTAGGCATGGCCAGGTGGTCATGTGACTGGGTAGGCATGGCCAACTCGACATAACTTATCACACCCAGCCCCGTCTCCCAGCCACTATCTCTTTCCCCAGGCCTTGGGCCTAAACGTAACATCTGCAGAAATGAAAGGGTTAACCAACCCTCAACCAACCCTCCTGATACAAATCCCCCCCCAAGTGAAAGGATGGTGAGAGACCAGCAAAGCATTCTGCTCCCATCACAAAGGAAAGTAAGACATTGGAGGCTGAGCTTATTAAAAAGCAATATATTATGTCATAACAGCCAGCATTTCACACCTGAGGTGGCAGAGGCAATAAATCCCATTGTCTCCTCAGAAACAAATTACAATTAAGGTAGAATAATACATAAATAGCAGAAGGAGAAGGACTGATAATACTTCTGTGCAGGCAATTCTGAAAGAGACTAAGCTAAAGCTGGATCCTTCCTTCCTTCCTTCTTTCCTTCCTTCCTTCCTTCTCATTTGCATCTCCTTCCTTCCTTCCTTCCTTCCTTCCTTCCTTCCTTCCTTCCTTCCTTCCTTCCTTCCTTCCTTCCTTCCTTCCTTCCTTCTCATTTCCATCTCTTTTCTTCCTTCTCTCCTTCCTTCTTTCTGTTCTTCCTTCACTTCACTCCCATCTCTCTCCTTTCTCCCTCCCCCCTTCTTTCATTTTTGACCTGTTTTTGAGCCGTTTTCTGGGCCTTTTTTGGTCATTTTCCAAGCTATTTTTGACCATTTTTCAGATGAGAAATTGCCCCAAAATGGCCAAAAATGGCTTGGAAAATGGCCAAAAAAATGGCCCCCAAAACTGCCTGAGAAACAGTCAAAAACAGCCTGGAAAATGGCCAAAAATGGCCTGAAAAATAGCTGAAAATGGGCCGAAAGAAGGCTATTTGGGGGGATGTTTTTTGGCCATTTTTTGGCAATTTTTCTCCCAAACACAGCTCAAAAAATGGCCCTAAAAACAGCCCCAAAACAGCTGAAAAATGGGTGGGGGTGGGGCCAGCCAGTGGTGGGATTAGCTGGTTCACCAAACTGAGCAGAATTTTAACAACCGCTTCGCCTGCATCGGTCCAAACCTGCTGAATCCCACTTTTGATGTGGGAGTACAATTAGTACAATTAGCAAGAACATTCCATCTGTACCAGCCCAACAGGATTTGTTTTAAAAATCAAAGCATGCTGCTTTCCCTATCTTTCTCTCTCCTTAAAAATAAATGAAATATATTAATTTTTAAGAAAGGTCACATTTACTGTGCTTTTAAAAAAAAGGGGTTAGACATTTTCCAATCAGACCTTTCCAAACAGTCACATTAGCATGCCTATCCCTTAAAGGATGGGCAGGAGGCTCTTTTCATTATTGCAATTAACCTGTTCCAGATTGGAATGCAAATTATTATAATAAGTAATATCATTGCTCATTCAAGTATTATAGAGAATACTAATTAAAAATACAAACCCAATTAAAGAGTCACTAACTTAGAGTTTTATCAAAGATGTCACTGAATGCATAAAAATACAAACCTTCTTGTTACAGTATTACTGCAAAATAAAAGTTTGTGCACTGTCCTCCACATTTAACAAGGTTTTAAAGAAACTTATTTCTGTCAATGAAAACGATGAAGGCATAGGCTCAGATGAAGGCATATGATTAGCTGATGCATAAGTTATTTTGGCATAGAAAGCACTATGAACATATAAAATGCCTATCCACACGCCTATAGTAAAAATACAACGCTAATTTATCAAGAGCCAAATCCAGAAGTTAAAAGATTGCATTCTTGATCAGCCTCAACACAGAGGTGTTATAACAGGACCCCTGTTGGACTAGTAGTCAGAAAGTGGCATATTCTCCCATATAAGAGACAGAAGGAAAGCATATGTAGATGCGTTATGTGGAATAATATTTCTTAAATCTTTTTTTTCCTCTCAGGACCCTTCATCACATCATTTAATGCTTTCATCTCAACTCTCACAGTCTCGTCCAATAAGTAACACAGGAACGACTAGAATGATTGGAATTGAAAACTGCCAACAGATCACCAAGTTATCTATCCCCTGGATATAACTGAAGCTCCATAGTTCTTCCACCAAGTGTGGTCAAGACTAGCAATATCTATGGCACTCAAGATTGTGGTATAGATATCATTTGGCTCAGGTTAAATCATGTTGACATTAAAAAGATACATTATAATAAATAGCATATATGTTAAATATAGTTATATTGGGTTTCAGGGGAACAAAATTTTTATCAATAAAAATACAAATAGAATTGTTTTATCAGTGGCTTATTTAGAAGGACATCGAAATATATAAAGCTGCCAGCCATTTGAACTACAGTAAAATTGTTTTTTCTATGAGGTTTTTAAATTAACAGAAAAGTTTACAAAACAATGGGACTTTTACATTTGATTTTTCCCCCCGTGCAGAGAACAAATTTCCTATACTCAATATTCATAAAATGTTATAGCTTCTTGGGCAGAAAAAATATATATTTGTAGAAGTTGTAGACAATTTGAAGTTCTTATAGGAAACATCTTAATATAGGATGGATATTATAGGAAACATATTGTGTATCAACTGGTAAACCTTATTAATTAATCATCACAACAGAAGTGGTATTCAGCAGGTTCTGACCAGTTCTGGAGAACCGGTAGCAGAAATTTTGAGTAGTTCAGAGAACTGGCAAATCCCACCTCTGACTGGAGATTTTACAGTATCCTTTCCCTGCCACATCCACCAAGCCATGCCCACAGAACCACTAGTAAAAAAATTTGAATCCCACCACTGCATCACAATGAATTCATGTGAAAAGGTAGGCAGGGCCCAGTTAAAGTTTTTTTTTCCCCTTTTTGATATTTAATATTTTATTTTCAAACTGCTCAGAAAGCTGATGTATAGGTTGTCCTTGAGTAAGCAACCACAACTGAGCCCAAAATTTCTGTTGCTAAGTGATAAGAGTTATTAAGTGAATTTTGCCCCATTTTACGACCTTTCTTGCCACAATTGTTAAGTACATCACCGCAGTTGTTAAATAAGTAACATGGTTGTTAAGGGAGACTGTCTTCCCCCCATGGACTTTGCTTGTCAGGTCGGAAAAGGGGATTGCATGGCCCAGGACAATGCAACCGTCATAAATATGCATCAGTTGCCAAGCACCTGAATTTTGATTGAGTGACCACAGGGTTGGTGCAATGGTCTTAAATGTGAAAAACGGTCATAAGTCACTTTTTTCTATACCACTGTAACTTTGAATGGTCACTAAATGAACTGTTGTAAGTCAAAGACTATCGATAATTGACAAAAAACCTCTATGAAAATTGACTTTGTAACCATTTATTCAACAAAAAATTAACAGTTATATTATCATTTTTTTCTGTGGAAAAAGTAACTGCAAAAACAAAAGCAACTGCAAGTAGGTTTCTTGTAACTATCTACCAGTCTGATATCAAGTAAGAATTTTCCTGCATAACTTTTTCAACAATGTGGTAGTTGATGGGTTTCTTCCATGCACAACACAACCCATTTCAAATCACCCTATATGGCATCTAAACTGGATTAGTTCTAAGCTTTGGTTACAGTAGGACATTTTAGAATTTTCCATTATTCTTTTTTTCAGGTAAAACATTTAGGATCATTGTCATGACCACTTTACATTTAGGATCACTGTCGTATTATACAATATTCACTTTCAATTGAGCTAAAGTCTTCTGACAGAGGGTCTCACATTATCTTTAAGCATTGCTACATACCATATTCTCACAACCATATACACATTTTCTTTATCTGGAATCAGATTTTTAAGCAGTACATTTGGTTATTAGAGCAGTAAAAAAGTTTGTAGGTGTATGTATTTAATAGGGCTTGAAAAGAACATCTGTGCATGGCTAAAAAAGAAAAAACAGGGCAAACATATTGCTGCCCAGAGAAGTCAGCAGCAAAAAACTCTCTTGTAATTTTAAATATGTACAGCCTCTGATGAAGGCCTACAATAGAAGAGTCAAATCCACAATATTGAGGATTCGAACCAGGTATTGGATTCAATTTCCAAAAAAGACCTGGAACACAGAAGACTAAAAACTCTTTTAATCAACAATATTTTTTCTGGTATAATATGGCAGATACACAATCCCAGGATAATATACAGTTGTTTTAAAGAGTTGTAGACAGAAAATGTGTTTCTGCCCCTGTCTGCATGCTCCAAAGCATCTTTACAAAATTATTTCTACAATTGTACTGCCATCCACAGATAGTCTTTCTTTAAAAATCAGAGCATAAATAAGATTCCATCATATAATTCATCTGATGGAGATTAAATCCAGTATGCCAGCAGTCTTCTGTGCTGCTTTATGAGGGATTAAAACAATTCACAAAATATTTAACTGAAAGTCAATAGGACTATCTCTCCAGTTAAAATAATTTCCTTCAATATTATTCCCATTATATACATTTTGCATAACTTTGCTCATAGCAAAAAATATATGGTAAAAGTATGAATTTATTCCAGTAAAGTTCCCTGAAGATGGTCTGCTGCATAAGTCCGAAAGCTCGGAAGAGTAAATCTCTGGTCCCAGTGACTGATTCAGTTGAGTCTTGCAACATTATCCTGGGACACATATATTTGCCCTCATTTGGTAAAGGTATTTGTACAGATTAGCACAGGACTGCTTTCAGTTTCATGATTCAACCAGAAAAGGAAAGGAATTTGCTTTTCCTTTCTTCAATTTTTTTTCAGTAACAGTGTTGATGAACATTGGCTTCTTGCAATTAATACCACAGGCTAAATATACGTAAATGAAAAAAAAGAAAGAATCAGAAAAAATTCATCTGTACTATTATCTTTTAGCATTATGTTTCGCTCTTCGCTTATGGAACGGGTGTCATGTTGCTGTCCTATGATATTTTCCTCCTTTGCAGAGCTGGGGTGGGCATGGCCTGTGTATGACGTATCTAGTCCACAGGCCACCAGTTTGACGCCCTTATTGTAAGGGGTTCACTCCTTAGTATGAAGGAGGTTATAAGGGATTCACTCCTTAGTGAAAAGAAAAATTCTTGACAAAAAATTATAGCATGATATATCAGCATCACCAAATTATTTTAAAGTGTAGAGCAATGCAACTGCCATTATTCATAAAGTTAATGCTGATTGCTAGTGACAGGAGTTGTCATCCTATATATCTGGAAGATCAAATTGGCTCTAATATAACACAACATGCAGCAAATTGTAACATGCCACAACAGCAGTGCACACCATCCAAGAATATAAAGTTTATAATCAGTTAAATTGTACTATAGAAAACATTTTACTATAAACTTAGATCAGTGAAAGAGATTAACAATACTAAGCCATATTGCAAAACTGGTGAGTAGCTTATTAAAGGACACACCTGCCTCATCTAGTCGCCCAAATCCAAAAATGTACATCTGTAAAATCACTCTAAAACAGACAAAATAAAAATTGTGATTGGGTGACAGTGAAATAGATGGTTGATAAAGATGTCTTTGATGTTATCCTATGTTCTACTCTACATGCGATTACATAAAATTTTGTAACATTCTCTATTAATAAAGTCATTTTTGTCCAAAAGCAGTAAAGAAACATCAAAATGCTCTGATCTAGTGATATAACAGGAAAAGTTTGATGTATCTAGTGCACTAATCCCTATAGAAGGTACAGCAGAGTAAAACATGAGAACCACAGTATTTTCTATCATGTCCAATCCATACATGTAGATAAATTCCTTACATGGATTGTTTTAGAATCTGTTCTGTAGGACAAATGAAGGAAGCACACACCATTTCTAGTATATTTTTTATAGTATTTTATTTTAGCATATACTTTCCCATACAGTATTTAGGAAACAGAAGAAATGAGTCAAAACTGGCAGGAAGAATGTAAACTTCTAGCAGCTCTTGTGTGTCAGCCTAGCTTTCGTTGAGCTATATCCTACATTCACTGATTTACTTATGGCTGAAAGAAAATAATAATTCTCCCATGTTTAGAGCATCCAGTAGTGGGAGGTGCTTCACTCTCTGCATTTGTAGTCTGGGCTTAATTTGTGGAACACTCCTCCTCCTCCACAAGACTCCTCCTCAGCGTTCCCCAGTTTTTGCTCAGCCTCGTCAGAGATAGTCAGTGCTTGTGATCCTTCCTTGACCGAAAGAGGAAAACATTTTTTCGTGGCCATCAGGTTTGACAGTTATTCAGTTTGCCCTTAGTTTTCTCATCCAATTTGATTTCGCAGCCTGACAGGTCTGATTACAGGAAGCGCCAATTTGTGCCCTCAAAAAAATGATGGGAGGTTTTGGCGTTGCTCCACGCCACCTCTCTATAGCCAAATTCCCGACCCCTGCCAGTTTGATTGCCGCAGCATTTTTTCTCTCGTTTATTTCTGTCAGCAGCGTGGGTCTTTCGCTCCAAAACTGAGTCGTATCACTCTTCCCCCTCCCCGAACGCCATTTTGAAGTGGAGAAATTGAACTGGTGATAAATTCCATTTTTTCCCCACCGTTAGCTTAACAGAACAAACTCCGGCGACCATTCATTTACAGGGCAGGAAGTTGCCGCTTTGAGGAGCACACCAAATGTTAACAGCCGGAGGTCATTTTGAGCTGTCAAAACCGCGTGGCTGCGCGCCTGTTTTTCTTTTTCATTCTTGAGCTGTGTGAGGTAGTTCTGCTCAGAGCAGCAGGTTCTCTTCAAGATTCTGGGAACTGTTATACCCTCGTCTTGGCTTGTTTGCATTCAAGGCTATTTATTACATTTTAAATTGTTGGCTTAACCCTCACAACCTCAGCGGCACAACAGCAGCACCTAGGCCTGTGTCCGCCTGTGCAGGGAAGCTGTTGAAGGCCCCTACAATTATCAATCTGGGCCTTATGCGTTCACAATTCGGCTGTTTGGCTATACATTATACGGCGTTACTCAATTATCATTCCTATAAACACACACACACACACACACACATATAGATATGTTTTCTTAAGTTTTTGCGGGTACTTACATGTATGCTGTTCAGCTTCCTTCGGGTATTATCCCACGTCATTGTAGTTGTGCTTTTAAAGTTGTAGCAATGTTTCGGCAGAATCTCATCTGCCATCATCAGGCTTCTATATTGAGTTCGTATGTGGGTCATCCGTTCATACGGATGCATTCCTACTATCACAGCCGTTAATTTTAAATTTGAGGCTAGCCTACTGTTGTCCCAGGATAGTTTTTTCTACATCCTGATTGGTTGGGAGTCTTGGTCTGTGTTTATTGGTCTTGGAGTTTGTTTGATTGGTGTTTCTGGTTTCTTCTGTCTGTTTTGTGGCTTTGATTGGCTGGCAACACTGTGTTCCTGTGTTGGAGGCTTTCAGTGCAGCTTGGCTTCGAGTAAAAGGACGGCTATCATCTATTAGGAAGCTAGGTTTCATCTGGGTGCCTGGTTGGGGTGTGTTTGAGCTGGAGGTATCAGGGGGAGTCTGTTTGTGCCCAGGTGTTTGCCTGGCTTGTGGTGTGGAGATCTTTCTATTTGAGAGTGCAGGCTTCCAAATGATTGACAGTCTGGTGGAATCATCTCTTCTACTCATGTTTTCAGGTCTTTTTTCAATCTCTATGGCTTTTCTGATTATTCTGTGGCTGGGGTTTTCTATAGTGGCTCGGGTTTTTGTGCCACTGAAGTTGATGTTATGACCTGTGGTTATCATGTGTTGGACTAGTGAGGAGGTGTGTTCTAGCTTTTTTACTGAATTTTTGTGTTCATCCAGGCGGGTACTTATTCTTTTATTGGTCTGTCCAATGTATGTGGCTGGGCATGATGCACAGGGAACTTTGTATATGCCTTGGTTTTCCAGGTCAATTTTATCTTTGGGGTTTCTAAGGATGGCTGCTATTTTTTTTTCTGTTTGGCAGACAAAACGCCTGGCAGACAAGACACATATAAAGACTGAACTATGCACCCTGACTAAAGTACTGACAGCCAACTGGACCTTCATCCCGGGTTTTGCCAGGCTGACGGGTCCAATAAACCAGCTCCTTCGAAAGAAGGTCCCGTTCCAGTGGGGCCCCCCGCAGCAACAAGCTTTTGAGGCTCTCAAGAAGGCCTTCATCACAGAACCTGGCTTGAGGCATCCTGATCCACATCATCCTTTTGTGGTGGAGACGGATGCGTCCAACATGGCTCTTGGGGCGGTGCTGTTGCAAGCCCTGGCAGGTAGCGCAACTCTTTTTCCCTGCACTTACTATTCCCGGAAACTCACTCCTTCCACACGCAATTACACCATCTGGGAAAAAGAGTTGCTGGCTATCAAGGCTGTGTTTGACACTTGGCGACATCATCTTGAGGGGGCCCGACACAAGGTGGAGGTTCGGACGGACCATTGGAATTTGGAACACATAACCACGGCGAGGAAGTTGAAACAGCGACAGATCCGATGGTCGTTGTTTTTTGCCCGGTTCAACGTTTCTGTGACCTATATCCCCAGTGGTCACAATCGGAGGGCAGATGCCCTGTCCCGCAAACCTGAGTACCTTTCCCCCAAGGACCCCCTTCCTCTGAGGATGTTGCTGCCAGCAGAATCCTTGGCCGTAGTCCAGGAACCGGTGGATTTGCGGACTCAGGTGCGAGAGGCGCAATGCCTAGACTCTTGGTCGCAGCAGAGGACGGGGGAGGTTGGACCCAACTCCCCATGGACTTTGGAAGAGGGTTTATTCAAGCTTCGGGGCCAGTTGTATGTGCCCACGGGACCGCTTCGAGCCCTTATTATGACTCAGTGTCACGACAACCCTGCAGCCATTCATTTTGGGTTTTTTAAGACCCTCCATCTTGTCCCACGGACTTTTTGGTGGCTTCGAGTCAGGAATGATGTCCACGCCTATGTCACGTCCTGTGTACTGTGCAGGCAAGTGAAAGCCACGACGGGTACGCCTCCTGGTCTTCTTCAACCTCTGCCCAACTCCAGAAAGACCATGGGGAGCAATTTCCATGGACTTCTTGAGTCATTTGCCATCATCATCCGGATTTATGACTGTATTTGTGGTGGTCGACATGTTAACCAAAATGGCCCATTTTATTCCATGTCATACATTGCCTTCGGCCTGTACTACTGCCCGGTTGTTCTTGCAGCATGTGTTTCGTCTCCTTGGTCTACCGGACAGGGTAGTTTCGGATCGCGGTGTCCAATTTACTGCCCAATTTTGGAAGAGCCTGATGACCGCACTGCAGGTGCAGGTGTGCTTATCGTCGACGCACCATCTAGAGACTGATGGTGGGACGGAGAAGTTGATTGGCATTCTTGAACAATATTTACGTTGTTTTGTCAATCACCGACAGAACAATTAGGTTGCTTATCTCTCTCTGGCGGAGTTTGCCTTCAACAACTCCCAGCACATCTCCACCCAAATGACACCTTTTTAAGCGAATGTGGGTTTCCATCTGCGGCTTTTTCCATTAAAGCTCTTAGATTCCCCGGTTCCCGAGATGCAGGAATTCTTGTCAGAATTGCATTCTGTTCAACAATTGATTAGACAGCAATTGATATGGGCCAAGGAGGACTATAAGAGGTTCGCGAATCGCTCTCGCCGGGCGATGCCCCCACTGGTTGTGGGAGACTGGGTGTGGTTGTCCACCAAACATCTTCGGGTCGACTGCCCGATCAAAAGCTGGACCATAGGTTCATCGGCCCCTTTTCTATCAAGGCGGTTATCAACCCCATAGCTTATAGACTAACCCTACCGCGCTCCATGCGCATTCATCCTGTCTTCCACCATTCCCTTTTGGTTCCTGACGCCCCTTCGTGTGATCTCTGACCTCCCGCTGCTGATGTTCCACTACCTGTATCCAACGATGATACCGCTGTTGATGGCACAGTGGTCAGCATTCAAGGTTCCCGCTGGCTGAAAGGACGGTTCCAGTATTTCATCGAGAGGCTGGGGGATGGACAGGAGGCCCTTTCCTGGGTGGATGCTTCCACGTTCCATGCCCCGGACCTTATACGGAGCTTCCATGATCCCCACGAAACCATGTCCTGATCGTCAGACTTGGGGGAAGGGCTCTGCGGCAAGGGATAATGTTGTGGCTCTGAATCCTGAGCTTGCATTCTTGGGAGGAGGAGGACTCGGAAGATGAGGAAGAGGAATTGGGAATGCCTTCCTTCCCAGGACCTTCCTCTTCGGCAATGCCTTCCTCCCTGATTATGCCTCAGGTTTTGGCAGATAACCGAGAGGGACAACCTGAGGCTAATCAGGAGGAGGAGGAGGACATATCGGAGCAGCCTTTGACAGAGAATCAAGTAGATGAATGCTGGCTTGATTCTAGGCAGCATCGCAGGAAGTTGTGCTGCAACGCAGGAGGCGTGGACGAATCAGAGACTGAGTTGAGTGATTGACACACCCCACAGGGGATAAAACTGGGTGTGTTTTCTCTGAAAACTCTGTACAGGACAAAGTGTGAATTTTCTGTCGAGCTGCGGTGTATCTTGTTTCCTGAAATCCTTCGTGATTAATGTTTCTAGTTATCTTGTCAGATTTGGCAGGCAGCGTGTGCGATACTGCCAAGAACATTGCCTGTTTAAAGGAATTAACTATAGATATAGATATATATAGAGAAAGGCATAACATAGATAGATAGATAGATGCTTATAAGAGCAATATTAATTGTTGTTGTTGTTGTTGTTATTATTATTATTATTATTATAAAATTTTCTTCAGTATAATATTTTAATTTCAATAAAATATTATTCCTGAGATACAACTCATTTTACAAAGGTACTGTATGTATGTATATATGTATGTATGTATGTACGTACGTACGTATGCTGTTCAGCTTCCTTGGGGTATTATCCCACGTCATTGTAGTTGTGCTTTTAAAGTTGTAGCAATGTTTCGGCAGGCTCTCATCTGCCATCATCAGGCTTCTGTATTGAGTTCATCTATTGGGTTCGACGAACTCAATACAGAAGCCTGATGATGGCAGATGAGATTCTGCCGAAACGTTGCTACAACTTTAAAAGCACAACTACAATGACGTGGGATAATACC
>BLBF01000002.1:85761914-85810200 GCA_015471245.1 Laticauda colubrina | reverse complement strand
AGAGAGAGAGAGAGAGAGAGAGAGAGAGAGAGAGAGAGAGAGAGAGAAGATATAGTTACATTAAGTGTACAACAGAGAAACTATCACTAAAATGATTTTATGGTGGGCATTATCAGCCAAGCCGATAAGTAGATAAATTTCAGGACAGCTACTGGACCCATTTTGCTCAGCATTGTATTTTATGTTTGGGCTTTCATAGACCCAGAAGAGCAGAATACTGTTTTAAGACACTTGAGACATTTTGTCTGTATCTTTTTGAGTTCATCAACAAGCATATTGTGTAATATAAGTCTTTTGGTGAACACTGTTATTTCTACTGTATTATATAAGGGTCCCCAAAGTCCTCTCAACCAGGGGTCACTGGTCCTCTCAACCAGGGGTCACTTTTGGACCTCAGGCACCACCAAACTCATAATTTTAAATCCTGTGGATTTCTAATATGAATTTGGACTGATGGTGGCTTGCTGACATTGGTGGGAAAGTCGGTCCCATATTCCAGAGCTGCAGTAGTCACAAGACTGGCCCTTTGGTTATCCCAGAGCTCTTGGAGCAAGATGCCTTGCAAGGTCCCAAAGACTCATTTCTGGTGGAGTTTGGGGGAGAGAAATAAATACTTTTGCTGTTTTCCTTGCGTGCAGTCAAAAGCAGAAGAAGAAAGAAGCGGAAAAAAGCAGAAAGAAGCAAGGTTATTCGAGTGAGTGGAGCAAGTTCCCCCCCCCTCCACCTTTTCCCCCATCCCCTCACTACTTCGTGTTGTTTGCAATGCAAGCCATGTGGGTGGCATAGCCTTGTTTTCCCACACAGCCTGGATTAATTGCTTTGGGGTGACATTTCTCTGCGGACCACCCAAATTTTCTCGCGGACCACAAGTGGTCCCTGGCCCACTGGTTGGTGACCACTGTTCCAAACCACTTTTGAGTCCTTGATAAATGCACTGTACCATCAGCATACAAAAGGACTAGAAGATTTTGCTCTGCCAGGCTTATATTAATATTAACCAGCATTTCAAGAGAGTTGCATCAAATTCTCAAACCGGTGCTAATATATAGCTTTGTTAATCAGCAGCAACAGCAGCACTGGTTGCTTAGAAGCCCTGATGTTCCTCAAGTTTATATTTGGAGATGGACTCAAAGACACATTTGAAATGTACAAAATAGTCAGATAAGGAGGATTTCCGTCTTCTTTTCAGGCCAGGTAAATTTTCAGTGTGTGTATAAAGTCCACTTATAACAATTAAAGTTTATTTATCTTAATTACCAGGATCATCTAGCTCCTCTTTCCAAACATGGGAATTATGGCTATTCTCCAATTTTTAAGGATCAACACTGTCTTGTCTTCAAAGGGGCACCAAAAAGAGGCTCATATTGTCTTGATTATTTCATGGGTAATATAATCGCTATTCGGTTCTTTCTAGTTTTTAGTTGTTCTCCTAATGTTTTTGTCTCAGAGAATGGGTCAGGAAGTCACTCAGGGAGAGTATCTTCAGAAAACGCCAGAGAAACATTACTATTAAACATCTATTATAGAAAGGTCAAAAATTGGCTTTTTAAAACCTCTACAGCCACCAGTCCAGTTACATCAGAGGAATCTATTTCTGAATATCCAATGATCAGTCACAACAGCTGGATTTCTTTCCTGAAAGATTTATGTCAAGGAGAAGCAACCATATGAGCAAAACAATGTTGAGGTATTTATTACCAAAGTTAATGTGTACCAACACCATGTGAAATGGGGGCCATAGAAGGAGCGTTCACGTCGCGGCCCCTGTCAGGTATCTGTTTACCTGCAAATCCTTCTACCACGCTACACCAACCTACACCAACAGTGTTCTACAGTGGCTGGGAAAAGTGTAGCGACACGAGAGAAGAACCATGTGAAAATGTAAAAACAAATTTAGGATTTTGGCCAGTAATATTTCCTCCTGTACTAATCCTGAAGTTCACTGTTTGAGGGGACAATTGGATATTTATTGTTTGATCTGCCAACTGAACAAGGGATATTTTGCACTGTTATGTATATACCATCTTGAAAAATCATTTTATTTATACTCATGCAATAATTGCAGCAGCACAAAGCCAGCAAAATTCTTTCTGGTAGCCTGTGATACATAGTGTTCTCCAAGTTTCCAATCATGAAAATGTCTTGAAAGCAGGCATATTTTATTTGATTTGTTAAGACTCTTGGACCCAAAATGGAAGTCCAAATAGTGTAAGCTACAGAGGGAAAAAGCAGTGTTTGAAGAAGCAAGGAATATGATGAGAATAAGGGACAGGACCTGATGTTGAGGATATTTTTTTAGAATAGCATTAACTTTATTACCACTTTGAATGTATGCTAATTGGTATACATTCAATTTCATTGCATACAGCTCTCAAAGGATTACCACCTCCAATATACGCTACATAAACATGACTAAATAAATACATACATACATAATTATGCATATAGCCACATATATTATATGACACAGAAAAACAACAGTCTAGTTTGGATGTATACAATACATGCACATGGCAAGGAAAATGAATCTTGCAAGTTTACCAGACAGATGGCATAGGGAACAAAGCTATTACAAAATCGGGTAGTCCTGCTAGAAATACTTTGAAACCTCCTCCCAGAGGGGAGCAATAGAAGCAGACCATGAAGTGGGTATCTGGGGTCTCTAACAATGCTTTGAGCTCTAAGCACATAGTGCTTATAAGCAGTATTCTGCATAATGGGAAGTGAGCTTCCTATAATCTTCTTGGCAGTCCTGACCACTCTCTGTGTGGACTTTCTATCTGAGGCCCTGCTGCCACCAAACCAAACAAGTACTGCAGTTCATTAAAACGCTCCCAATTGTGCCTCTGTAAAAAGTGGCCAGGACAGAAGAAGATATACTCTTCTCATCCGATGCAGGAAATGCAGATGCTGGTTTTCACACTTCAGTAAGGATGAAGTGTGGAGAGATCAGTTCAGATTGTTACTTCTCTGCACCCCCAGATAAATACTTTAATTTAATAATTCAAGACTTAGTGTTAAAAATAAGATTAATACTATATCTCATATTGTGTACCCTATTGCGAAAAAACAACCACCCAGAAATCTTACATCTGAATAATTACTACAACAGAACTTAAGGCATTTTCTGTCCTCAACTGAAAAGAAGAAAGAATATGCACATGCATCACATCATTCCTTGTTGTATTTGTGGATCAAAGAGGAAAAATAAATATTTGGCTTTATCAAAGTGACTTCCAATTGCTGCTTAAGGAGCTCACAACAGTTTAGAAACAAACTTCAGAACAAGTATGAAAGCCATGTGGGGGGCTGAACAAAGAGCAGAATGTACTATTGAGTTGATTTTGTGTGATGATACAGGGCTTTGTTCTCCATTCCTCAAAGACTGGAGAAATGTATAAGAAGTTGAGCGTGTTTAGGGAGGAAAGACTAGACTAAAAAGATACAGGCCCTCCTTTTATAATTTGATGAAAGCTGTTTTCAGGAGGAAAACATCAGACAGGATTCCATTCTGATATTTTTCTCTATTTGGCACTTATTTGAGGGCTATATTTATTTATGGATATGTTTATTTCACTGCTTACTCAGTGGAAGCTTTTTTGGGGGAGGGGGAGGCATTACTAACACAAAGTGAACATTTTAATAGGTTGCAATTTAAACTGAGATAAACTCATTACAAGTTTCATCTAAAGTCAGTGGGGGAAATCCTTTCTAGAATAATCTGTTTCTATAACCCTGCCCTTTGAGACATGAACAGAAGCACAAAGCTAAGACAAAATAACTTAGTGTCTTGTCTAACTTTGGTGGTTCCTGTAGTCTTTAACAGGATGAAATGGTGAATCATAGGACAAAATATTTTGAACCAAGGTACTTCAAATGAATTAATTTACAGAATACTTCAAAAATATGGACTCGTGTTTTCCTTGGAATTGAAATTTGGTACATTTTATAAAACATTTTATGACAAAAACATCATAAGGATAAAAAACAAAAAATATCTTATACAAAAGTCATATTTCCTGTGCTGATGTTTAACTATGCTATATATGGTAGTTCAACATGAGCCAATTTCAAGGCAGATGCATCTCTAAAGAGCATCCCAACTTTTCCAGCAAAGATAGTACTTTAAGAAACAATCACTGATGAAGGCATTGAGGAATCTGATAAGGAAATATCTCTGAAACAATGACCCTATTGAACTATAGGTTGTCTAGTATTTTTATAAACTTAACATATGATACAAGGAGAAAAAGCTACCCATCTATGATTAGTGTACCAGATACTTATGGCTAACAGCTTCAAGCAAACACAGCTGTAGTCTAGTCAACAGTTTGTATTTATCATCCATTCTTCGGTGCTGCGAGTTTCACACAGTTCCAACTTTTACAAGGCTTATAATTTTTTTTAATGCCACAGAATCATCCTCCTTTAAAAATGCAGAATGTGGCATTTTCATGGCATTTAAATTAGGCAGATGAATCTGCAGCATGACCTTAATCTGACTTTTCTGATGTGTTAGGAGCCCTTATGACTACATTTTTTATCTGTTCCCTCATTATATCAAGCATACATGCATAGGACAAACTATAGAATAATTATAACAGTTATAAGTATTGCAAGTTAATCAGTATTGCTTAGGAGGGCAAATGTGGTCCATTGAGAACAGCACCATGTATTTCTCAGTAAAACTGGATTAGGAAGTACACAAGTCCACTGGGCACTCCTCTCATACCTCACACCCCATTCTAGTAGCTGAAATGCGGAGAAAAATGCACGTGCATTTTTAGTACAATGGCATCTTCTTTTCTAATTAATGGCTTTCTTGTCAGTGGCTAATGAAAGGCACATAATTCAAATTCAAAATTAAAACAAACAACAAACTGCTATAGGGAGGAGATCAGAAGATTGCTAGGAGAAAATAAAGGAAAAATAAAAGGACTAATTATTGCATATAATAATTCCCCTTCTTGAAAATATTCAAGATTTCCCAGTGCATTAATAGTCTGCTTTATATAGTATGTACTCTGCCACAAAGCTTTGGGTTCTCAGGAGATGATCAAATATTCAGTTGCTATTTTTTCTCTCTCCCTTTCATTCATAAAACAAACTTCTTAAGTTTTGTTTTCAGCCATACAAGGCAAATTATGCAGTATTCACTTAAGGCAGTGAAACATTATTTTCTCCAGCTTTATCTTCCTTCTTTGGCTGTAAAGGGAGAGGAACACAGCTGAAATTTATCTCTAGTTTTGCCAGCATCTCTAGTATCTACTTGACATTTATTCAGTTTAAGTTTATGGCTTTCTGTATGTATAGATTTGCCAATAATCACTTCCCTGTTTAGGGTTAGGGTTAACTACACCTGGCTGGCAATTTCTCAAGCCTCTAGAACATTTTCTTTCTTGATCTCCCTGTCTGGAACATGATCCCACCACAAATTATTTCTTGCCCCTCCAGATAGAATTCCACTTGTGAACTGATCTATTCACCTCTTCATTGTTCTTGGGCTTTCTGAAACTCTTCCAACTATCTTCTTCTGGACCATCTTGAATTCATTCAGCAGTCTTCATCTGCTCTGGAACAAGCAATTCTAAATGTGCCTAATCTGGCATAGTTCAAATCAAGTCCAGTCATCTGGAGTCTTGACTTACTATTGCAATTTACAACCATAATTCTGAGATTTCATTTTTACAAATCTCTCAAAATCTAGAGCAGGGCTGTCAAACTCCCGGCATGCGGGCCGGATCCATCACATGCTGACCATACTTATGCCCAGTTTAGCGAAGGGGAAAAAGTCCCAATATGTCATGTGATCTGCCATTACGAGAGTTTGATACCCCTGGTCTAGAGTCTTAACCAAATAATTAGGGCCAAAGATTTTGAGACCTGTGGTAGCTTTGAATGTTTGAGGAATTTTCAGAAGCAATATGGGTGCCTTAAGGCTTCTATTTTCTCCTGGATTAGTCCCAAAACCATTTGCAATGCAGTTTTTGTCTTGATCTTTATAATAGCAGAAAGGGTGATTTCTGAGTGTGATTCTGATAGCCTGTTTGTATGTAAAAAATTGCACGTTCTATTAAGTTATCCAGAAGGGGCTGTAATGAAGCTCTAAATGATAAAGGAAAAATTTCATCATGCATCAAGCCATTGTTAAGCCAACTGCTTAGGAAAAGGAAAGGCTTTTCTGTATCCATCTTTCACTCTCCTTTCCACAAACATATTTAACCAAATGGGAAGCATTTGTTTGAAGATACTAATACTTTCCATCTTCTGTTACACTCTCCAGGAACCTGCAATAATCACTGTGCAGTTTAGTCCACTGATAAATTACAGCTTAATCATTCAGGCCATTCATCTCAGCACAACCACACAGCATTCAAGATAGTCCTGGTATCTGCTGCTTGAACTGCTAGTCACTGATGAGTTATTAGCAATTCTGCATACGTGGCCCATTAAACCAGCTAGTGAACTGTCAAGCAAGAGGCTCCATTTCTTGTTATTTAGTAGTCTCTGAAGTACCTGGTGATTGGGGGAGAGGAGGAGGGGGAGAAAGTCTAGAATTAAATCATGAGGTTACTTAGGAATACAAGAGAAGCGACTGAAGCGGTAGAGTAGCTGCTCATAGTCTGAGCCCTGTAATTGATTTTGAAGTAGCCTTGCAATCACAATAGTCCATTAGCCCTTTAATTTAGACTTGTGACAAGGATTTTCGAGTGTTGTGGTGTCACTGAAAAAAAAAATTAAACTCGGCTATAGGAAGCAAGTGAAACAAAAAGCCACATACTTTTGAATGGCATAAGTTTTAAAGAATAGATCTTTGGATTGCCAGATATAAGGGATTATTAACAATTTCTTTAATTTAAAATGGAGAATTGCTTTCTGAACTACAGGTAGTCCTCAACTTACAACCATTTGTTTAATGAGTGTCCACTAAAAAATTTACGACCATTGACATTTGGCTACTGGAATGTAACTATGATGGTTGCAGTGTCTTGGGTTCATGGGATCTTTGTGACCTTCTGACAAGCAAAGTCAATGCGGAAGCCAGATTCACTTAATAACTGTATTACTAATTTAACCGCAGTAACTCACTTTGTAGCTGTGGCAAGAAAGGTACTAAAAGGGAGCATCTGTCTTGCTTAGCAACAGAAATTCTGGGCTCAGTTGTGGTTGTAGGTCAAGGACTTTCTGTAAGTTAAAAAATGTGAGAAACATTTTATTGTGCAAAATAGTTGCATTGGCCTGGCATAGCATGTATTAAACCAGAGGTCTCCAACCTTGGCAATTTTAAGACTTGTGGACTTCAACTCCCAGAATTCCTCAGCCACCTTTGAGGAACTCTGGGAGTTGAAGTCCACAAGTGGGAGTTGAAGTCCACAAGTCTTAAAGTTGCCCAGGTTGGGGACCCCTTTATTAAACCATCTCCATCTCAAAAATTATGTTCTTTTCAAGAAGTTTCTCATATGCATTGCAGTTGAACAGCCCCAGGTTCAGTAAATTTAAATTTCTCATGCAACCTGAGCTGGAAATTGATTTATTTTTTTTTATTAATCAGGATGCAAAATTACAATTTCTCAGTTTATATACGATGGGAAATAATGGTTTGAGAAACCCAGGAAGTAATCAACTATGTATTCAGTTTGATCAGAGAGAGGAAATCAGTTTTGTTTTTCTTATATAACAGAGAACTGCAATTTAATTAACCACAATGAATGCAACAAATGTAGTTATATAAAGCAAGGTGCAAAGGGGCAGTGTTCAGGTAATTTTTAGTTACACTGGAAGCAGCTTAAACTCTCAAAACAAAATTTAAAGGACAATCTGGGGGAGGTCATAGGAATTTTGGCTTGTTTGTCACGTGTGGTTTATAAAAAAGGACCTCATACAGTTTGCCTTCTACAGTGCATTTCTCTGGAAATTCATCAAGATAAATGCAAACTCACATACGCTTCCTCCTTTTCACAGATCTCTTTTTTCAGTGGATAGATTTTAGCAGCTCATAGTTGAAGGCTTTTAAGTTCTATAGGCCAGTGCCCCTCAAACTTTGGGCCCCAGGGACCGGTTCCATGGAGAAAGATTTTTCCACAGACTGGAGGTGGCATGGGTTTGCATGTTGCCTGCATCCCGTGGATGGCGCTTTGCTTGTTTGCGAGGTCCAGTTTCTGCATGTTGAGGCCCAGTGCCGGTCCATGGACCAAGAGTTGGGGACCCCCACTCTAGGCAACTCTTGGGCATAGAATGAAATAAAAAGAGTTACATGCAATTATATATCTAATTTTCACCCCATGGGGCTCAGGTGTGATCACTTTGGGAATCAACTCTTATTTCATAACTACACAAGAGTTCTCTGACCTTTACTGTGGCATAAACTTTCCTGGTTTACTTCTTCAGATATATGAAATTGGCAATGATGATTAGAAAGGATAAAATATGGGAGGAAAGGAATTAGGAAATAAAGGAGGATAGATGATTAAAAAAATGTTCTGCAACTGCTGTAAAGATAATCAGAATTCAATATAAACCACTTTCTAAATGCCTCAAATACAAGGCACTGAAAAATGCAACTTATGACCGTTTTTCACAGTTATGATCTTCGCAACAGCATGCCCATGAGCATGTGATCAGAATTCAGATGTTTGGCAACGGGTTCATTTTTATGTCCCAAGGTCATGTGATCCCCTTTTGCAACCTTCGGACAAGAAAAGTCAATGGAAAAGCCAGATTCACTTGACAACTGTGAAAAGGAAGTTCGTAAAATGGGGCAAAACTCACTAAACAAATGTCTCATTTAACAACAGAAATGTTGGGCCCAATTGTGATCATAAATTGAAGACTACCTGTAATGCATAACTTCGTGTGAACCATCCTATAGTCCACAACCATTTGAGCTTATCTCTAATTAACTATCATATCCTAAAAATCTGAGATCTCATATTCAATTCGGCCATTTAATTTTTTTTTAATACCCTTGTTACTTTTGGTGACAAAAATACAAGAGGACACTATGAAAACTTTCAGTACTGGTGACATAATTTATCAATGAACTGAGGACAACACATCCCTGGTGTAAGAGCTCAGAAGAGACTGGAAAGAGAGGAGTAGCTCTAAGGAGCAGCAGTGACAGGAGACTTAACTAAGGATACACACAGTCCTACCTTGGATAACTTTTTTATCTTTACATGACTTATGGGCTTTACATTATATTCTATTCTTTTGTGTTTTCAATTTCCTGCAGTTGAAAGCATGCAAGAAACAGTTTCAAAAAGCATACCAAACAGCAATATTCTCAACATAAGGAGGACCAAAAGGTGGGGTGGGTTGGGAGAACAGGGAGAAATAAGGAGGGCTGGCTGAGGAGAGAAATAAAAGCACACTAACTGGCAATTTAGTGCCTTAGTATTACCAGCCTGCTGAGAGCAATTACAATAGCACAGACAGCCCTTGCTTTATTGTGACCGTACTGAATTAACTTTGAGGGCAAGGGAAAAAAAACAACCACTCAGTGATTCAGCAGGGAATTTATTAGAAAATTTTAATGCCAACGTAAATTTGATCCAAAGGCCTCAATATTAAAGGTCATCTCCATTACTATGCTACTGGAAACCCATGGGTCCTTTTGCTTCCATGAGCCTCCATTCCTTTCCTCTTGTTTTCTTTCATAAATAAATTAAAAAAAAATAGGTCAGCATTCATGCTTCAATCTCCTTGGCATTTTTATTTGATGTGACAGATCTCCTTGTTTTTGTTGGGAGCTTTTTTTTTGGGGGGGGGGGAATCACAAACAGCTTTCACAATTTCTAAAGTATATATCTCAATAAATGAGAATGCACTTTGTACATATCAGATAGAAATGATAAAACAAAAATGATACAAGTGATATTTACATTTTAAATCCTCAAAACATGCAGTGTTACATTGCTGCAATTAAAAAAATGCTATAAAATGTGAAGGAAAATTCAAGTCAAGAGGAGAAGACGGACTTTTATAAGGAATAAGTAAGAAAAGATTTAGGGCAGATCTTCATTTTCAGTTTGGTCACTGCCCTGGATACTCATTTCTGCTTAGGCTACTGAGTTGTTAGATCAGGAGTGTCAAACTTGATTTCACTGAAGGCTGCCTCAGGGTTGTTGTGTTTGACCTTGGGGAGTCAAGATGCATGGCGAGGTTGGGCGTGGCCAGCTCAACATCATTCATGTCAGGGACACTTGTAGTGGCCTAGGCGGGGCTAGTACTAGCACTTTTGCTAGTAGTTTGTTTTGCTAGCCCTCTGCCAGTGAAAACAGAGCTCGGGGAGGCCGCAGATGGCCCAACCGGGTTGTTTTCGGCCATGATAGTCTCCCGTTTTCACTGGCAGAGGCACCGAGGGCCAGTCCTTCACTGTTTCCAGGGTGGCCCTGCAAGATCTCGCCTACGGACCTTAAGTTTGACACCCGTGTTAGATTCTCTGCTAGGTAGCAGTTACTATCTTTTTATAATCTTCTGATTGATCAAATGATGGCTTGTTAAATCCATGAATTATTGTTTACCTTAGAAGTTGATGCTCCTATTCTTACATCTAACTAACATATATACTGTCAACTAACTGAATAACATAAATCTATAATACACACAAAACATCTGTTAAAATATGAGCAGAGAGAAACAGATAATAAACAGCTTTATATTTATTGAATATCATAAGTATAGCCAATTACATGTATGTTACAATTTAAAAAAATATACAAAATTAGCCCAAGTTGGATAGAATTGTGATTCCTGCCTGAATTCTGTTATTTTAACTTTACCTGTAGTCTTTTTCAGCATGGCAGTTGAAGAAGTCTTGTTAATCTACACAATTGTTAGATTATCTAAAGTTTTCCAATGTTGAATATTTATTATTTAACTGCTAAGATGAAGTAAATAGTAAGAATCTTATTTAAAAACTCAATCCTATAAATAAAACAACCATAATTGAAAAGGTAGAAGTTTTAAAATTAAATTAATAGAGATGCAATGCTCAGCATTTGATTTTAAAATATTTTAATTTTAACAGAAGATAGTTGTCTATTAGCAGCCTAATCTTTTGTGGCTGCTGAATACTTATTGATGGCTCTTAATGGCTTGTGTTAGCATTCCTCAGAGATGTTAATCAATCTTGTGCTTTTTAAAATTGACATCCATAATGTGTTTACATTAGTCAATACTTCTTAATTGTCAAGCTGCAACAGCAGAACTTCAATAATAAATCTCTTCAATAAATAACTTCAGATAGTAGAATTTTTAAGTGTTTCCTCTTCTGAGGAATGGAATATATTGATAGCTGCTACTGGGTGAACTGCAGGAACAAAGAGAAAAAAAAGTCTCCATCTCAGAAACACTTCTCAATGTTTAAAATTAAGAGACAAGTTTGGTGCCCATATAACATTTTGCTGCTCTTAATGCTGATTAGGAGATCAATGGCACCCTGCTTTCGGGCCCGTTTTTTGGTCTGTTTGGGGCCTGTTTTTCAGCCTGCTTTTGGCAGGCAGAGTGCTACAGGATGCCATGGAGGGTGAAAATGAGGCATTAGGAGGCTGCACGCGGTCCATTTTGGCTGCTAGAGGCACCATGGGTTGGTCCCTTGATATTTCCAGGCCGGCCCTGTGGGCTGGATTTAAGAACACCACGGGCCAGATCCTTGAATTTGACACCCCTGTTCTAGACCATGGTTCTCTAAGCATTTAGAGACTGCTATCTGCTGTTTGAGAAAGAGTTTTGAGTCTAGAATGATGCTCAGATTACACACTGGTCTGTCTGAGTCAGTGCTACTCCACCCAACATTAAAGGTAGCATAGTTCTAGAATCAGTAGGCCCCAAACCCCAAAGCCACTACGTCTTGCCAGGGTTCAGCTGAAGTTTGTTGTGCTCCATCCAGGCTCACATAGCCTCCAGTCACTGGGATAATATGTCTATAGCATGTCCGGTGGAGCAGAGCTGGCGTCGCGACAATATGGCATGCAATCTTGGAATCTGAGATTGCTGCCAATATCTTTGCTCCTGGATGGTCCAACTGGATCTAAACCGTCCTGAAAAGATGGTGAATGTAAAGAGCGCATCCTGACGATCCCAGGGATATTGCAAAGTCCCTGGTAGATCCAGGAGAAGCTCTTTTTTGCCAGAGGCAAAGAGGCAGCCATTAAAGCTGCTGAAGCTGGGACAGCTCCGAAACAAAAGAGAATGGAGGGAGAAAGTGTGCCGCTTTGGTGAGAACTTTTTCTTTACTTTAAGATTTGAAAGGACACCCTAAGGAAAAGAAAGAATCTGTAAAAGTTTTGACACAAGTGATTAAGTGGCAATTTTAAACAGGAAGACAAAGTAATATTTTTATTTTTTATTTCTCATTGCTGGATTTTCTACACAATTTTATATTTTGAAACTGGACTATTCCTTTTTCTTCTTCCACCTATTCTTTCTCTCCTTTTGGACTTTATAATATTCTAGGCTAGAGACACCCTTTTAGTCATTTTTTAAGATATCTTCCTCCCTTTTTAATTAATTTTTATTATATCTTCTTTGGAAAAGTGAAAGCAGAAGAAAGTGAAAGCAGAAGAAACTTTGTAACACTGCCAACTAGAGGCTTGGAAATATTCTATTTCTTTTTTTCTGGACCAGACAAAGCTGAGAAAGAACTGAGACTTCTTTTCAAGGACATTGCTGTTTGATAAGATAGAGGGAAGAACATGGGAGAGTATTATTGCAGGTGCTCTTTTGGGTTTCTATCAACAGCTGGAGTCTGGTGTTGAAGTTTATAGAAAAAAAAGGGTGATAAGACTCTGGAGAAGAGAGTTATAAATTTTAACAAAAGCCTTGGATAACCAAACAAGGTGCAGTGTTCTCTTTTTCCTTTTTTTAAGCTGGGCTATTTCTTACTTTAACAAACTCCCTCTTTACTAGCTTACTTTTTGTAACTATTTGGATTTTTTGGCCTTTTGGAACTAGTTTTTGTCTTTCTTTTTGTCTTTTGAAGTCTAATTTTTACATTTGCATTTTATTTTAAAGGAAAAGCTTTAGTATTAATGATTTCCTTTCTTTTTTCTTTTTAAGAGAGTAGTCTCTTCTCTTTTTTCTCTCTCCCTCCCTTGTATTTTTTTTCTATTTACCTTCCATATTGGTTTTGTTTTATTTTTTTTTTATTTTTTTTCTTATCCATCCTTTTATACCTGAGACCTTTTAATTGGATTAAGGTGTTGAAGAACCAAAAGAATTTTTCTTTTCTCTTCTTTAGTTTTTTATTTTTTACTTTTCGCCTTTTCCAGGATTTAACATTTTTTTCTTTTGGTGTGTGTTTATGGTCTTTTCTTTCATTTTTGAGTTTTTACTGCTTTCTAACCAATCGATTGGATTAAGGTATACAAGAACCTGAAGAAATTTTTATGATGATGATGATGATTATTATTGTTGTTGTTGTTGTTCTTGTTGTTGTTACTATTTGGTTTCTTTCTTCCCACTATTTTTACTTGGAATTACAATTGGTTATTTCACAAGTGGATTAAGGTCTAGAAGAACCTGAAGATTTTGAATTGTCCGAAATGAGTAGGATACTAATAGCCCCTGGTTCCTCAACTTCTACTTCTTCCTCTTCACCATCTGGAGGACAATGTTCAATACAGACGATGTTACAGCAAGAAAAAGAACAGGAAAAAGTGACCCTGCAGATGATTATGCAAGGAATTCAAAATATTCAAATAAGAACAGAGAATATTGAAAAGAGAACAGAGAACATTGAATAAAGAACACGAAAAACTGATGAAAAGGTGGAGAACAAATGATGATGAAGTTTGATGAGAGATTCCAAAAAATTGAAGAAGGTAAACAAAGAGATAAGAAGATTGGAGATATTGATAGCAGATTAACTGTGGTTGACCAAGATAAAAGTGGGATGTTGAGATGGGAGATGGACAGATCAGAATTTTATCTCAGATTCCAAAACATAGAGGAAGACAAGGGACAAAACCTAGCTGAGACAATGATAGAAATTTTGGCTGAAGCTTTCGAAATAATGGAAGAGAAGATAATGGATGGAATAGACGAGGCTTGAGTCTTCACAAGATACGCAATGAGAAATAGATTACCAAGAGAAGTTCACATCAGATTTATAAAGAAAGCCATTAAAACGTAAAAATTGCAAGCGGCAAGAGAGAAAACATTGAAATATAAAGCCAAGGAGATTGTGGTCCTGAAACAAGTACCTAAAAGAGTGAGAGAGATGAGAAGAAAATTCCGATTTCTCACCAAAATGCTACTTAAAAAAGAGGTGAATTATAGATGGCTGATTCCAGAAGGTTTAATGTTCACATGGCAAGAACAGAGACATAGAACTGATTCAATTGAGAAAGCTGAATTATTTTACACAGAATATTTTGAAGGGAAAGAGGAGGAGGCAGAAAAAGAAATTAATCACTAATAGTCACTAATTGAATTCTAAGAGGACTGCCAAATGGTGACTAAAAAAGAAGAAGGTACAGTAGGAGGAAAGGTGGAAGTCAAAGAAAACATGAACCAAGATCTACGAGAGCTGCTAAACTTAACTACAAAAAATTGGATATAATTAAATATAAAATGGGTCTAATAGAAAAAGAAGAATTAGCACAGAAATCAGAGCTGCGAAACAGAACTATTTTGAAGATGCAAATAAACCAGGTAGACGGTTAGCATATAAATTGAGAAAGGAGAAAGAATCAAGGAAAATATTGCAATAGATGAATAAGGCCAAGTTTGCGATGGTAGCAAAGAGAAGAAGGAAATTATACAAGACTATTATGGGAAACTATACACATAAGAGAATATTGATGAGGAAAAAGTTAAACAGTACTTACAGAATGCTAATCTACTCCAGATATCTAAAGAGATTGAAACAATGTTAGAAAGCAATATAAGGATGATGGAGTTAACTAAAGCACTCAAGAAGCAAAACAATGGAAAGGCACCAGGCCCAAATGGACTTCCGGCAGAATTTTATAAAACACTACAACAATCGTTAAGCCTTCCATTGCTAGAAGTTATGAATGAAGTTATGTTAAAGAAGAAAATACCCAAATCATGGTCAGAAGCTAATATTATACTTGTCCCAAAAGAGGAGGCTGATCCATTACAAATCAAGAACTATAGACCTATTTCCTTACTAAATGCAGATTATAAAATTTTTGCTTCAATATTGGCAGAAAGACTTAAAAAATACTTAAACAATTTTATCCATTCTGATCAAAACGGATTTCTGCCAAAGAGACAAATTAAAGACAATATGAGAGTAATCTTGGACTTTGGAATACTACGAGGCACACCCTGAAAAACAAATGGCTTTGATATTTTTAGATGCACAGTAGGCATTTGACAATGTGAATTGGCGATTCATGTTATTACTGCTGGAACAGATGGGCTTTGCTAAAAAATTTATTCAAGCAATAGAAGCTATATATCATAACCAAACAGCAAATGTAATGATAGAGGGAGAACTGACAGACTCTACTGATATAAGAAAAGGAACAAGGGTGCCCATTATCACTCTTGTTGTTTGTGTAAACCTTGGAAGTGCTAAACAGAAATATTAGAGAAGAAAAGGATATAAAAGGGATGAAAATTAAAAAGGAAGAATTTAAACTGCAAGCATTCACAGATGATCTGGTTTTCATTTTAGAAGACCCACTAGAAACAGCATCAAAATTGATAGAAAAGATAGAGGCATATGGAAAGGTGGCTGGTTTCAAAATAAAGATAAGACAAAGATCTTGACAAAGAATATGCTATCAAGACAAAAGGAAGAATTGATGGATCTATTGAAAATTCAGGTCACGAATAAGATCAAGTATTTGGGGATACATTTGACAGCAAGATGTAGTACACTAAAAGAGAATAATTATATTAAACTTAAGCAGCAGATAGCACTAGATTTGGTGAAACGGGAAAATTTACAACTGTCATTAATAGGGAGAATATCAAAAATCAAGATGAATATATTACCCAGAATTTTATATTTATTCCAAACAATTCCAGTTAGGATTGGAAAAGATTATTTTGAAGATTTAAATAATATTGTGTTGAAATGGCAAGGTAAGAAAGCAAGAATAAAGTTAAAACTTTTGCAAGATGCCAGAATAAGAGAAGGATTTGGTTTGCCTAATTGGGAGTTGTATTACCAAGCTACAAATTTGATGTGGGTTAAGGAATGGATAACATTAAGAAATACTAGATTGTTGACATTAGAAGGACACGATCTGTTGTTGGGATGGCATGCTTTTCTATGGCATAAAGGAACGAAAACACATACTTTAGAAGACATTATATACGGGAGTCTCTGTGGTTAAACTGGGAGAAGACTAAAATACAATGTTATTTGAAAATTCCAGTCTGGCTATCGACTATTGAAGCATTTTCTTATCTTATAATATACAAAAAGGAACAAACAGTTAGATATGGTAAAATATTGAATGAAAAGGGTGAATTTAAATTCATGCAAAAATTAGAGGAACAAGGTATAAATGAATTGGTTTTCAATGCACAAATACATTCAAGGTATGATAAAGATTATAAAACAGAAGGTTTCTTTGATACACTGACTGATTTAGATAAGATTTTGACAGGTACTGATAAAAAGATGATTAAAAAATTATATGGATATTTATTAGAAATTAAACTAGAAGAAGAACAAGTTAAAGAAACCATGATTACTTGGGGGAAGAATTTTGGACATGGGATTGATTTAGAGAAATGGCAAAAATTGTGGTCTCAAAATTATAAAATGACAATGTCAACAGCATATAAAGAAAATTTGTATAAGATGTTTTACAGGTGGCATTTTCCCGACAAGAATAGTAAGAATGTTCAAGAACAAATCTGAAAAATGTTGGAAATGTCATCAGATACCTGGCTCATATTACCATATGTGATGGACTTGTGTGGATGCTAAAAAATGCTTGACTAAAATCCACACGTGGTTGGAAAAAATGACAAAAAAGCACATAGACTTGAAACCAGAGATATTTTTATTGGGAATTTTACCTGAAATATATGGTAAAAAATTGAAATACCTGATTGTAAATGTATTAACAGCGGTTGGGACTGTATTTGCCAAAAAGTGGAAAAATGAGAAAATTCCGTTACAGGAGGAAATCATTAAGAAAATATTGGAATGTGCTGAAATGAGTAGATTGACATTTGAAATCAGAGAACAAGAGGACAAACAATTTTACAAAATTTGGGATCTATTCTATCAATGGTTAGATAAGAAAACATAGTAATGAAATATGTAGATTCTTAGAAAATAATAAATATATAAAGATGTATTCTTTTCTTATTATTTCTACAAAATGATTGTAGAATAGATTTGAGATGATAATATGAACTGTCCTAAAACAGACACATCCGAAGGGCTTCTGGGAGAGAATTGTGAAGCAGATGCGTAGGGGAAGGAGCGGATGCATAGCGGATGACGTGGATGCATCACGGACGCCTATAGGAAGCAAAGCGGATGCCGCGCAGATATATATCGGATGCAAAGCGTTCACTGTGCATGCGGGGAGTATGAATTGCGTCAGCTTCGTGGATATAAAAGGATGCAGCTCGCATGCAGTCAGCATTCAGAGGAAAGACGTGCTGCCACATACATCTTCAAAGAACACCATGGTTCGACAGTCAGGGAAGAAGAGGAAGCCGGTGTCTACTCGTGCCAGCCCTGGCAAGAAGGACAGAACCACCATCCCACCCCCTGGCACTGACTCTGAAGCTGCTGGTGCTGCTGGTGCTGCTGCTACTGCTGGTGCTACTGCTGGTGCTGCTGCTGTGGTGGACCAGCCCCAAGGCCCTCAAAGCCCTGTTGCTGAAGGCCCTGCCGCTCAAGCCCCTGAAGGCCCTGCTGAAGCCCCTGCCAGAGGGAGGAAGAGGCAAGGGAAGGAGAAGGGAAAGAAGAAACAATACACAGTTTCCGAGGACCATGAGGACGAGGGGCTGGAATGGCTGAGGGAGAACGAGTACCTGTGGAGAAAGGGCCACAGACTCTATCGCGACACCAAGAAGAAGCAGGCAGCGTGGAGAGACAAGGCAGAGAGCCTGGGCTACACTGCAGATGTACTCCTGGGATGGTGGAAGCACATGCACACCTGGTATGGCAAGCTGCACCTCAAGAAATCTGGGCAGGCCGCTGTCAAGCTTACTGACCAGGAGATGTACGTCATGGCTAAGTGCAGCTTCCTGGAGGGTGAGGTTCGCCACCGAGGAGCAGCCCCTCTGACACCCCTCTCCCTCAGACAGCCCACAGACAGCCAGTCCTCTTCCAGCCAGGAGCCAGCTACCCTATCCAGGCAGGTGTCTTCAGAGGGCCCCACGGCCGAGACCCCTCCCTGACAGCTGCACTCCCCATGCCGCCAGACTTGGAGGATCCCCTGTCACAAATGGAGGAAGAAGCGGCAGCCACCAGAGACCAACGCACCCCACCCCCACCCCCACCTCCACAGGATGCAGGCAGAGAGGCAGACTGGAGGGCCAGAGCCACAGTCCTGTTGGAGATCAGGGACATAATGAAGACCAGCACAGAACTTCTCTCTCAGCTGGTCCACTTGGACAGAGGAGGATCCTCCAGCCGCCACACTTTCATCACCTACGTGAGCCACACCCTCAGGGACCTGCCCGAGGCCCAGTACCAGGCGATGAAGGAGAAGATAACAGCACTTCTGTACAACCGTCAAGGCCCAGCTGAAGCTGCTCCTACCCAATCTAGGTCTGCTCCTCCACCCCAGGCGATGTCACAGGCCTTCCACGGCTTTCAACAGCCCCTCACCTACCAAGGCTATGACTACCAGGACTTCCCACAGCAGAAACAGACCTTCCCAATCCAGGCCCAGGTTAATCGCATGCCACAGACGCCACACCTCGCCCAGCTACAGACCAGACAGCCCCACTACACTCCTCCTTCCTCCACCCCACAACCAAGCCTGTCAACGGACAATCTATCAGTCTTGTGCCTGACATCCCAGGTACTTGATGAAGGGCCTCTCAACCTCACGGGACTGAGTCAGCTCTCGGAGAGTTTCCTGAACACACCATCCCCTGTTGTACTCTTGGGGCCAAGCACCCCAATGGCGCCTCAAGCCACAGCCACCTCCACAGTCCCTGGCCGCTTAACAGCTGAGACCATGGACATGACTCAGAGTGACTGAGAATACTGCCAGAGACTGAGTTGCTACTTGTTCACTTCATCTTTCCTTAAGACACTTTACTTGGTTCATTTTGCTTTTTTTAATAAAGTCATACAGTTTACTTAAGACAGTTAATAAAGGTTATCTTTACTTGAGACACTTGGTTCATTTTTTTTACTTAATAAAGTGTTGGTAAAAACCTTGAACAAATGGTTAAGCCTTTGCATGCTTGTGGGATAGATAAGGATAGTTGTGGAATAGATAAGGATAGTTGTGGGATAGATAAGGATAGTTGGGGCACAGATAAACCTCCAGTGCAAGCACAGTGGGACTGTATGGTCCACCCTCCGAGCTGCCACACATATGGACCTTTATTATCAATAACAATTTATTCATTGATCAACACATTTCAAAATAAACAAAGCTCTTTATTAATGCCCTATTCATTGTAGAACCACTCAACATACATGGCACAATCTCATCAGTGTTATGAGATAGGCTCAAGGAAGCATCCATTAAGCATCTATCATCCTGTCTTGCCACTCCACTGCTCCAGCTGGGGAGTTGCACCAGTGTCTTAGGAAGTTGCGCTGCTTCTTCCCTTCACGTGAAGCTCTGTTGGGGCCTTGTACATCCACAGTATCGATCAGGTTTCGTCCTTGCCTCCATTCCCCAGGCTCCATTCCCTTGTTGACGGTCCACAAGCCTGTTTTGCAACCCTGGGTAGCGGGTGCGCATGAGATTGTGCAGGATGCAGCAAGCTTCCACGATGCTCCTCACAGTCTCTAGCTCATGCTGCATGGTGGTGAGAAGTATCTGGAACCTGTTGGCCAGGATGCCAAAGGCGTTTTCCACCCCCCTTCTTGCACTGGACAGCCTATAGTTGAAGATCCTCTCTTCACGGGTGAGGTATCTTGAAGTGTACGGCTTCATGAGGTAGGTTCTGAGAGAGAAGGGGTCATCACCAACGATGAAGTAGGGCACATCTTGTGTGTCATTGGGTAGGGGGTCTGGATCTGGAAAACCCATGATGAGGTTGCCTTCCAGCCCATCCTTGAGGTTACTGGCATTGTATACCTGGCTATCTGAAGCTGACCCGTTGCCTGAAGCATCGATGTAGATGAACTTGTAGTCAGCATCAACCATGGCAAAGAGGATGATCCTGAAGAAGCCCTTGTAATTGAAATAAATGGACCCTGAGTTGGCTGGAGATTTGCAGGCCACGTGCTTCCCATCTATGGTTCCAACGGTGTGGGGAAAGTTCCACCTCTGATACCACTCTTCTGCAAGTTTCCTCCAGCCTTGTTCAGTGGTGGGACACTTGAGGAGCTCCTCCACGTATTTTTCGATGATGGCCTGCACCACTTCTCTGACCACTTTGCTGATGCTGTTGTGTGGCACCCTCCACGCATACTGCATGTTTTTGTATGTGGTTCCAGAGGCCAGGTGCCACAGAGTCAGTGCCCCCTTCAGTCCAGGGTCCAGGTTGGGATGGAAGTTGGTGCTAGGCTTGGTCAACCTGGGTCTCAGATATTCTACAAGTTCGTCAAACATGGCTGGTGGCATCCTCATGAAGTGATGGAATGCACGAGGGTCTTCATTCCTCAGCTCCACCATTAACTGGTCATACAGTCCAAACTCCATTCTTCTCATGATCCATCCTCGGACCCACACAGCTCTTGGATGTCTCCTTCTTCTCCTTGTGTATAAAAGGTGAAACAGTCTGAATAGGGTTTGGTTTTGGTGATGAATGATCGCAGCTACCATACGGACTGTGTCATGATCCATGGTGGAGAACAATGGGTGATGTGGAAGACCAAGACCAAGGGTGAAGAGGTCTGTACACCACGGCTGCTGGACTCATACTGAGATCCAGATGATTTTCTCCCCCTTTTTATAGGAAATATCGGTTGTCCACTAGGTGTCCTTCTACATACTCTAGACATACTGCAGACATCCTAAATATCTGAGATACATCCCAGATACAAACGTTTTGTCCGTTTTGAATACTTTTCTACGAGATGCATACGCTTACATCCTTTCTATTTCCATACTACTAACGCTGTGTAGACGTTCCGTGTACCTTTTGTTTCCTCCCTCTTTCCGTTTTCAGCTGCAGCGGATGTGAGTTGAGGGGATGACCAGAGGATGCCGAGAGGATACAGCGGACGTTTAATGCATAATAACGGACATAGAACGTTTGTTGCCCGTATATGTCGCGGATGTACATCATATGAGGCGGAAAGTTCATCCGTTCAAAAAGTTTTGTGGAGCTCAAAACTTCTTGCGCAGATGAAATCACAGTGGACAGATGCTCGAGAGATGGAGCGTATGAAACACGTATGCAGTGAGTACACAACTGCATCGCGTTTTCCAACAGATGCATCGCGTTTTCCAACAGATGGCAAGTTTTTTTTAATGTGTTACATCCTCTTTGCATCCGTTGGTGCAGTGGGACAGGGGCTTTAATCATTGCTGGACCCTACTCACAAACATCTCCCAGGCTGCTTTGACAAGACAGTAGAGGAATGACTCTAAAGAGTAGGTGGGTGAGCTCTGGTAATGGGATCATCATGAGAAAGATCTGTTTCTGTACTTCTCTTCACAAAGGAGAATCAGGAACCCTTTTTAGGACAACTGACCAGAAGAGAGAAATGTCTTCTAGAGAAGACAGTTTCTTCATTATGCTGGGGCCCTATATACTACAAGTTTGAACTGTACCTAGAAACAACCAGTGGTCAAAGCAGCACCCACAGAAATTTAGATGGTTAAAATGCCTCCCAACTACCAGCATATGGACCACTATATTTCATATCAAATGAAATTCCTGAGTAGACTTCAAGGGCAACCTCATGTACACCTCATTTGGCAGCCCAGGTAAGAAGTAACAAGGGTATGAATTACCATTGATAAAGCCTCCTGCCCCCAAGTAGCCTGCAACTAGTGAGCTGGCTCAGACTGAATAAAGATCTCATTTATGAAGGGCAGTGAAATAAGTCAGGAGATAGGAACTATATGTACTATAGTTCCAATGAGATCTCATGCCAGCTTCTATTGATCATTTCCATCAGCTGTGAAAGCCTGGAACAGTTTATATAAAGTAATACTAATAAGCAGCTAGTTCTTTTGTGATTTGTTTTCAATCCAGAATATGCTATTCAACACAGGATTTGAGTGAATCCACTCACTGGCTCGTCCCTGTTGTTATTTACGAAGTGGAGCTGAAGAATGAAACTAAGGTCTGTAATAAGGAAGCATAAAAACCTTAAGGAGGATTGCTTACCAGTGTCCCAATGGGAAGGTAACAAAAGTTGGATTCAGATAACTAAAATCCCAGTTTTAAATTTATTGTCAGACAACTAAAAGGACCAGCCATCTCTAAAAGCAAGGCAAAAGATTACTTCTCCAAGTATTACTCCTCACATATCCAAACATCCAATATGGCCTGAGAGATAATTTATACCACTTCATTATGATTTGCAGAAAAAGAAACAAGACTGTTCACTCTCCCACATAAATAAATGCACCAATAGATTTTCATTTGAATTCAGATATAGAGAAACATGCTGCAGAAAATGGAATTGCAGAACAATTGTAATTTTAGTAGTTTTTCAAAGTTTTGAGACAGTACTCATCACTTAACAACTGGCCACTTTATGACCATTTGAAGTTATGGCCAACCCTCCAAAAGCTACTTAATACCTAGGCCTGAAGTGATGGCCACTGCAGTGCCCCTGCAGTTGATTGCTTTTATGACCAACTGCAGGGATGCTGTAGCACCCTTACCTATCTCCCCCCATCCCCACCACTGGGTCCCCACAGGCCTTTCACTTCCCCACAGGGTTCTCCCAGTCCTCTCCCCCACCAGGTTCTCACAAACCTTTTGTTCCTTCATTGGGTCCTGGCAGAATAGAACAGAATGAAGTGTTCTTTTAACTGTTTCTTGTAAACAAAGTTTTCTGCTTTTATCATTTCATAACAAAATCAATAACCTACAAAACTTAAAAAGCATACAGGAACGCTCTATTGTGATTTTTTTTTAACTTTAGAAAGCTCCTTTTTAAAATTGTTATCAAGCCCTAAGAATGATACAACTAAATGACAATAATCTGTCATGTTTCCACAATTTCTCCTAGACTGATTCAAGCAGTTATTTATGAACCTGAGATGCCAACGGTCATTTTGATGACTAAACCATAAATTAGCATTTAAAAAGAATATAAATTTGATTTCACAGAAGCAACAAATTGCTAGGCAGCTGGGATATTATTTAACTTTTATTGACATGTCATGAAAAAAGAAAGTCAGCTAAAGGTGCCGTGCTACATTTTAATAAACCTTGAACTTCAAAATACATACGTATGCTTGATCAGCTCCAGCTCTATTGTTTAAAAACTATCAATATTTTACACTTAAACATTTCTAAAAGTCCTAGCTACTTGTAACATTCTTCACTATCCAAATTATTCACATATAAATAGGCAATAAAAATATGACATTTCAAAATAATGAGAATACCCTTAAAATTTGTTAATAGAAATTAGACAATTATGTGCATGAAATACAACAGTGCTAGTATTGCTCTAGGTATCATGAAGAAATTTCTTTTTATTATAAATGAAGAAGTTTTGTGTAAAACTGTCTCAGAAATTTGCTGAGTAACCATGTCTGCATTTAGACATTAATTTACAAATCTTAAATAATAGGATATAATATATATCATTTTGAAAATATTTTTATATTTAAAACTTCCCATGTAGCCATAGCACTTATTTATTACTTAATGTGGTATACCTGCTAAAGTAAACTTAAATACAATCCAAAATATTCATGCAATTGCATTAAACACACAGGACAAGTCTTACAATATAGTATGTTAGCTGCTATTATTTTTAGCATGCAAAATTCAAACTTGTAGTTATATTTTTACTTATTTCATCAATTTTGGTGGCTATTTTAATGCCCTTCTGAAATAAAAAGTGGGATGAATATTTCAGATGATTCCATGAGAAACTGAAACAATGTAAGTTTACAAATATAAAAATACTATCATTCGTACCCCTATTTTAAATTCCATTCAACTAGCCATATTCTTCCACAACATTGATTCTATTTTAGATGATTTTTCGTTTTTCTTCCAATCTAGTTAGCATTTTGCAGCCAGTGAACAGGGTGAGTTTTAAATGGGTTATTTTGGTTTCTTCTACTTATTAGATCTTTCTTTGGTTTATTCCTGGGTTTGCTGTAATGTTTTATTCCTGACTGGCTTGTACTCTGGCTACCTAAGAATCCATGCTCGGAAGAAGACCTCAAATTTATTGTCACTATCAGAATGCATATTATCAGAATGTATGCATTGTTTTAGTATGTCCTTTATATTATAAAACAAATTGATGAGTAATACTCAAAAGATCACACGGTGCATCAAATGGAGAGTTTCCTGCTGAAGATGACAATCAAGATTTTAATATTTATTGTTTTAAATGTCTTCTTTTCCCTTTTATCTATTTCTGTTTTCATTATAAGACACTTCAAGTGTAAAACAAAACATGAAATATAAACTGAATAAATAACTGACAAAGACAAATGGAATGCACGCACATCCTTTATACTTTCCTATCTGGTTCAGAAATTCTTGGCAGATTGGGAGCAGTTTCGAAATTTTGCAGATTTTCTTTGCTTTTAAATGGTAGTAGGCTTATTTTAGGCCCTAATTTCCAACTGATAGCACAACTTTTAGCAATTATAATCAATAAATATACTCGACTTACAATAGTTCATTTAGTGACCATCTGAACTTATGTCACTGAAAAAAGTGACATGATCATTTTTCACACCTATGACCATTGTTGCATCCCCATGGTCACATGATTTACATTTGGAAGCTTGACAACTAGTTCATATTTCTGGTGATTGCAGTGTCCGGAGTCCTGCAATCTTCTGACAAGCAAGTCAATGGGGAAGCCAGATTCATTTAACATCCTTGTTACTACTTTAACAACTGCAATGATTCACGTAACAAACGTGGCAAGAAATGTTGTAAAATGGAGCAAAACTTATTTAACAAATTTCTTACTTAGCAATATAAATTCTGGGCTCAATTGTAGTCATAAGTCGAGGATTACCTGTAAATGGTTTTTAGGATCATATTTAGCATTGCAGAACAATGTGTCATTAATGAGCTATAGTAGAGACAACTCAACTTACAAAGACTTCAATCTGTGCCTTCCTAATTCAGAGAGAGGCAACATAAGGTTCAATAAGGTTTATTTCCATTTAACTAATTTGGTAATTCTATTGGATTCTTATTTTTCTATCAAGAAATGTAAATAGTACTACAGTAGCTAGAATACAGTATACAAGATAGATGTAGAAACAATTCTTCCTATTGATCAGAGTGCAGTGATAAAAGATATTTTTTTTGCACTTAAATCATTATTGTGATATCTTCTAAGTTAAAGGCTCACAGGTAGTAAAGCTGAGTAAAGATTTCTATTAACATTTTGGAGTACCAGCTACAATGGAAGTGAATGGTTAGGCTTATGGGCTTCTTAAGGTACTGTATATTTATATGTGCAATGCTTTCCATTTTCTTTTTCTCATAAGCTGTTTTTAAAGTGCCAACAATATAAATTTCTATTTTACCTTTTTTATCTTCTCTTCAGAAGCATGGGTATACTAATGATAACTGATATATATTTAATCTACGTTCATGAAGAGACTAAAACAGACTAGAATTATATACTTGAAGAAAAGGAATACTATTATCAAATATGGAGTTTAATTTATTGATCACTTACCTGCCGATGTATCATTTCCAGATTAGTTTTTGCTTTATTGATTAGTGTATCTATTTCTGATGATTCATTGATGTTTTTGTTTTCTCTAAAGGCATCTCTTATTTTTCTGATGGCATACGTCCTAGGTAAATTTTTAAGAAAAAATGTAAGTATACACTGTCTTCTCAAAACTTGATACACAAACTATACAAACGAATATTGAGATGAACACAAGATACATCATATCTGAAGGAGGTCTTTGAGATAACCGGAAATCATGCCATCCAGTGTTCTGAAAACTAAAATTGGTATTTTGAATTATAACTGGAAACTTACTTGAAGTCAATGCAGCATTCATAAATCTGATGTTATATACAATTGTAATGGCTCTCAATCATCAGCATAGAGGCCATCTCCACTCTGGTACAATAGCTACCAGTAGAAATGCTCTAGTTGCCTCCAGAATTTGTCCAAGAGTGCATACAATTACTTATTGGACTGGACTTATTATTAAGATGTCTAAATTCAGGCAATGATTTTTTCTTAAAAAATGCAATGCAAAACTTGAATCTCATTAAAACTGGAAACATTATATCTCAATAAATGTTCTTAGTTTTGAATTGTAACAGTCAGAGCCATTTATTCAATGTTTGTTGAAAAAAATTAAGATAAACACCTTGAGCTACAGCATACTAATGACAGAATAGTTTAAACTGTGCAGGCTTCAGGATTAAATTTTATTAATTTTCCAATATTGTACTGATGACTAAGTCTACCTTAAGACAAATGCAAGAAACATTTATTAAATACATATGCATATAAACTGAACAAAAATCAATGTGGGATTAAAGAAAATATTTACTTTATATTATTTATAGCCTTTATAAAAACAAAAACAACAAAATCTACACCAAGACAAATTCCTTGTGTGTCCAACCACACTTGGCCAATAAATAATTCTATTCTATTCTATTTTACCAAGAAGTTTATCATCCAAGAGATTCAAGGACAAGCAACTGATTTATCTGAAGATAAAACTGTGAAGCTGAACTTTATGGACTAAAAACAAAAGATTTACTCTCGTTTCCTCCTAATTGATACACTCCAGATACATTGAAATTCAAATACTGTAATTCCCAATTAATTTTCAGCTTGCTGAGCTAAATTATTGGCTTTTAAAAGGTCCTAAACACATCTTTTAAAAGAGATTTTGAATGTATTCGTATCTCTGATTTTAAGTTTAACATGTTAATGGAATGTGTATTGGAAATATATAATATATAATTAGAATATGTAATTGCATTATATAATTTCCAGTTATTTTGGCAGTATTGGAGTTTAAGTTCAATACATCTGGGAAAGGTACTATCTATCACAGATGGAGGCTACAAGCATTTCTTCTTGACTTACATTTCCTTCACAAGAAGGACACATGCATTGAAAAGAGAGGGAAGACTGGACTGATACACAGAAGGGATAAAAGATCTCACATCTTTCCTAATAGTCTCTTGGCATGCATGGATACTTATGGGAAAACAAGTCTCTATAGACTGGCTTTGGAAAGTCACACGGGTGCAGATACTACACTTACAAAGGACTATATCAACATTCGGAGAATTAAATGCAGTATCAAAAAATCATTTTTCAGCTGTCTGTTATCATTTTAAGAAACCCTCAGAAACAATTCCAGCTCCAGCTCCTGTTCTTATTTTCGATCTGCACTTTAACTACTTTAAGCCCATGTCACACTGAACCAACGGATGCAAAGAGGATGTAAAACGGACAAAAAACCTTGCCATCTGTTGGTTAATGCGATGTAGCCGTTCTGTACTCACTGCCTCCGTTTTGCTTCCTCTCTATCCGTCCAGCATCCGTTTATGGACGTTTCATCCGCTCCAAAAGTTTTGGGCTGCATAAAACTTTTGCGTGGAAAATGTATCCAGTTCGTCCATTCTGCATCCGCTACGCATCTGCTACGCATCCGCTACGCATCCGTTACGCATCCGCTATATCTGCTTGGCGTCCGCTGCGCATCCACGCAACTCCATCCACCCGGACGCAGGGAGGAAGTGGAACGGACGCAGAACGGATGCCTAGCGGATGCAGCACGGAAACAAAGCGTTTAAAACGGAAAAAACGTTTGCAGAGGGGACCTATCTTGGATATTAAGGATGTCTACAGGATGCCTAGCGGAAAACCTATACTGCCTATCAAAAGGGGGAGCAACTCGCCTGCATCGCACTTTCAGAACAGCAGCCCAGCGGTGCTGACCTCTGCAGTCTTCATCTACCTCTTCCTCTTCCACAGCATCCAGTCATGTCCACCGTGGATTGTAACAAAGTCCTTTCGGCAGCCACCATCGTTCTGCAGCAGTGCGAAGCCATCTGCAGGCTCTGTGAACACTACTGCAAGAAGAAAAGGAGCCACCCAAAAAGAGTCTGGGTCTGAAGATGGTTCGCCAGAAGAGCACAGTACGTACTTTACGACAAGCTGATGGTGGAGCTCAGGAGCAAAGACACTCGGGCGTTCCAGAACTTCATGAGGATGCCTCCAGCCATGTTTGACGAAGTTGTGCAGCGCCTGACACCCAGGTTGACCAAGGCAAACACCAGCTTCCGGCCCAGCCTGGAACCTGGACTCAAGGTGGCACTCACTCTGCGCCACCTGGTCTCAGGGACCTCCTACAGGAGCATGCAGAATGGCTGGAGAGTGCCATCCAACACCATCAGCATTGTGGTCAGAGAAGTGGTGCAGGCCATCATCGAAGAATACAAGGAGGAGCTCCTCCAGTACCCCTCCACTGCAGAAGGATGGAAGAAAGTTGCAGAGCAGTAGTATCAGAAGTGGAACTTACCACACACCGTTGGAACCATAGATGGCAAGCACGTGGCCTGCAAATCTCCAGCCAAGTCGGGGTCCACTTATTTCAACTCCAAGGGCTTCTTCAGCATCATCCTCTTTGCCATGGTCGATGCTGACTACAAGTTCATGTAAATCGATGCTTCAGGCAACGGCTCATCTTCAGATGCCCAGGTATACAACGCCAATCACCTCAAGGAGGAGCTGGAAGGCAACCTCATCGTGGGCTTCCCAGATCCAGAACCCCTGCCCAACGACACACACCTACTTCATCGTGAGGGATGATGACTTCTCCCTCACAACCTACCTCATGAAGCCCTACACCTCCAGACTCCTCACCCGTGAAGAGAAGATCTTCAACTACAGGCTGTCCAGGGCATGGCGGGTGGTGGAGAATGTCCTTTGGCATCCTGGCCAACAGGTTCCAGGTACTTCTCACCACCATGCAGCATTGCCCAGAGACCGTCAGGAGGATCATGGAAGCTTGCTGCATCCTGCACAATCTCATGCGCACCCGCTACCCAGTCTTGCAGAACAGGCTCGTGGACCTCCAACAAGCCAATGGGGTCATGGAGCCTGGGGAATGGAGGCAAGGGCGAAACCTGATCGACACTGAGGATGTGCAAGGCCCCAACAGAGCCTCAAATGAAGCGAAGAAGCAGTGCAACCTCCTGAGACAATGGTGCAACTCCCCAGCTGGAGCAGTGGAGTGGCAAGACAGGATGATAGATGCTTAATGGATGCTTCCTTCAGCCTTTCTCATCACACAGATGAGATTGGGCCATGTATGTTTGGTTGGCCTACAATGAACAGGGCGTTTAATAAAGAGTTGTGTTTATGTTGACATGTGTGGATAATTATTAATTATTATTGATAAGGGCCGTACGTGTGGCACCTGGGCGGGTGGACCATACAGTCCCACTAAGCTTGCACTGGAGGTTTATCTATCCCACTGCTATCCTAACCCATCCCACAGCTATTACCCATCCCACAGGTATCCTAACCCATCCCAAAGCTATCCTTACCCATCCCACAAGCATGCAAAGGCTTAAACCATTTCTAAAAGTTTCCAGCAAGACTTTATTAAAAAAACGAAATGAAGCAAGTGTGTGAATCATAAATAGACTTTATTAACAACAAGCTATAAGACAAAAATGAGTCTCTGGCACTCCTCTTGGTCGCTCAGTCCTAGGGATGAAGGGTGCAGGTGCTGTGGAGGTGGCTGGTGCTGGAGTGCTTGTCATCAGCTCCTCCAGAAGCAGAAGCAGCAGAAGCGCCAGCCCCAGAAGAGCGAGCCCGTGCTGCAGAAGCCCCAGCAGAACCAGAGTGAGGGCCAGGGGGCGGGATGGTAGCCCTGTCCCTCTTACCAGGGCTGGCAGCAGATGGCTGAGGCTTGCTGTGCTTCCGCATGGTTGTGGGGTTGCTGGCTGGCAGGGAGGCTGGCAAGAACCAAGGCTGGCAGAAAGGCTGGCAGGGAGGCTGGCACCAAGGCAGGCAGGAAGGCTGGCAGGGAGGCTGGCACCAAGGCTGGCAGGGATGCAGGCACCAAGGCTGGCAGGCAGACATAAACCAAGGCTGGCAGGAAGGCAGGCAGCAAGGCTGGCAGGGAGGCTGGCAGCAAGGCTGGCAGGCAGACATGCAGGCAGGGCAGGCAAGGCAGTCGATGTGTCCGGCAGCAGGTCTTTCCTCTGAATGGCGACCTGCTTCCGAGCTGCTTCCATTATATCCGCGGGGCTGACGCAATGCATCCTCCCCGCATGCGCAGTGAACGACAGGCATCCGTTAGGCTTCCGCTGTGCATCCGCTAGGCTTCCGCTCTGCATCCGCTTCATCCGTTCGGCGTCCGCTCTGCTTCCGCTCTTTCCGTTCCGCGTCTGCTTCGCTGAGGCCCCCCGGAAACCCTGCGGATGTGCCACCCACTCCCATCCGCTTCCATCCGCTGGGCTTCCGTTCCGCATCCGCTTTGCATCCGCCCTGCGTCCTCCCCGCATCTGTGTTATCCGCTCTGGTTATGCAAATTTTCGCCCCTTTTGAGAGCGGATAACAACGAATGGAACATTTTGCTCGTCCGTTGTGTCCTTTTTGCATCCGTTGGCCAGTGTGACATGGGCTTTAGTTTCCATTTTGAAACATAATTTCCTACCACCTACTATATCCAGGTACCATAATAAATGAAAACAAAAACAATTGAAAACCCAAAGAAAGCAAAATTACTTCTACACCCAAATAACACGTTTCCATTAAGTCTCACAAACTTCAGCACAGAAGAGTCCTACCACAGCTCTGTAGCCACAATGGAAATAAAAATGTTATGTATGCCTCTGATTGACATACCAATCCTGGTTTGTTTATCCATGAGCTAGTTCTGATTTCTTTGTTTTACAGAAGCTGTAGAAGACTTAATAATGTGTGTATCACAGAGTTAAAATAACCTATTTGGTATCTTGAAACGGAAAACAAAATTAAGGGAAGACTTCTACAAAATATAAACCAGACACATTTTAAAACAAATATAAATTATCTTCTGCATAAACAGCTACTTCACACATTCTTAAGAGTGATTCCTACTCCACCCTACGTGATGTTGATAATATTTTTATTGGCATCTTGAAGGATCAGCCATTATTTTGATGGCCATTTTTAATAGGTGTCTAAAATGTTTTGTCTTCTTTCTGCTATAACTTTGTACATACAATTAAGCTCCTATTGATTTGACATTATTAATTTGGTGATAAAAAGGTTAATGGTTTCCCCTTTCCAGTTGTGTCTGACTCTAAGGGGGGGGTGCTCATTTTCATTTTTTTTAGCTAAGGGAGTCAATCTGAAGACATTGTCCATGGTCATTTGGCCAGCATTACTGTACGCTGAGGAATGGAATGGAATGCTGTTATCTTCCAACAGAAGTGATACCTATTTATCTACTTACATTTCCGTGATAAGAATCTTTTAAAAGGGCGAACAAGTACTCGCAGTTATATTCATAATGGAGGTTTCATCCAAACTACTTTCGATATTTAAAACAATATTTATCATTCAAAGCAGTAAAACAAATCAGTTGAAATAAAATTGCAATCTTTTCCAATAGTTCGGGTTTCTCCAAAAGTATAAATTTATTGGGACTCTTGTCTTCAACAGAAAAATCAGAAAAGGAAAAAGGATATATTGGCACAAGATTTAGTGAGAATAGAACTGTGTCTCCTCAAATGAACATTCAACACTGGGGCTTTTAAATGAAAAAAAAATGGCTTACCTTGTAATTTATTTGAATTTGCATATTAAGGTTTATTTCCTTAATATGTTGTTGCTATCACACATTATAGGCAATTGAATGAATCAGTGTAACACGGTAATTAAGATATCTGACCAGGAGTGAGATCTTGACTCAAATCCACTCTCAGTCATGATAAACCACTGGATGATTTTAGGCCAGTTGTCATCTCTCAGTTCAGCCTATCCAATAGAATTGTTCACAAAATTTGGAAGTAGTTGTCACCTTCAGCTTCCTAAGAAAAGCCAGGGTATAACCTATAGGTTGTGAATTTCTAACTTACAATTAACGGCAGTTAATTTTCTGTTCATAATTCTGCCTTCTTTCTTGAATATGTTTTTCATGAGAAGCTTTTTCCCTCCCCCAGAAACCAAGCCATTGTACTGCATTTTGTAATTACAGTTAAGTCTAACTTTATACATAAAACCTGATTACTATAGCTTGTTCAACAAATCATATTTAAAAGTTGTCTGAAATATTCCATAGGGCACACTGGTTACACAATAAAAGGCTTCTGGGAAGCTGACTTTTAGTAGTTAAGATATTTTATGACCATATGAACCCTCCTCTAGCAGTGTCCCGAAGAAACCAACACTGTTTTCTAAATTTCTGACTATCCATGCTCTGTTCAAAATATTTGAAATGAAAACTTTGAAAATGCCAATGCACCTAGCAGAAAAAAAAAATCATATCCTGGGTAAGGAGAGCAAAACTCCAAATGACCATTAGATGACAGTAAAGAGATACAGAAAAGTGAGTGTAAACTTTTGTCACAGTTTTCTGGTTCTAGGAAGTGTCCCAGATACATCTGGAACCCTAGTGTACTGCATTCAATTTGTATACCTTTTAAAACTCTTCTTTCCCATGTATTCTCAGAATTGCCATGTCTAAATTAACTTTACTTAATTTTATGCATCCATTCACACATCACTAGCCTATTTTTCTAAGATGCAGCACAGATTAACAAGATATAATAATGTCTCCATTATTATACCATATAAAACCAAACACATTTACAGCATAAGGCAGAAAGCGCCAAAATAAAGACAGAGTAAGTTGATTTTAAGTATTATATTTCTGTCTTTTTTCCTTGGTAAACTTCCACTTTAACTCTTGATTCGCGAATTGGCCTTCTTTTACTGACCCACCTCTCCCTCAGGATTTAAAGTAAATAACAAAATAAAATAAAATAAAACGCTTAAAACTAAAACCATTTCCATCCTCTCTTCCACTCGGATTTTGGCACAGCTCTTTATTATCCATTTAAAACAAACGCTATCACCCTACGCGCATTTAACTGGAGTGGTGGGGTGAATTTCATGGGGGCAGGAGAGGGACTTGGCTCCATTCCCGAGACGCCCCCGTCTTCCTACCTATAGCCGTAAGCGTTGAAAGCCTGGCTTTCTCGCAGCAAGGCCCGATAGAGACGCAGCACTTCAGCCCTCCTGGACGCTGCCATTTTGTAAACACGCTGCCGGGCTTCCCGGCAAGTCCCGTTCCCCCCCCCCCCCTCCCGTGCGCCTTTGCTGCCTCGGTCGGAGCCTGATTCGGAAGCGGCCCGGGGAAGCGCGGAGGTCGGGGACTCGGTTGGCGAAGCCGGCGCTGCGTGGGACGCGGAAAGGCAAGGCGGCTCGTCGCTCGGTCTGCGTCTTCTCCAGACGACCCAGGCAGAGGGCGATCGGCTGCTGCTTCTGGCTCGGGAGACGGGTCTGGCCTGAGCAAAGAAAAGGTGAGTCGGAGGAGTCGGAGGAGGGCGCGCTGCTCTGCGATGTGCTGGGCCGGAGAAATGAGTTCCCGTTTTCTGAATCGGGGAGGGAAAAGTGCATTCCCCCCCCCCAAAAAAAAAAAACCAGTCCTAGTCTCTACTTTTACTCGCTGGTCTTTTTAAAATCCTATAGGCCGCACGTGCATTTCTGTCCCAATTTTGCAAAGCGTCCGAGGTGAAACATTTCCTTCCTAATGCATTGTGATACTAGAACATGCATAACTGCTTGGATTACACCGGTGGTGTTTTGGGAGCTGGCACTGCGTTCCCTAAGTAAATGCTTGTGCTAACTAAGTGTTCCTGGGTGTTTGTCTATCGTTGTTATGGTTCAAGGGGTCAGGACATGTTCCCCTCTTGCAAATTTGCCCTCCCCACCCCCGCATTCTTTTAGACGTGCGATCCTTTCACCCTGCTGTGAAAGTATGTACAGGTATGTACAAATATGTGCAGGAAAGTATGTACAAGCATGTATGTGATAGTTTTTGATTTAGTAGCTGTTTTCAAATAACAGTTAATCAGGGTTGGAAGGGATCTTGTCAGTCATCTACTCCAGTGGTTGCCAATGGATGAGCCGGGTACCACTGGTGGTCTGTGAGAAAATTTTGGTGGTCTGCAGAGAACTGTTCCCCCCAAAGCATTCCCCCCAAAGCAATTAATCCAGGCTTAGCGGAAACACAAGGCCTGTCCACCCGCTGGCCCCCACCCTTCGGCTGAGCGCAAACCTTACCTTGAGTAGAGCCACGTGAACTGGAGCTGGAAGGTAAGACCAACAGCAGGGGAGGTAAATCCACCCCGGGGTGGCTTGCTGTTGTTGGTGGGAAAGTTGGTCCCATATTCCAGAGATGCAGTATTCACAAGATTGGCCCCTTTGATCATCCTGGGAGCAGCTGCTGCAGTCCATGGTAGGCCAGTGCACCCGAGTGGAGGAGTAGCTGCTCTGGGATGACCAAAGGGCCAGTCCTGTGACAACTGCAGCTCTGAAATATGGGACCAACTTTCCCACCGCCAGCAAGCCACCATCAGTCAAAATTCATATTAGTGGTCTGTAAGATTTAAAATTATGAGTTTGATGGTGCCTGAGGTCCAAAGGTTGATCTAGTCCAACCCCCTGCTCAAGCAGGAGACCCTACACCATTTCTGACAGATGGCAGTCCAATCTCTTCTTGAAAATCTCAAGTGATGGTGCTCCCACAACTTCCGAGGGCAAGCTCTTCCATTGGTTGATTGTTCTCACTGTCAGAAAGTTTCTCCTTATTTCCAGGTTAAATCTCTCCTTGTTTAGTTTCCATCCATTATTCTTTTTCTGGCCTACGGGCGCTTTAGAAAATTGTTTGACCCCTTCCTCTCAGGCAGCCCCTCAAATATTGGAAGACTGCTATCATGTCTCCCCTGGTCCTTCTCTTCCCTAGACTAGCCAAGCCCAGTTCCTGAAACCGTTCTTCATATGTTTTAGCCTCCAGTCCCCTAATCACCCTGGTTGCTCTTCTCTGTACTTTTTCTAGAGTCTCAACATCTTTTTTATAATGTGGTAACCAAAACTGGATGCAGTACTCTTGATGTGGTCTTACTAAGGCTTTATAGAGTGGTATTAGTACTTTCCTTGATCTTGATTGTATCCCTCTGTTAATACAACTTAGGATTGCATTAGTTTTTTTGGCAGCAGCTGCTGCACTGAACTGTTGAAACTTACAACGGTTTCATTTAGTGACTGTTCAAAGTTACATTGGTACTGAAAAAAATGACTTCTGGCCCTTTTTCATTCCAATTTATATGACACAGAAACCCTGTGGTCACATGATCAAAATTCAGATGCTTGACAACTGGTTCATATTTATGACTGTTGCAGTGTCCCAGGGTCATGTGATCAACTTTTCCAACCTTCTGATAAGCAAAGTCAATGGAGAAGCCAGACTCATTTAACAACCATGTTATTAACTTAACAACTGCAATGATTCACTTAACAACTGAAGCAAGAAAGGTCATAAAATGGTGCAAACTCACTTAACAAAATTTGGTGCTCAATTGTGGTTGTAACTTGAGAATTACTGACGTACGTAGTACAGAAACCGATACTGCACATGTTTACCATGAGTTAGAAAAGAATCAGGATCTATACTATGTGAATAAACGAGAACCAATCATTCTGGTTTCTGCATTTATTGTTGTATTTCTTTTGCAAGTTATGCTATTTGTATGGCATAGAACTATTCAATATGTTCCTGCTCCTTCACCCATCATGCTAAAAGATTATAGTAACATCCAGTTTCCATCATGGTAATTAACAAAGACAATAGCTAAGAATCGTGGGAAGTTGGTTCCAAATATTTTGACGGTAGCAGGAGAAAAATCTTTCCATTTAATTTTTTTTTCTTTTGCATTTGCTATCTGTTTGCATTCTACCTGTTGTTCTGTTGAGGTAACTAAGATGAAACAAATCTTAAAGTTTTTCTAATTTGGGGTGGTTAGATTAAACGGAGCTATAATATTAGTGTTACATTTTCCTATAAAGCTGAATTAAAACAGAGTCTACAGAATAAAACATATAAATAAAAGCTGTACAGGTGACAGTGAACAACTGCTTTGTTCAGCAATCATTTGACCTTACAGTGACTCTGAAAAAGTAGATTTATAAGTGGTCCTTGGACCTATAACCATTGCAGCATTCCTGTGATCATATGATTGCGATTTGGTCACTTGGTAATTGGCATGTTTTTACAATGTTCGCAGTGTTTTGCAGTCACATGATTGCCAAGTAGACTCAGTAAGAAAGTCAGCAGAGAATCACAAGTCATCGTAACATGAGGGTGTGCTTAATTTAATGCATATTAATAACAATAATAGTTTATTAGATCTATCAAGGTACCTAATAGGAAACTAAAGATGATATACAGAGTTAAAATCTCATTGAGAATAAATTTACAAAATCAAACCCAGTGCATTGGGTAAAAAATATCAGGTAAAGTAGATTTTTAGTTTTCTGAAGGAAAATTAGGCTTGCGGGTTGGACACGCCTGGTCTAGTGATTGAAGCACCAGGCCAGAAACTAGTAAACTGAGTTCTAGTCCCCTGAAATTAGTGAAACTGTGGCCATTTTCCTTTTTGTGACTTTTCTCTAGGGTGGTTCCTTTCTCATTGCTTTAGGGCTGACACATCCTTGAGTGAAAGGGCCAAAATAACATTCCTTCCTGTGGGAATCAAGATCATTGGTGCAGGTGTTCGAAAGGTGGAGACTGAGGTCACCTAGCAACTTGACTGTATGCTGATTGGACCATGTGACAGGAGACTATAGGGGGAAAGTGACAAAGTTTTATTTTTAATTGGGTGAAAAACTAGTGGGAACTAAGAGCCATTTTTTCACCAGGAACTTGCCAATTTGATATGTCCTTTGAGGAAATGTTCTTTGAGAAAATTGCCTGCCTTGGAGTTCTTATTGAATGAGATGTATTATTTGAAATCCTGACACTTTAGGCATGAAAGCTGGCTGGGTGACTTTGGGCCAGTTGTTTTCTCTGATCAATAAGGTTGTTGTGGGAAAAAATAGGAGAGGGAAGGAGTATTACTTACATTCACAACGTTGAGTTAAAAAAATAATGGCAGGAGAAGAACATAAAATAAAAAAATTATGTGCATCTTTTATTAACAAGATACAAATTCAAGTATACCCTTAGCCAAAGAAGTTCTCCAGAAGACTTACTTGAACCCAAATTGGCAGTAGTTGTGAAGGGAAATTGGAGAGAATGCTATGCATGCTACCTTGAGTTCCTGAAGGAAAGTGGGATGTAAATCTAAGAAACATTTATGTTCTCTGGAGGAAAATATTTCTTACCAGAACCCATACATCTCTTCTCTTTTCAAATAGAGAGTTGGTATCTGCAAGGAAAAGAGCCCAGAATGTACCTTTTTAATTGCAGATAACATAGTTAAATGAATATGGGTTAAAAATAGGAAACAAAATTTGGAATATTATATATGAGTCAGTCTATTCAAATTGCTTGGTATACATTTGATTAATTACAGTTTTTACAAAAGCTGTAGATGGATAGGAAAAAGAAGAGTTTGTAAAGATGACAATCTCCCTTTATACCACTTAGAACTGCTTTAGCAATCGAAGTCCCTACTAAAATACAGGGCAGATTTCTCTTTCTGATTCCAGAATTGTCTACCTTCCTCAGAGATACATTACATGCACACACACACACACACACACCCCAACTTGTTTTATGCTTATTCTTGCACTATGGTTTATATTCTTTCACACTCGGTAACTGGCACTGGCTTCCTTCTACAGGCGTTTTCCTCTTAGGAATAGTAATGTAGATTCTAAAAATGTCCTTTTTCACAAAAGCATCACCAAAGAGTGCTTTGCAGTGCCTCTGCGGGACTGTGATTCAAGCTCTTCCCAAATTACATTACTTCCTGTTGATCTCCTGATACTAATAAAGATTTCAGCATCTTTTCCATTAAAGGTTGTTGTGATTGTTGTTGCTGTTACTGCTTTCTTCCAACATTAATACTCAACCTGGAGAGAAAATATACTATATATTGGAAGCAGCTGAAAGACGAGAGATCATCAGAGTCTAAAACCATCATCAGAATCTAAAACAAAATTAACTGGATGTTGGTCCTATAAGGTGGACCAGACCATGAAATAGGTTTTATGTAAGCCTAAAACTACTTTTATATTAGAATAAAAGTATATCAGGGGTATCAAACTCAATTTCATTGAGGGCTGCATCTGCATTATGGTTCCCCTCAAAGGGCCAGTTGCATGTAAGACTATCATTATTTTAGGATTGCATTATCTCTGGGGTGTAAGGGGGTTGCACTCTTACCGTCTTACTTCACTTTCCTTTGGTTTACAGGCCTGCAAAGGTTGTAAACCCGAGGATTGATCACAAAGTTATTTTTTTCATCACCATTATATTTCAATAGCAAATGATCAGTTAACAAAACAGTTGTTAAACAAGGATTGCTTGTATAGCCTGGATGTAATTACAGTCACTCATTTTTCTGTTTATGGAGAATGTAAAAACAGTTACGCTCATGAAAAGTTAAGCCCTCTGTTGCCCAGAGATGCAGAATTAGCTTCTGTGGGTATCCTGTTTTGTACGATGGGAATCTGACATGGCTTTTTCCTTGTCTTTTATGAAATTTCAGAGTAACTGAGTAATATAAAGAAATTGTAAAAGGAACTATCTGGATTACTTAATAGTCTGAAGGGGTAGTAATCAGTTTGAACATAATATCTGTGGAAACCATGTGGATGGAAGCAACTGTTGCATTCTCTAGGGTATATTTGTAATACTGCCATGTGCTGCTTTTTATTTTGTGTTAAATTACTTTCAGTTTTATGACAGCATTCAGCTCTTATGGGAGAAAGTATAAACACTAATACTCAGTAATTCACTGTGATATTTTCCAAGGGGATTTAAGCAATTGCAGACCTACACAATTCCATATTTTTTTGTCCATTTTGTATGTGTGTTTCCAACTTTCAATATTTATTTTATGTTAGCCAAAACTACCTGAAAGTAGCTGGACTTCCTAGATGTTTATAGACATGAAAAAAATATAATCTGTGCCTTTGATTGATTGAGCTTCCCCCCCCCTCATTTTCTTCATATTCTTAAAAGGCATATTGCCACAGAAATATACATATAATTACATCAGTAATTTAAAAGAGAACATTTTGGAGGATTCAGTGATAATTGAATAAATCTTTGCTTTCTTATTGCTGGGTATAGATAGTTGTATGCTTCCCTGCTCATTGGCTCATGACCAATAACTTTATTTGACAAATGTTTTCCATAAAATATATCAGTACCCTATATATAATTCTGAGGAAGTAAACCCAATATCAATAAAATATCAGGAAGAAACCTAGCATTCAATCTGCAGTATTTTTTATTTTCCACAAAGGGGAGCTATATGAAGTAAAAATGAATTTCAGCAGTATTGATGTGAATTGAAAAAAAGCTGATTTCTAAGCATGTCAACTGATTTTGTACATATTCAATGAAAAAAAAATCAGATGAATTGTTTTATTCTAGATCTTTGTGTGCCATTGTGCAAGGCACAGCAAGCTACAACTGGTCTCTAGCAATATTATACACTGTTTCAGACATTTTTGTCCACTAAGAATTTTCTGAAAGAAACCTGCCCTCCTTTGTCAAAACAAGTATTTTCCTCTTTTTGGATAATTAGTTAAAGGGAGAATAAAATTAAAAATAGAACAACTTTTAAAATATAATTTAGATAAAATAAGAAATGAGGTAGGTTTCATTTAAATAATGATTGAAAACACTGTTCAGAAAGACTGAAAAATATGACAATATTTTGAATAAAAATGCATTCTTGCTGTTTGAATACACATGCTTCAGCATTTGGAGTGAGGTATAACTTCAATTTAGATAGTACATACAATGTGAAACAAATAGTTATATTTTTCAGTTTCATTTTCACTAAAAATTGAATGATGATTTTAATATCACAGAGCATATTTCATAAGGGTTCAATCAGGTTCAGTTCAGTACTGTAAATATTTAGAAAAATATTTCTGCCATAATACTCTTCAACAATGATCATCAGGTCTCAAATTATAGTATATAAATAAAAATATTGTTGTTAAAGATGCACGTGCGGCATTATTCATTTTATTCCTAAATAGTGTTTTGTGAAAGTAAAAAAATGACAATCAACAAAAATGACTGCTGTATCAGTCATTCCACTAATCAATGTCGTTCTTTTTATTTGGAATATGGAAAAGGAGCATATCTTTTTTGGCTTTATTACTTTTCAGAATGTTTCTCCTTTTTGAATGACTTACACCAAAAAAATGAAAACACTCCTTTTATACTGGCAGTGCTGTAGAAATTAACTGCTCTTAAAGTTGAGCAACTGCTTCAGCAGTCTCTAAACCCAAATGTTTAAGTGAGTTTCTTTCTAAACATTATCCTTTGCCCTGGCAATTACTATAGTTGGTAGTATTATGGAAGGATGGTTGTGGGATGTTCACGTCAGAGCCAAATTCTATTCTTCATCAGTTAAGGATTGACCCCAGTTCTAACTCAGAATAATTGGCAAGAAAATAACCAAGAGGCAGTGCTTGTTCCATTTGCTTTTTTAGAGTCTGTAATATAACTCTGTCAGTGCCTATTTATCTTTCCAAGATTGCAGTCAATTTTTTCCAAAGTTAGCAACATGAAAAATAAAACATTGATTTGACAGCACTTTATTCGAGGCAAAGAAAAAAAACCCACACTTTGGGATAGTTATTAAATGTTTTTCTCGATGGTCCTGTAGGGGCCCTTCCACTTATCTTTGGCCCTTCCACTTATATCTTCATGATTTTTGATAAATTGCATCAAAATTGGCCACTTCTTGACACAGCTCTCCAGTCAATTAAGGGATCCCATGGAAAACTTTGTTTTCCAATCTTTCTCTTTCTTCAAAGTAGCTGCTTTAAGTGGTGCACTGCAGTATCAGTTATATTAGCCTTATTTCCGTATTATTGAAATCCTCATGCCTGAGAAATCTGTTCTTTACTCTTGTAAAGAATATTCTTGTAAAGAATTTTCCTTTAACTTATTTATATTCATACTGATGGCTTTGAATCATTATTGACTTCTGGAGGCTGCCTGAACAAGTCCCTGCAGTTTTCTTGGCAAGATATCAGAAGTAGTTTGCTATTTCTGCTATCTAAGAAGAGAGAATGACTGTCCGAAGGCCATTCAAGCTAGCTTTATGCTTAAGGCAGGACCAGAAGTCATGGTCTTCCAAGTTCTGGCTTGATGCCTTAACCACTATTCGAGGGATTCAAACTTGATTTCTTTGAGGGCTTTATCAGGGTTGTGTTTGACCTCAGGAGGCTGGGGTGGGCGTGGCCAGCTCAATATCACTCATATTGGGGGAGCCTGTGGAGGACTGAGCACTCTGCCAGCGAAAATGGGCTCCCAAGCTCTGTTTTTCATCTGTGACGGCCTCCTACAACCCTTTGCCAGTAAAAATGGAGCTCAGGAGGGCTGCATACTGGCAGAGAGTTGTAGGAGGCCATTGCAGATGAAAACGGAGCTCCATTTTCACTGGCAGAGGCACCATGGGCCAGTCCTTCGCAATTTTCAGGTCGGCCCCGTGGGCTAGATCTAAACACCCCAGGGGCCAGATATGGCCCACGGGCCTTGAGTTTGGCACTACACCAAACTGCACTATCTACATATCCACCAAACTGGCCTAACTATGTATCATCTCTCGAGGTTTGTGCTTCATGTTCATGTCTGCTCCATTACCTTAAATTCTCTAAATCATTTTTTTGTCTTTGCAGTTTTAGAGAGCAGTTATTTCCATGGACTATTAATTTATCTGTCGTGTCCATGAAAAAAAACATATGCACAAAAAAATGTTTATCTGCTCCAAAAGGTATTCTATTTCCTTCTGAAATATACTGCTGCAAGTCCTTTTGATATTTCTTTGCTCCAGAGATTGTTTGGAAATTTTTCTTCTAATTTTTCAAACATCAGAGTTCTTGACAACTTGGGAGCTATAAATTTTCTCAACCACAGTTAGTAATCGAATCAGGAACAGAGATCACATTTTGATCCAAATTTATTGCAGGAAGGTATTGATCAGTCTGTTTCCAACAAATGTCTGTTTCACATATTGAGAGTTCATTCTGGCAAGATCATAAACCACCTAAAATGAGACACTCCTATCCAGAAGTGGTAGCAGAAGTCTTTTCATCACATGGGAGGGAGAAAAAGTCTCAAGATGAACCTTGACTTCAATATAATTAGGGCCTGGGATATTTTCATAACTGCTTTGTTCGTTTTTCCACACTACATTTGAGAATTATATCCTGGGATGCTTATGCCTACTCTGGCTCTTTGCTAGTCCAATTCAGTTCAGGTCAGCCATGGTTTGTTCAATAAGCAAAATTTACAAAGAGAAGAATGCAGAACAATGAGAACATGCGTAATACAGAATATTCACAACACTGAAGCATGCCAATCTCTTTCATAAGCAACTGTGGTGGCTTTTGAGTAGTTGACCCACAATATTAAGCCTTCCATATTTAAAAAACAAAAAAATCTGATAAGCTTGAACTGATAACAAAAATGTAGCCTTTTCTTCAGCAGATTTCTAAAGCAGTGATGTCAAACTCAATTTCATTGAGGGCCGCATCAAGGTTGTGTTTGACCTGAGGGGGTCATGACCAAGGTGGATGTGGCCAGCTTGACATCATTCATTCCATTTTCAGTTACGACAGACTCCTGCAGCCCTCTGCAGCAAAAAAGAAGCTGGAGGGGACGCACGCGGCCTCTCAGACTCAATTTTCACTGGCAGAGGCACCATGCACTAGTCCTTCACTGATTCCAGGGCGGCCCTGCGGCCCAGATCTAAACATCCTGTGGTCCGGATCCAGCCCGTGGCTTTGAGTTTGACACTCAAACCTATTTGACACTCTAGACCTATTCTAGAGCAAGGGCATTAAGTATTTTTCAGGTCCCCAAATCTGTTAAACAAACAAACTCCTGATCAAGAGAGGCTTAAAATCTATTTTGTTAGTCTGTTTTACTCAATTCTTAAAATAAAAGTACAGAATTGTTTAGATGCTTTTTCATAAAATAAGATACTTGAATGTTCTTTACTATGAAGTAGGCTTTATATATGAATTCAGTTCAGTATACAATTGTAAATGAAAAAATTGCATTAAGTAATTTGGGAAAATGCTTTTCACCAAAGGCTATTTGCATTCCTAAACATGTAGTAGTTAAGGAACCAGCTTAACCAGGTTAAAAATTGCCAGATGTTCCTTGTTTGCTCTTGTTTTACTTCAGACATAATAAGGAATTGGCTGATTTTGTCTTCCTAATATAATAGGTGAGGAGAAAAAAGAATGAGTCTGTCGCTCATTACAGTTTCCATTTTTTATGAATTGGGTCTTCCTTTCAGCTATTCTAAAAAATCACATTACATTTGTTTTTCCTGACATTGTGATTTGTAACAGGATAAAAAAGAATTGTTTATCGAATGAATATTTTATTTTTTAAATGCAAGGTATGCTAGGACATTTTGTCTTTAATATTGCTTCAGGATGAAAAAAAAATGGTTTCTATAAGAGAAGACCAGATTGAGCCTGAGGTGGAATCAAGCATGTCATTAGTTTGGAGTTGCTTTGCTTCCACAAGAGACCTAAATCCAGTCCTTCTTCAATTCTGTTGGCTCTTTTCTAGTGCCAATTTGCCTTGACTGTTAGTAGATCAGATTCTTATCTATGGGTAGCATGTAATAAACTTGAAGTACTTTGAATAAACTCAAGATCAGAAAGTATCAAGATCTGAAAATCAAAGTTGAAAGATTATAGCATAAACTGACTATGGTGATTGGCTTTCTGGGTACTTTACCAAAAAATCTTGGGTGGCATTTAGAAAATATGCACCATGACAAAATTTCCATCAGTCAATTAAAACTGTAGTGCTTGAAACCACATGTGTAGTACATCAATACATGGTAATATCCTAGGTTCTTGGGAAGAATTTGATGCATATGAAGGCCAACACCAGCCAAAGAACAGACAGCTGTGACTTTACATTATTCTGTAGATGATGATGATGATGATGATGATCATCATCATCATCATCATCTACCTAACTTGAGTTATTTTTTGTTGATGTGCCAGTTCTTAGCCATAGTTACACAAACTACTTATATTTTAGACATTTTCTTATCTGCATTATTACATTCAGAAAATTAGCATTCTGTTCCTTAAACAATATATTTCTGGCTATCATGCCATAAATTTGGCATATTGAAGGACGCAGGGTTTGAGTAAGTGAGCAGATGAGACATCTGGAGCAGAAATTATTTTCTTGAAGAAATGTTAATTTTGAAAATATTAACTTGCCCTTTTTTGTTTTTACCCTAATAACATAAAACACAAACTTTGCAAGAATATTTTGAAATTTATGAACCAATATGTATAATATGTTTGGTGTCCATCATAAACACATTCTGTGCCAGCGTTTTAAAGCATTTGAACTGTACAAGCCTGATACATATTATTGTTTGATCTGATGAGATTTATTAATACCTGTGAAAGCATTCTTGAATATTTGTTTAATTGAAAAGAAAATAATTCATGCCCTACCATTTTCAAAAAGCCTCTTTCCAGTGCTGTCTGGGGTGTGCTTTTTCCTCCACTGCTGACAGCAGGTGATCCAAATTTGTACTTGTTCTTTAAAAGAGGATCACAGTGGCCCCAGTGGATAGTCAATTCCACTGCAGCTTGCCTTTCTCATCCAGGCTGCATCGAGAGCCCAGGATGGGTTGACTCCTTCCTATGATGTCAATTAGCGGAGTCTATACTAAGATATAAAAGCCATCCCCTGGGAGAGACTCCACCTTTTGACTCAGCTCCTTTCAGTCAGTAGCTGTGTCTCTGAAAGTGTTTTTGTTAGATAACACTCACCAGTGATCTTCAGGACTTTTTTCCTCTCTTCAAGCAGCTCCCAGGGATCTGGGCAGCTGCTCTTTTAGGAGAGCCCTGCAAAGTTGGGAGCAGCGTCACAGAGCTCTGTGCAGGCAAGCTGGGCAGCGTCTGCAGTTTGGAGCGATCGTAAACAGGATTGGCAAACGGATAAGAGCTCAAGCCAGCTAATCGTGTGGCTGCTTGCTGTGTTTTTCCCTTGCTGACTTCGCTTGGGGCTCTGTATAGCCTAAGGAGCGATTCTTCAATCTTGGAGCCTGTTTTCCTGCAGTCAGTGACCATCTTGGATTCAAGCCTTCCAGCACGAGGTGAGCGGCCATTTTGTAAAACCGGGGGCCATTTATACCTGAAGGGGCTTAATAGAAAAATTTCTAAACAGCTTCTTTCCAATGCAGGAGCCCTTATTCTACAAATGGAGCAAGATAAGTCTCAGGCAGAGCTTTCCCCCCCAGTGGAACAGTCTCTTAAGCCCAATAGGAGAAAAAGACAAAGGCAACACACTCAATCAGTCCAGAGGGACGTGGCTGCTAAAATCAAAGCTAAGGCTCTAGCCCCGAAGAAGGCAACTCAGGCTGAATTGAGGGCAGAGAAGTGCAGAGATGCAGCTCTAGAGAGGCAGTTCAACAGAACTATTCAACAGAAGGGAGTGCAACTACAGCATGTTTCAGGTGATACTCGTGGGCCCCAACCAAGCCCTCCCAGGGGAGGAGAAGTTATCTATGAGCATTTCCATCCTCCATCCTAGTCTCCTGAGGCTCTTGCTGTACAGTCAGATCCTCAGGATTTAAGCAGCTCTGGGTCTTATTTCCAACAGGTTTCTGTGCCCTATGCTCCTCCCCCTCCCTCCAAGACTCGAACCTCTCCTCAATCTAGGCCTGAATCCACCTTCACTCCCACAGCAGCGGGCCTTCTGCCTTCTGCCTTCTGCCTCGACATTTGAACATAGACCAAGGGATATCCAAGATGTTGTCTCATCAGCCATTAGACAGGGATTGGCTGAAGGCTTCAAGCAAATTCTTCAACCTCTGGAAAGAGTTCAGGCCCTTCTCCCTTCTCAATCTATAAGTTCTTGCCTCATCATCCTGATTTACATAGGCTTCAGGAGCTCAGGGTCCATTCTTCTCTCCCAGAAGGGGAGGATGTTGATGAGGAAGGGAAGGCCTTCACCATCTGAACACAGTTACTCTTCTCATTCAGAGTGTGAAGAGGGTGAGATTTTTGACCAAAATCTTTCAGAGGAAGAGGATTCTCGCCCAGAGCAGACATCCTCTGCATTGGTCTTCAAACCTCCTCTCTTCAGGCCATTACTCAGCAAGGCCTTGGTCACTGCCAAGCTGTCGCCAGAAGAAGTGGCTCCCAAAGCACTAGGAAATCCTTCTAGCCAAGGGGATTCACTCTTCTCCAAGCCTGTAGTGCATGTGTTCCATTCTGTGTTCCATTCCAGTGAAGATCCAATGCTACTTGGATGACATTTTGATTCTTTCCTCTTCCATCCTTGCGACCCAATGGGATCTGCAAATTACCTTGTCATGTCTCCAGAGCCACGGATTTTCCATCAACACCAAAAAGAGCCAGCTCTCTCCTCTAGCCAAATTGCAACACTTGGGAGCGGTCATCGATACCATGTCGTGCCAGGTTTTCCTCTCCCCAGCTCGTGGAAAGAGCCTTGTAGAGATCATCAGCCAGATCCAGCAACATCAAATTGTCCTCTTGTTGCTGCTGTCCAAATTTCTGGGGGAGATGGTTTCCTGTATTGGCATCGTCCTGTGGGTTTGGCTCCACTCCCGAGCCCTCCAATGGTTCCTGCTTCCCTACCAACGAGCAGGAACCAGCCACTGATCCATCAAGGTCTCACTCCCACCACAAATCCGGAGATCTCTCAATTGGTGGCATTCCCCACCTATCTGGTGGGGATTCCTGTTCAGGGACCCAGACAGGCTAGTGATAACCACCGATGCCAGCCTCCTGGGTTGGGGTTCCCATATGCAGGGCCAGATAGCTCAGGGCGTTTGGTCCAGATCCGAACAGACCCTTCCCATAAATTGGCTAAAGCTCAGAGCCATTTTTTTTGGCTCTCAACCATTTCAGGCAGTCAGTGACCGGCTCTCACGTTCTAGTCCTCACAGTCAACATGGCCACAAAGGGTCATATCAACTGGCAAGGAGGGGTGAGGTCCAAAGCCCTCATGAGAGAGGCTCTACGGTTGGGGTTATGGGCAGAGAAACACCTGTTATCGATCTCGGCAGACCACATCTCCGGGGTCGGCAACTCCCAGGCCGACTGGCTCAGCAGGAGCCTAGTCGACCAGGCAGAATGGTCCATTCCTCCGTCTCTATTCAGGGATCTTTCCCTCAGATTCGGAACACTGGAGGTGGATCTTTTCTCCTCTCCTCAAAACGCCCAAGTCACCAGATTCTTCACCAGGTTTCCTTGCCAGGGAGCGGAGGGGACCAATGCTATTCGGTGCAGATGGACCAAGGGTCTCCTCTATGCCTTTCCTCCGCTTCCCATCATTCCAGCAGTAATTTGGAAGAGATTGGAGGAACATGCGGAGCTCCTCCTGGCACCCCATTGGCCAAGGAGGCCCTGGTTTGTGCACATGGTCAACCTATCAGTGGCTTCTCCTTGGAGGATCCCTGCCCATCTCCCTTCACCAGGGGGCCCTGCTCCACCCAGAGCCCCAGTGGTTCAAGCTGACTGTGTGGCACTTGAGTGGCAGCAGCTAGAGGAGGCTGATATTCCAGAAAGAGTCATCCTCACTATTCTGGCTTCTCGCAAACCTTCTACAAGGCGCATCTATAATGCCACCTGGAAGGCTTTTTCCCGATGGTGCCTCAGGGAGGGTCTTTCTCCTGCTTCAGCCCAGTTGGCAGAAATTCTTAGCTTCCTTCAGCATGGGCTGGAGAAAGGTTTGGCACCCAACACCTTATGCAGGCAGGTTGCGGCCCTCTTCTGAGTCCTTTCATGGGGTTCGCTTCCTTCCTTATCCCA
>BLBF01000002.1:85745230-85761904 GCA_015471245.1 Laticauda colubrina | reverse complement strand
ATCCTTCCTGGGACCTTCATTTGGTCCTTAATGCCCTTAGAAAGCCCTCCTTTGAACTCCTTAGAACAGTGTTTCTCCATTTCCTGACTCTGAAGGTAGTGTTCCTTGTTACCATCACTTCTGCCAGGAGGATTTCTGAGCTTAGTGCTCTTTCCATCAGAGAGGACCTTTGTTCCTTTCATGATGATAGGGTTGTTCTTTGTCTGGACCCCTCATTTATTTCGAAGGTTAACACCTGGTTCCACAGGTCCCAGGACATTGTTTTGTCTGACTTCTGTCCTTTCCCGCACCATGACTGAGAGCGGCAGTGACACACACTAGACGTAAGAAGGGCTCTTAGAATATACATTAAGCGCACTTCCTCCTTCAGGAAGTCGGAAGCCATGTTTGTTTCCTTTTTCCCTTCTCACTAGGGGCACAAGGCCTCTTCTCCTACTATTAGCAGGTGGGTCAGGTCTTGCATTGAGCAGGCCTACAAAGCTACGGCCCTTCCGGTTCCCCGAGGTCTGATGGCACACTCTACCAGAAGCGTGGCCACTTCTGCTGCCTGGGCGACCCAAGCATCCTTGGAGGAGATTTGTCATGAGGCCACGTGGACATCCCCATCTCCTTTCATCAGACACTACCGTTTGGATGCTTTTCCCTCGGCGACTGCAGCCTTTGGCAGACGGGTGCTTGAACAAGTGGTTCCACAGTTGGTGTGATGAGCCGGATGAGGACCCGCCCGTGGACATGCAAGCTTTGGTATGTCCCATCCTGGGCTCTTGATGCAGCATGGAGGAGAACGGGCGTTGGTAGAAGTTACCATGAACACCCTTTCTATCTATGCTGCGAGAGAGCCCAACCTCTCCCTTGATTCGTCCGGAGAGGGTAAGACATATTTCTGTATTTATTTTGGGCTTTCAGAGACACCTTTCAGTCTGTCAAGTATCTTTGCCAAAGCTGGGGTCTCTCCCGAGGGCTGGTTTTTATATCTTACTACAAACTCAGCTAATTGACGTCATAAGAAGTTGTCAACCCATCCTGGGCTCTCTTGCAGCATAGATAGAAAGGGCATTCATGGTAACTTCTACCAACACCCATTCCTAAACAATTTGACAGTGTTGTCATCTGGAAGGACCTTTAGTTGGTAATAAACATCTTGTGAAGTAACATTGCCACTATGCCAGCTTTTTTGTGTGTTTTCCTAATGTCCCAGAGGAATTTTTTCCAGTTGCCTTAGGAAAAGAACACTTTTGGGGTAACCATGACCGAGATGTTATTTAATCAAATTAACAGAGGGGAAAATTCTTTCTCTGAAAATCTTTACTAGGTGCTTCCATCTACTGCTTTCCAAAACTGCAGACAGTGAACAGAAATAGTAGTGTGAGTATCTTGATTAAGTGAGTATGATAATTAAGTTCAGAATTTGACAGTCATGCTCCATGTCGCAATAATGAATTGCTTCAAGAAGCTTTATTTTTAAAACAATATGAAGTTTCTCTCATTGCTAGGATTTCTACTATTATTTCAAGGACTGGATCCAGGGTTTATCAAAGCAGAGAAAAGAACACTGTAGCCACTAATCCACCCCACTCCAGTCCTGTTTTTACAACTGAAATGATTCACTAACAATGGTGGCAAGGGGATTTCCGGTTCGGGTTTCTTTGTCAATGGACTGAAATCCACGATCATGCATGGTTTTGGTCTGTGCTCGCCACTGGATCACCCCAAGCCGCTCGGATTCATGGCTGAAGCCATCCTGTAGAAGTGCTGAAGAAGGGGGAGCCATCAGTGGGGTTGAGGAGCGCCGCATCTTACCTCCACCGCTGGCCATTACTCCCTTTCCCAAAGGTGGTTGCAGCAGTGATCAGAAATGGCCACCTCAAAGAAGAATCCGACTGGACAAGATTGTGCAGGAGGAAGCTTAAAGGAGAAAATTTGACTGACTGGGTTGAATGGAGAACATCTATTTAAGGTACCTGGAACCTGAATTTTAAAGACTATTACTGTTCCTAAAAAAGATCTTAAGCGGCAAAAGAGAAAGGGAAAGGAAATGGAATTGGCTTTTTTCCCTCTCATATTGACAATTTTAATTGACTTGGAACGTTAAGAAGAATTTCAAATAAGGAATTGATACTAATCCACTTTGACATTAATAGGCTATTTCTAGCTGAAAATAAAGTGTCAAAAGGATAAAGATTCTTGGATAATTTAAAATTTTTCTTTAAAAAAAGAAAGAAAGCAGAGGAGGGGAAAAGGAAATAAGAGGGAGGAATCTGGAAAATGGAGGAGACCACCTGGAACTTTAAAAAATCAATAGTGGAATTTTAACAAGGCTTTCAAAAGATACATTTTGGCTGAAACTCTGTTACAAGATAACAAAGCCCCTAGAAAGAAAGTGAGAAAAAAAGCAAGAAACAGTTTTGGATTATTGGATGATTCCTGGAATTTTGGATGGTGAGTCCTAATAAAACAAAATAAAATCAATTGGGGGTTGTTTAATTTTTTTAAAAAATTGCATCACTCCTTGAAGAGTTAAAAATGAGACTTAAAGAACAAAAAGAAGAAGCACAAGAGGGAAGAGGATCTTTTGGCTTCATATTTCAATTTTTAGAAATGGAGATTTTGAACTATGAAAAACAAAGAGAAACGCTGGCAGAACAAGAAGGGTGGACTAAAGAAGAAGCCATCTTTAATGACCAAGCAACTTTAAGCGGGGTAAAAAAGGGAAAGGGGGGAAGGGAATTAAAAACTGAAGCATTGAAGCAACAACCAAAAAAAAGAGTTATTTGAAAAGCAATCATAATATCAGGAAGAAGCAGAAGGGAGGACCACAGAAGAGGATTAGATAGAAAAGGGAATAAAAAGGGGAGGGAGAAGAAGAGAGGGAAGAGGGAAAGGAAGAGAAGCTACAAAGAACAGAAAAGGTTCAGGAAAAGCATATAAGAATTAAAGGTATAAACCTATTTAAAAGACACAGAGACAATGGTTAAAATTTAACTTAACGAGAGGATTCTGCAAGGGTGCATGGGATAGCATTGTTATATTAGAAATAGAAAAGGGTTAGAAAATATGTGTAGATGATTAAAGTGATAGAAAAAATGTGTGTTGATGTGTCATGGAATATTTGTTTGTATAGAGAATAAGACTCTCAATGATTTAAAAAGAAAGTTTAAAAAAACTGAAAAGAAACATGGAAGATTTTTATCAGCTGAGAAGATGAATTTGAATAAGAATAATAATTTTATTGACTCCTGTTAATAACTATTTTGTTTTTTTTATTTAAAGACAGTAATAAGTAAAATATGAAATATAGATGTTTAAAGTGAAAAACAGCTGTTATTACTTGGTTGTGTTTGTTAAAAGAAATAGAAATGTAAAAGATTGTTATGAATATTCATGGCAGAGCTGTACTTGAATAGAATAATTATTCAATTTACCATTGTTCTGCATATATACACAGATATATGTATGTATATATATATGTGTGTGTGTGTGTGTGTGTGTGTGTATGTGCTGTTCAGCTTCCTTCGGGTATTATCCCACGTCATTGTAGTGCTTTTAAAGTTAAAGTTAAAGTATTAGCCTGACCCACATACAAACTCAATACAGAAGCCTGATGATGGCAGATGAGATTCTGCTGAAACATTGCTACAACTTTAAAAGCACTACAATGACGTGGGATAATACCCGAAGGAAGCTGAACAGCACACATGTAAGTACCCGTGAGAACTTAAAAACACACACACACACACACACACACACACACACACACACACACATATATATATATATATATACTTTTTTCTTTTAAGAATTTAGTGTGTATTTTTTAAGGGAATGTACCAAGAATAATTCGATTGAAAATAGGTATGTGTTATAAAATAGAGGTTAAAAAATGAATGTTGTAACTGTAAAGGTGTAACTTAAATTTTTAAATAAGATTTGAAAAAAGATACAAAGGTGTTACACTCCAGTCTAGTAATTACAGGGGAAAATTTGTTTTACGGAAAAAGCTAATATGAAATTGTAAACAGGACAGATGAAAGTATATAAAAACATTGAGTAGAAAGATTTTAAAAATTAGAAAAATATATGGAATTGAATTAAGAGTGGAATGAGATAATTTAAAATAAGGCTATAGGACGTAAAGAAAGGGAAAAGCTATTGAAAAAAATGCAAAAATAGTTATAAGATATGGACTAGAATGTATAAGATAAATATGTATTGAGTTTATGTCTGTATGGAGAAGTGATAACCCGGGGTTACGCTGTTCTCAAAAAAAATATTTTATTTATATTTCTATGTTTTGTGAAAACTTAAATAAAACTTTTATTTAAAAAAAACAGTGGTGGCAAGGAAAGTTGTAAAACTGAGGCAAAGCTCTCTGAACAAATGTCTCACTTAGTAACATATATTTTGGGCTCAGTTGTGGTCATAAGTTGAGGATTACCTGTACTTCTTAGAGTTGACTCTTAGTAATGTGTTGGCAGCAAATCTAGAGCAAGAAAGCCAGGAATGGCACGAAAACTGGCATCTAGAAGTTTTATAGGAACCTGTAGATGGCATGAAAATGGTTTTCTAGAAGATCTCTTCACTAGTTTGGATGTTTGATAACATTAGAAACTGTTTCAGATGACTATAGCCAGAATCCACAAGTTGTTTGTGTTCATATTGTGTTTATTTGGGTAGGTAATATCTGCTGCAGGAATAACACATGTTTTGTGTTATATGGTAGTTTCTATAGCAACTTAAAAATAAAACTCCAGAGAAAATAGTTGGATAGCATGTTCGTAATAAATGATTGCCAACAATAACATATGCATATATTTTTTCTTTTACTTTATTTGAATTATCAGTGGCACTTGGCAGCTTTCATTTCCTGTTTGAAAAAGAGATCTTTTAAAGAAAAGGTATCCATCTACAGTTTCCCAATAGCTATTTTACTGTTGAAATATCAGAGCACTAATTGAAAACATCATAAAGCTTTAGGAATACTTGTATCATTCACAAATTAGTATAAACTGACTTGTCTTGAAGTGATGTTGGCTTCTTAAAAAAACAGATGAGTTTTATATTGTATAAGAAGTACAAGGGGAAGCCATTTTTAAAAATGATCTTGAAGTTCCTTTTCAAAGTCACATTTCCCTACTTGGCCTGATTCGGGCTACTGACAGAGACCTTGTTGTTCTGAAAATAATGAATTAACTTGGACATAGAAAACTGTGAAGATAGGGAGCTATACAGATAGATAGACAGGAAGACATAGCAATCTGTTTTTGAAAGAAGAGGCACTATAACAGTCCATTGAGCACCAAGGACTTCAGGACATAGGCTGTTCTTTTTCTAAATAGGTCTTAATAGTCTTAAGATAATTTAATAGTTCCTAATAATTTTAATAGCTTAATAGTAAAACAGTTCTTCCCTTTTCCAAGTTGGGATCTCTCTCTGTAAAATTTCCACCAATACCAAACAAATTATACGCAGCAAAAAATAGGTATTTATGGTTGCCACCAAAACCTCCTCTAAATTTGGACAAGTGAATATTATTGTCTTTGCTACATCTCCTAGTACCAACATGCAGCAGGCCTGGGGTGACACAATATAATGTACTGTTGAGTTGAAGGAACAGACTAATGAAACATCATTCCAGATTGGTGCATGAGTGGTTTCATACAGATGTTAAATAGCATGGGGGGGGGGGAGGAATGTACCTGCCATACTACATCCTAGATCAGGATTAAACTTTATACTCTTTCCTTGAAACTACTCTTTGGAACTGTCCAGTCAGGCAGAAGTGCTAAAAAGGTCAACAACCAATCAGAATCCTGATTGTAAGGAATCCTGATAATTGTCATCCTCCCACAGAGACCTCTTGAGTCCCGCCTTAGACACCTGACTTGGCTACTTCATTTGCCTTGAACAGTACTTTTCTGTGGATACATTTCTGTGGTTAAAACATCTGTTCAAGAAAATCTACTGTATAACTAATGTTGCCATTTTTGTTGGTTTGGTGTGAAATGATATTTGCATGACATTGCATTCTAAAATGAGATTAGCTGCTTGAATGGGTGCATTTGGGAAACCTGAAGATTGTCAGATATGTGGAGAATTGATAATGAATTATACCCTGTGGCCAAAATGAATGGGATCTCTTAGTTTAAATAGTTTTGGATGCCACAAATACCATACAGTAATCAGATTTCTAAAGTATTTATTATGCAGGCTACAATCATTTCCCAAAAGTCTAAGGAAGGGACACATAGTGTCTCTAAAAAACAATATTCCTAAGCTCAGAATTTTACTTTGCAACTATTATACTAATCAGGTGAGATGTTTTTTAAGCTAAAAGCTGCACTTCTCCTCTGAATCAAATGGCAGAGGAATAATTCCAAGCAAAGAGAGGGGTGGGAGATACCAAGGCAAAAAAAGGACAAAATTAATTTTATCAATCAATTAAATTAAATTGCAGTTAGAATATATAAAACTGAATTTGAAATATCTGTTTCAAGTTTGGCATTGGATGCTGTGAACTTACTGAAAAGCTTTTGATGTAGTTCTACTCTTACCAGAAATATTTTGAACTCTAAAACAAGATGACATCAACTTTTAAAAAGGGGATTATCAGAACAGTCTTTTAGGAGTTCAAACCCTTTTTGATTTTGAAATATTATGTAGATTTCTGATTATCATAACCCTTATATTTAATAAGGGTGAAAATATTTTTTCAGCAGTGATATTTTTAAAAATTGGCGTTAATTAAGTTTATGGAAGAAAAGAGAATTTAGTTCTCATGCACAAGATTCTTATCTTGACCTTGTTGCGTTTTCTGACACAGAAAGCAAACTACTTTTCTACCTGTTTCTGAAAAGTTTTTGTGTTGCTAGGAAGAAGATGGTGGTCTCTTTGCCCTTGCAAGATATGGCATATAACTGGAATATTTCATCTAGATTTTAATGGAAATCCAGTAAATGTAAGATCAATTATGGTATATGATACAGCTTCCAAGCACTGTATGGAAAAGCACTGATGATTTTTCCTAGTTTGGGTAATTAAACATCTGCAAGAAAATAAGCAAGCTCAGAGAATACCAAGGACTTCCTACTTCCAACTTACTTTCTCCAGAGTAATCTGTATGAATCCAATAGTTTTTTACTCAGTAAAGTAAGGGGAAGTATAAAGAGATTTTGTTTTTTGAAGAGTTAATTTGCTTATTTTCTGTAAGAACTGATCTGGAAGAACTGATCCAAGAGTTGCGACTCAGTAACTAGGACTCTAATAGTATATCACAATGTTGTTTTACATGGTTTATTGAATAAATCCAGATTGGCAAGCTTCATAAGTAATGCTTAACCATGAACCATGGCATAGAACCATAAGATCTGAGTTTTAACAGCAAAGTAAATTAGATATTGCCAAACTTTCTCAGTTCATGGCACCCTTAAGTCTCATTATTTTGTACATGGTACACTACAGTTTCTAAACTGTCAACCATGGTGCTCTTGAGTTTTGCAGTACAAAGGTAATTGCAAACTTAATGTAAACACCAAACTCAAAAGGGCATTGTGGGATATTTTAACTTTTTGAAGAAAACTCAGCAATTCTGGGCTAGCAATTTGCACAATGGCTGACAGATGTTGAATATTGCTATGTTTCCCTATTTTTAAAAAAAATCATACAATATTCCTGTGAGCTTGCTGTACTACCCCAGGGCCTCGTGATACACAGTTTGGAACCACATTAAGAATAAAGTGACAAAAACTCCATAATGGTTAAGAATGAAATGTATATCCGGTGTATAATTTTAAAGTACAAATTTTCCTGGCATATAAAGTTCGTGGCAAAGTAGATTCAAAGGATTTTTAAAAGCAAGAATGATTTCATTTTGCAGCTGATTTCTATATTTACCTTTTCCATTGTATTAGTCTTCTCCAGTCTGGATATGATTGTCCTGATTAGGAATGTCTGATATGTGAACTGTGGGAAGGCTGATTTTCAGAAGATCTCTGACTAAATATATCAAAATAAGTCCTTAACAAGATTTAATAATGGTATGCTCACCTCCTATAAAGTAGAACATATTAAAAAGGAGATGTACAATATATTACTTTCTGGTAATTGTATAAACAGTACACACACATGTATGTATGTATGTATGTATGTATGTATGTATGTATGTATGTATATATTCATGAATGAAGAGATCTATGGTGTTAACTAACCATGAGTTGCTCAATATTATCTCTCAGGTAATCACTTTATAACCTTCAGAAAACAATATTTCATTATTTCTTTCTGCTGAAAATGTAATACCTTTCTTAGTGTCTGACCTTTGCAGCTGTCAAGCAGTTCTTGTGCATTTCTCAGGGCCCTGATGACATGTAATGAAAGTCTTGTCAATGAGTAATGGCAACAAAACTCTTAAAGTGCCCTGTCTCTTATTGATAATATTGCAGATTTGCTTTCATTACTTGGATAAACTGTACATATAGTGCTTTAATATTGTTAGACTATGGTTGTATGCATTTACATTTGTGCCTGTGTGCATTTACACTTGTGCTTATGTGCATGTGCTTGTGGCTTTCACTATTTATTTCATTGTGTTCTTTCAAGAAACTGAATAAGCTGTTGGATAGGAATTATTTTATTACACAAAATAAGACATTTCACCAATAATCGGTTTGCTTTTTAAATTTACCTTTGTTAACCATTATGCCTCTGGAAGGGGGAACTGAATTTTCCTCTTTGTTTTCCCTTCATAGTTGGCAGAGCTTAAGTTATATATGCAAAGGAACAATCATGTTTAATGGAAAATAGATTCTCTTATAAAATATCAAATTCTCGTGGGCAAGTGATTATAGTTTTATTTTTTTATATATTAAGAATATTTGCATATTACTCTGGTTCCAAACCAAATATTTGGTTCCTTGAACATTATTGATTCAGGAGTCTAAGGACATACGTATAGGTAGTCCTCGACTTACGATCAAATACTTAGAAACTCTTCAAAGTTGTAATGGACCACTAAAAAGCTAATTAAGATCTAGTTTGGAAGTTACAGCCATGCAACATCCCTATGGTCACATGAACAAATCTGAATGCCTGGTAATCTGACCATCCTTATGAGTGACCGCAGGGATGCTGCAGCATCCCCCTGCCTATCTTCTCCCATCCTGCCCCACTGGGTCCCTGCAGGCCTTGGGCCTGCTTCCAATCCCTTTGGGTTCTACCCCCTACTCCTCACCTCCCATCACTGATCAATCACTTACGTTTTACTATAGATCTCCTTCTGGAAGCAGTTACTGCACTGAGCATTCTTCTCACACTGTGGGGGCCATGTGGCTCCATGCCAGATGTGGGCACCAATTTGGTAATGGCCACAATGAATTGTGGCTGCTATGAAATGTCATCTGCTCCCGGGACAAAGCCATGAAGCCTGCAGAGAGGCTGAGGGGCACAGCAGCCTGCTGTTCTTCCTGAATGTGAGTTCCACTTCCATTAGGTCTTCTCATCCGAGAGACATCCCATGCTCTACCTAACAATCCATGAGGTTGCTTAACCGCCACATTGGGGAGAGCAGGGATTAGGGTTATTAAGTGAGATGATTGTATTGGTGCCTTGCTTTTTGGCCTTGCAGGTTTCATTTTGGCCCTAAGTCAGAGACTACCTATTCAAGTTGCTTAAGCTACATGCAGTAGATATTTGCTTGTACTCCTTAGTTATGCTTGTGACTGCTACAATACGTAGATTCTAATGGCCATGTTTGTTCTTTAAAAATAATGACCACATTTAAGAGACCTGTGTACTCATGAGGGAAGAATAAAAAGGGATTTTTTTTGCATGATACAATTCCATCAAAATAAGTAAGAGAATAAGTAGACAGGCATGAAATGTTTTTGACATTTTTATTTTATTCAGACCGTCACCCTTCTTTATTCTTGTTTAGGGACAACTTGCTGGTTTTATCTGGTATAAGACTTTATGCCTTTTTATCTGGCAGAAAAAGGCCCTAGTTACTGGTAGGACAAAGACAAAGTTAAAAACCATTACCTAATCTGACAGGAGGAAAGTTCAAAAGTAATGCCATCAGTTCTACCTGTTGCTGCCATGTTCACCACACTTAGCATCAGCATTCTATCATGGGGCTTCTTTTGTGGCACCCTAGTTGGGCCTCCATTTGTTCATCATCCTGAGTCTCCATTCACATCCCACTGAGGGTCTCTCTTTGTGTGGTGGTCTGGGGTGATGCTTTCATTCATGAGGCTTCTTTTGCAAAATATTGGTGTTTATTATTGGTGTAGTTCCCAAAACTCAAGAGGCCAAGTCCTTGACAAGGCAATATTTCTCATGATACCTAACTAGATTTCAGTAATACATGATACATAATATGTACCTTCATCTGCCACTAGGTTGTAAATAAGTGTGGTCTTATTCTGGACAGACTTGGTCCAGAATAAGACTTGACTACCTTGGAGTCCAAGGAATTCAACAATCCAAACAGTTGGGTGAAGAGTAGCATAGCTGGTTCAAGAATACTGATCTGTGGGTTCCCTTTATATGTGTTCTGACCAAGGCTTCCTGAGACAGTAACAATCACACGCTGTTTCCAAAACCCTTTTTTATTTCAACAGTTATGAATTATATGTATTCACAGTCTGTAATGAGTCCCAAACAGTTTAAGAATAGCCTGATAGAAGTCAGCCAGAGTCTTTAGGGATAAGGCTGAGAAGCACCCACCTTTATCTCCCTTGAAATGCTGCCAACAACAAAATTGACAGTAAGCTGTATAAGGCCAAACAGAGCACAAAGTCAACACGGAGCTTCAGATTTTAAACCAACCAGAATGAAGAAAGTTGCTTCCTGCAAAGGCTCATGTGTCTTTGTTCCTCTTTTATGTCTTATGGGAGGGGCCAGTCATCTCCGAGCCTTACTCCCTAGTTGCCCATTTTGTCTCAACTGTTCTTGTCGTCTGACAGCTTTGCCCAAACACGCATTGGGAACAGGCTCCTCTTGTCCCTCTGTCTTGCTGATGTCAAATTCTAGAGGCTTCTGAGTCAGCCCATACCTCTTAGATGGCCCTGACCCCATCTCTGTGTTGGACGCAGATCCCTCATCTGAGACCTCCCCAGATTCCAGGACTGGCCCATGTTGCTCCCCAACTGTCTGACTCTGCTGCCAGCTCTGCAGGCCGCTGGCGGATCACAACAATATGCTCTTATAACACCATAGACAGTGATCCCTACCATATCATTGTCTCTACGTCACAGTTGTGGTATGGATTCCATCTCTACTTGAGCACCTTAGTGTAATGCTCCTCCTCCAACTTCCCATATAGTATCCTAGCTGAATCAATTCTGGATTGCAAGGTGACAGTTGTTCTGCTGTTTCAGCTTATCTTAGAGCTGTTCAACATCCAAATACATTGATATTCCCAATTTACATCTTACCTGTACCAACCTAGTATCACATCTTATCATGTCAATTTTTCTCCATCAGGTGCATCCCAGCCATTGCTGCATCCATGGGGGTGGGGGGGCGAAGAGTGTAGTCTCACTATATAGGAAGGGCCCTTGCCTGTTGCTTTGAAAATCTAGTCCAAACTCTGTTCTCTTCCTTTTTTGCAATATTTCTGGTTTGATGGATCCAGTGGGCTCAAATGGTTTATTTATTCTTCTCCAGCATCAACATAATTTCTGTCCTCTGGCCTAGCCAGCTGTCCCCCCAAATTAGAGAATACTAAATTGACTGTTATTGCAGTCAATTTGAAGCTATAGTAGGCTCTGGAATGCATTCTGATTGTGAAACTATAATGGAAAAGCCTAACGATTCTGAATTGCTGTGGAAATTTCCACTTTGTGCAATGTCACGAGCTATTCCTGTAGAGAAATATATTTGCTTTTTGGAAAGGCACTACAAGAACAAATTTGTGATGCTATGTTTCTTCTCGTCTCCTTTCTTCACATGTACTGTCTGCCTGACACCCTCAAGATGATACTGGGTGGGGTTGGGGGGAGAACATTCATTTCAATCAGTGTGATTCAGGGTTTACTTTCCACTTAGTGCTTTGTGTGACAAGTTGTTGGCACATCCAGTAGGTGGTGTTTAGTTTGTATAGAATTAAATTTCTAAATTGGGGTGCTGCTTACAAGTTATGGAGAACAGTTGTTTATATTCTTTCTGCATACTTGTTTTGAAACTAAAAATAGGAAAGGCAGCCTTATGTTTAGTATTTAAGAAAATGGAAAACCAGCTTTGATAATCAAGTAATATGATTAACAACACATTGCATATAATTAATACCAAACTTATGCATGTCTTCTTGGAAATGCTGCTGCATTAAATGGGGCTTACTTCCAGGTAAGTTTATATAAAAGACTACTGCAGTAAAGGTTCTTACCAGCTGCCAAGCATCTGGAATATTCTAAGTAAATTCTAGTTTCTTGAATATTCAGATTCTAATCCCAGACTCTTCAACAGTAAAGGCTGACCTTTCTGTGGGAGTGGAGGGCCACCCATGCCAATCTTAACACCACTAAAATGAGCAGTTTCTCATAATTTTCCTTCTGTTGCAGGAATTCTGTATATGGGACTTTTCAATGCTTGGTGAACAACTTGGCAGATCTTTTATTTTAGTCCTTTAAAGAATCTAATATATTGAGATCCTAAAGTACTATTTTTTTTTCAAAAAAACACCCATGGTTTTCTGCTGTGAAACTTGTTTCACAGAAGACCAATTGATGATATAAATAATGTAGACATGAAACTGAGTACATAGGAATGTTTAAAAGATCCTGGCAACACAAGAGGACGAAGTCCAATTATTACAATAAAGATTCCTGAATCCAGGCAAGGGGATAAATGTGAAAAAGAGACTCCGAGTAATGCCACCAGAATGATGGTAGATATAAATTGATCTGGAAATTATGTTGGCAGACTTTCCAGACCCCACTAGCAATAAAGATCTTTCCAGAAATCCAGGTTCTTGTTTCTTCAGTTTGCCTGCCTCAGAGAGCTTGGTGATATGGTACAGATCTGGAATCTGATCACTAATTGAATGCATATCAAATGTGTAGCAAGTGAAAAATATACACAGTTTCAATCTATAACATTACACACCATTTTCTGGTGCTTTCTTTAGCATTTAGGATGGCATCTATCGGACTAGTCTTTTCCTTTTTTATTGATGGGTTTCAAAACAAACCGGGTGCATAACTGTTTTTTAAGAATTTGTCTTGGGGGCCCCATAACGGCATTCTTGAAAATAATGATGCTGCTGCAACCACACTTTATTTTAGAGCATGCTCGTGCTGCAAATTAATTAAAAAATGTTATGTTCAAAAAATTATGACAACATCTCAGGAGGAGCCAGGAGATGAGTGAACCCCAAGGGAGATGTTTGTAGTCAAATTTATAGTTTTCCTTTCATAATATTTTAGCTTAGTTGGTCTTGCATAGTGTATGTTAAAGTGGGATAACTCTACACTTGCTGTCTGAGAGTCTAGAGTAAGATGCACTTACAGAAGTATCTCAGTACTCATTGTTAACTGCTTGTCAGAGTGGAATGAGTACCAAAAACAATGAGGATGATACAAACTTTTCTGTAAATAAGATGTACTGAGTTACAAGGTAGCTGACACCAACAAGTTCTAGCTTATTCGCTGAGTACCAAAACAAACAAAGAGTACCAGGACAAAATTTTTGCGTTAAAATGTGTTGAGTACCAAATTTGATGAGTTTCAAGCAGTTGAACCAAGTACCTTCTTAAGATGTACGATGTTTCGAGTAGCGCAGTTTTTTGAAGTTTTGCTGGTGTTATTGTAGAAACCTGCAATTTCTTGATGTATTTTATAAAATTCTTAGACATGGTGCCAAGTGCCCCGATGACAGTGGGTATGTTTCATCCATAATCGCATAGTTTCACTGGCCAGGTCATGATATTTTTGGTTTTTTTCCAGTTCTTTTTCTTCGATTCCTGGTCCTGCAATATCAATAAATTGAACGTTTCAGTTTTCCACTACTGTGATATCTGGTGTGTTGTGTTCCAAATGTCAATCCATCTGTATTTGAAAGTCTCACAAGATCTTCACCTTCTCATTTTTGATAACTTTTTCCACTTTATGTTCCCATGACTTTTTGGATACAGATAAGTCATATTTTTTACATGATGACCAGTAGATTAATTTAGAAACTCGGTCATGTCTAGCTTTGTAACCAGTTTGGGCAATTTTGTTGCATTCATTGGTCTTTTTTATAAATTATTATTATTATTGTTGTTGTTGATCATATAGTCAGCCAGATGTCTGGGACAGATGAATTTGATATTTTTAACCATCTATAAGTCCTTCTAAAAGACTTAGGACAAACAGATGTTGTTAATGGATATCATCACAAAATGTAAGCTGTTCCAAGTAAAGCTGCCTTATGCAATTAACTGATGGTGATTTTATCAAGGCTGGTGGTGTTCAAATGGTGTTGCAGATGTTTTGAAATTGCATCCAAGGCACTTACTACTATTGGTTTCTGTCCTTGCTTTCTTTACCCACTGTGGTTCTACTTCTGTTCAAATATCTCTTTATTTTGTGATTTTCTCCATTTCTTTTTCTTCTGTTCCGCTGTCTGCAAATACTTTTACATCCACTACCCAGGCTCTTTTGTCTTTCATAACAGTAGTTAAGTTTGAGGTGTTGTGTGACAGTGCTTATCCGTTTGAATTCTAAAGTTGTAGAGCATTTTAGCTTCTTCATTCTCCCATGAGCTGTTCAGAGCATCCAGAAGTGGGAGGTGCTTCAGTCGCTTCTGGAAAGGCTGGGCTTAAAACTCTGGCACGCTCCTCCTCCTCCACGGGACACTTCCTCAGCACCCCCCAGTTTTAGCTCAGCCTTTGTGGTAAGAGGTTGTGCACTCCCTGACTGGAACGGTTTCTGATTCAGCTAGTCAAGATTCAGGTTTGCTCTTGGGTTAATACGGCTTGCAATTCCCCCCCCCCCCATTAATCTGGCTATTTCAAGGCTTGTGGCTCTATTAGGTTATCCCCCCGATCAGTTGAGAGCAGCTCTTTGTAACTGGCGGAGCCTGCCACTTCGCAGGCAGTCTGAGATGGCCACTTCAGGTAATTAGCCTATCTAATTCCCTGATCGTCTTATCTTTGCAATCTTGCCGGAACGCTCGCAGCCGCGGCTCACTTCTCCTGACTGGATCATTTGTCTGACATTTTGGAGAGTCAGCAGCAGCAGCTCGTTAAACTGCTCAGGTATTTAACATTGGAGATTCTGCCTTCCCGCCTTTTTAAATGGCTAGCTTCAAGTTCACGCCTAAATATTACAGGCGCCATTACCCGCTGGTTTCCCTTCTTGAGGACTGGGGCAAGTACTTTTCCACTCCATGTTCCTGGGATTATTTCTCTCTTAGCCTGCTGGCGTTGGATAAGCAGGCTAGTCCTTAAACAGGAATTTTGGTTTTTTTCCCTCTCACAATTGCTTTTGGATCATTACATTGGAGCAAAACCTCAAGTGCCATTTGAAACAGCAGGACATTTTTGACAGGAAAGGATCCATCCAGGACCTGTATAGCTGGTTTCCCTTGCTGGGGACCAGGGATCCTGAATATTTCTTGCTTGGAGCGCTTGGAGGGTTTCCCTTGCTGGGGACCCTTAGATACTGTTTTCCATATATACAGGCTTACATATAGATATAGGCATATTTATATATGTGTGTGTTTGTGTGTGTGTGTGTGTGTGTGTGTGTATATATATATATATGTGCTGTTTAGCTTCCTTCGGGTATTATCCCACGTCATTGTAGTTCTGTTAAAGTTGTAGCAACGTTTCAGCAGAATCTCATCTGCCATCTTCAGGCTTCTGTATGGATATGGGTCTTACAGCTCCTGGTTTTAAATTTGAGGCAAACACCTGAGCAAAAACAGACTCCCTCTGATAGCTCCAACCCAACCCCCCCACCAGACACCCAGGTGAAACCCAGCTTGCTAATGAATAGCAGCTTGCTAATGAAGAGCAGCCGTCCCTTCACACGGAGCCAAGCTGCACTAAAAGCCTCCAACACAAGAACAGAGTGTTGCCAGCCAATCAAAGCCACAAAACAGACAGAAGAAACCAGAAACACCAATCAATCAAACTCTAAGTCCAATGAACACAGGTCCAGGCTCCCAACCAATCAGAATGGACCAGCCTCAAATTTAAAACCAGGAGCTGTAAGACCCATATCCATACAGAAGCCTGATGATGGCAGATGAGATTCTGCTGAAACGTTGCTACAACTTTAACAGAACTACAATGACGTGGGATAATACCCGAAGGAAGCTAAACAGCACATATCTATCTATCTATCTATCTATCTATCTATCTATCTATCTATCTATCTATATATGGATTTTTGGTTATTCGGGTTTTCTCCCGCGTAGAATTGGAAGTATCTAGGCGTTTCGATGAAGTCTCATTCATCATCTTCAGGCTTGTTTCTTCAGCTCTGTGCTTCTCAGAGTGAGAAGAAACAAGCCTGAAGATGATGAATGAGACTTCATCGAAACGTTGCCTAGATACTTCCAATTCTACGCGGGAGAAAACCTGAATAACCAAAGATCCACATACAAATACCCACGAAAACCTCAGAAAATATAAATAAATAAATATATAAATATATAAATATATAAATATATAAATATATAAATATATAAATA
>BLBF01000002.1:85699165-85737260 GCA_015471245.1 Laticauda colubrina | reverse complement strand
TAACCACACCCACAATTGCTATTTTACAGTTAAAGCTGCATACACTATGATTCATAGTTAGTATTTCACCTAAAACAGTTAGGGTGAACAATGTTATCCCTAACATACCCGCCCAATAAAAATAGAAAAAGGAGTTAGACAAGGCTGCCCACTCTCACCCCTGCTCTTCATACTATCATTAGAAACATTATTAATGCGAATTAGACAAAACCCAGACATAAAAGGATTAAAGGTTAAGAAAGAAGAATACAAGTTGCAGGTGTTTGCTGACGATATGATCTTTTTCATTGAGGAACCAATAGAAAGAGGGCAAAAATTGATGAATGAATTAGAACAATTTGGAGAGGTAGCAGGACTCTAAATTAATAGGAAGAAAACAAAATTAACTAGTAAAAATCTAACAGAAAAAGAGAAAAACGAATTAGAAGTTATGGGAATACAAGTGATAAAGAAAGTTAAATACTTAGGAATATGGTTGACAGCACATTGCAAGACACTTAAGGAAAATAATTATGATAAATTGATGCAACAGGTAAAGAAGGATCTAGAAACATGGGATAGGTTACAACTTTCATTATTAGGCAGGATCACTGCCATTAAAATGAATATTCTTCCAAAATTTCTATATTTATTCCAGATGATCCCATTCAAAATACACAAATTTTTTTTTGAAGATCGGAATAAAATAACTGTTAAATTTATTTGGCAAGGGAAAAAACCTAGAATAAATTTAAAGGCCATGCAGGATATGAAGAGCAAGGGAGGGGTGGCACTTCCAAATTGGGAGTTGTATTATATCGCTGCCTCTCTAGTATGGTTGAAGGAATGGATGAATATAACCAACAAGAGAATATTTTAGAAGGCCATGATTTTCAGAGGGGTTGGCATGCTTTTTTATGGGATATAGGGAAAGTTAATCAGAAATACTTCCATAGACATCTAATAAGAGACTCATTATTAACTAATTGGAAAAAAATACGGAAAAAACACTATTCAAAAGTACTAATTTGGATTTCAACAATGGAGGCGATGATTCACCCAAACAATCTGGATTTCACTAAAATGATTAAATATAAGGATCTACTGGATACACGAGGAAATCTGAAATCGCAGCAAGAACTTCAAGAGCAGGGATTAAAAATTGATCAGTGAGCATACCTTCAAATTCAAAGTAGATATAAATAGAATAAGAAAGAATTCAGAATCAACAACAAACTCCAGCAATTAGATAAAATTTTATTAGGATCAGGCAAAAAAAAATAACAAAATTTTATAATTATTTATTAGAAGTAGAATTAGAAGAAGAAATTGTTAAAGGGAATATGATAGCCTGGAGTAGGAATGTCGGACGTAGCATCACTAATAGAATGGGAAAAGGTCTGGGGTAGAAATAATAAGATTACAAAATCAACAGCATATAAAGAAACTGCCTATAAAATGTTTTATAGATGGCACCTTCCCCCTTCGAAATTAGTGAAGATGCGCCCCAATATGAGTCCGAAATGCTGGAAATGCAAAAAAAAAAGAGGGAACTTTTTTTCATAAGTGGTGGTCCTGTACAGAAGGCCAAAAATATTGGCAGAAAATTAGAAATTGGCTGGAAGAAATAACAAAATAACAGATTGAGTACAAACCAGAGTCCTTTCTGTTAGGGATTTTTGATAAACAAATACCAAAAAAAGCGAAATATATAACAATACACATTTTAACAGCGGCCAAATTAGCTTTTGCCCAATGTTGGAAGCAGCTTCATATTCCATCAGAGGAGATGATCACTCAAAAAATTTCAAGCTGTGCAGCAATGGACAAATTAACCGTGGCATTAAAAAATAAAGACACCTCAATATACTACAATAGCTGGAACTGCTGGTATAAATGGTTAGACCAAAGATAGACTTTATACTATAAGGCAAAAGAGAATAAGATAAATTCATAGGAGTGATATACAGATATACGTAAGGTTTAGGTGTGGGTATATGGCATAAATTAAGGAAAGAAAATATCTTACAAACTGTTGAAAATGAGAATGTTTTTAATTGTTTTCTATCTTTTTTTCTTTTTTCTACTCCTTTTTTCTTCTCTTTTCTTTCATTTGTGTATATCTTGTCGATTTGTTTTAATTGTAAAATCAATAAAATTTATTTATTAAAAAAATAAAGTGCTAAATGCTAGTGTTCATGGATAATTTCTTGGTATTTCCGAGGGTCCCTGTCCCATCTGATTTTTATTTTTTTGTAGTTCTTTACCCATAGATGCATATATAACGAACACAGGGAAAGTGAAACTTAAAGCACTTGCATAGATAATGTTTTTGCACTTCTCATCGATTTGATAAGCATTTTAGAATATAAAATTGGTAGGTTTGTGGTATGCAGAGCTTTATTTGGAAGTGTGCCCAAAAGGAAAAAAAATGTGGTAGAAACATTACTGTGGGAGTGTTAAGGAGCAATTTCACTATTTTGCAGTTAGAAATACCCATGAGGACAAACATTTTATGAGCAGGCAAATCCTCTAATGATTTTCAATTTTTGTGGCATACTCTCTACATACTAAATGTGCACATTAGCAAAAAAGCTTGCTTGCTTCTAGATTAGAAAATCATGCAAATAATTATTCTGTAATTATATTTTTGTAAAATATTAGATAAAGGTATTATCAGGATTAATGCAAGATTGTATATCTGCATGTTGTTTCCCCATCATTCTTTTTATTAGTCCAGCAGCAGAATGTTAAAATAGTGTCTCATTTTTCTAAGCACAGAATTTAAAAAGTGCATACCGTGTTTTCCCGAAAATAAGACCAGGTCCTATTTTTGGGGGGGATACCAAAAGACTCATTAGGTCTTATTTTCAGAGGATGACTTATTTTGTGCCCGCTCACCCACTTCCTCCCACCATCTGCTTGCCTGTACCACAACAGCTTACAGGACTTTCCAGGGCAAACACACTTTTCACCCGGATGAAGAAATGACGGAGACTTGAAGCTTCAGCTACTTGCAAATGAGACATTTTGGAACAGAGCTAAGCGTGTTGGGATCACCTGCCTCCCCCCCATGCCTCTGCCTTCGCTGCACACTTTTCACCCACAAGGAGACAAAGTTTCATCTATTTGTAAATGGGAGCTTTGAAACTGAGCTTATCACTCCATTTCAAAGCATCTTGTTTGCAAGCAGACGAAGCTTTGAGCCTCTGTCATTTCTCTGTCTGGGTGAAAAGTGTTTTGAGTGCCTATGGGGACTTGGGAACGGAGCAAATTGCTCCCTTCCCAAGTGCCTCATAGGCACCCAAATACTTTTCACTTGAAGGGAGACAAAGGTTTGTCTGCTTGCAAATGGGATACTTTGAAATGGAAAGATTAGCTCCTTTCAAAGCATCCCATTTGCAAGCAGACAAAACTTTGTCTTCCTGTGGGCAAAAAGTGCACAGTGGAGACAGGTGGAGGTAGAAGCACGGGGGAGAGGCGAGCGTTCCCAACATGCTACCCACTCCATCCCACCATCTTTTGGCTAGTTCGCAGCCACAACTAGATCGCCTACCTTCCCCTCCCCCTTGCCTCTGACTTCACCTTCTGTCGGTGCCACCATGCAAGCCTCCCCCAAGGTTCCCATGAACCAGGTAGCCACATAGCATGTCTGGATCACCTGTCTCCCCCTGCCTCTGCCTCTGTGCTCAGACTTACCATATCTGCGCTATGCCAAAGGCTGGTGGGCTGTGGCTGCTGCCAGACATTGTTGACCCCCACATGCTTGCTGCCTTGTGCTGGCCATACCCATCCCTGGGCTTATTTTTGGGGTAGGGCTTACATTACCCAAAAAAAATCAGGCGAGGGCTTATTTTATGGGTTGGCCTTATTTTGGGGAAATACAGTAGTTAGCTCTAAGAAGTAAATAAGATAACGGCAGAACATAAAGTCAACTCCAATCTTGATTTTTTTGTTAACTATCTTTCTTCGGCTGATCTGGCTCATGTGAAGGTGACAAATATTTGAAAAGCCTGGAGCTTTACTATTTTCAGCATTTTAATTAGATACAATACTCTTAATGCCACAATTATTTTTATTGTTTGAACATACTTTGTAAGATTTATTGGCTGCCAAGTTTCTAGTAGCATCCCACAAACAGAGCCTGTCTAAAAGCACTCAGATCCTTTGTGAATATCCTTTAAGCTACTATTTTCTCTTGTCACTTCTCCTTCTCAGTTATGAGAACCATAAGTGGCATGAATAGCCAATTAATGAGAAGCTTTAGTTCTAAAGTTGAATGATGATGGGGATGTATCTATTGCATTGTGCTTGGCATTGTGTTGAGAGAAGTGAACCTGCCACTTCCAGGCATTTTCAATAATTGCAGATATTAGATGCAGACTTAATGGGATGTTGGAGGACGTAGTCTACAAAATTAGTATCATCTAGTTTAAACCAGCCTTCTATCGCAAAAGTGGCTCTTTCTTTTTCAGATAGAGAATAAAGAAGATGACTTTAGTGGAAATATGCAAGAACTGTTACCTAGGCCTTTTTTTTTAAAGTCCCAGGCAATGAGATAATTTCCAGAAGCAACTCAGATAGATGTCTTTCTGGTTCATTGAATAAGAACTCGGAGGAGACAGTAGAGCACAAGGAGAATTGCAAGATGCTATTATTACAACCAAAACCAATAAAGGTAGTTTTAGCCTTTTGGTGGAATTGCTTTCCTGGTCTGGTCTATTTAGGGGGGGGGGGGGGGGCTCATAACACACACAGAATTTGCCGGAGTCTTTCTTTGAAAACTTTGTGTGCAAGTGTTGCCTAGTATGTAGTAGTACAGTCATGTTTCCAATCAGATATTGTGTTTTTGCCAATTGGCAGCATAGTTTAAGCATTACACAGTTTTAAAGAACACATTTAGTTAAGCCACTAAGAGACAGTGGAATACCCAAAGTGGTTTAATTTTTCCTGCTATTAACAAAGGTAATCTTTTCCCCATATTCAAACTATTTGTTGTGACATATTGATATGGTTTTCTGCCATTTTGAAGTGGAAATATGTAGAAAGAGTAGTATAAATCCAAGCATAGGCTTAATAAAAAAATTACTCACCCCGGAAAATGAAAACAGACACCTCTGCTCCAGCCATGTGTATTGCCAACCCACCAGGTACACTATTCAGAACCCTCCCAAACGTTACATAGCCCTGTGGGAAGATAGACTACCTGAGCAGAAGACTGTGTGCTTTTTCCTCCCCTCCCTTCTTGGCCCTCCCTCATTGTCAGAATTACCCAGCTGCCAATCACCTCCCAACTGCCAATCAAACAGCATTGATGGGCAGATAGAGGAGAATAAGACAAGACAAAATGGCTGCCCAGCAGCTCTGTTGCCATAAGCCTTTCAACAAAGAATAAATAGAGCCAAAGCTTAGGATTCAAATCATGAGGCAAACTGCCTTGATGAGAAGAGGTCATCAGAGAAAAGGCAGCAGCTGAGAAAACTGGGAGAGAGGGATGTGTATTTCCTTCCCTCAAGACTGATATGAGGAAAATGGTCTTCAAGTGAGATTTGGAAGAAGAAGAAAAAAATCAAGCCCAGTCAGGGACAGACAAGGAGATGAAAGAAAAGTAAAAACTTTTGACAGAACAGAAATAGAAAGCAGAACCCAAAACAGAAAAAGAGTTTTATTGTTAAGATTCATTTCTACAGTAGTTATAGATGTCCCAAGGTGCAGGTTATACTCAGGTTAGTCCCAACCTATTTATGAGGGAATTCACATATATTGAACATATTAGTAAAAAAAAAAATAATAATAACATAATTCCTATTACACTCAACACCAGACAAATTAAGTGCATAGAGTCAATTTCATTATAGAAATAACCATATTGTATTTGTCTGATGTGTTGCCATTAAAATGAAGATAAAAGATGAAGAAACCCCAATGCATCACCAAATATTGGCTGAATAATTTGCACAAAGACTCATATACATTTTTAAGAACTACTGTTAGAACCTTAGAGAAGTCCCAAAGGTGCTTTTTCAAGAGGCAACTGGACTTTCTGTTTTTTCTTTGAAGACGTTTTGTTTCTCATCCAAGAAGCTTCTTCAACTCAGAGCTTCTTGGATGAGAAGCAAAATGTCTCCAAAGAAAACCCAGAAAGTCCAGTTGCCTCTTGAAAGAGCACCTTTAGGACGACCATGGCCTGGATAAGACTGAGAATTTCTGTAGACAAATAACTACAGACATTTATAATTTACCATTCCTTTTTCTTTTACTTGTAAACTTTCCTTTTGTAAAACAAAAAGGCCACCCTGTAGCCACTGAGGAGAGATACAAAAATCCAACCAACTGTCCAAGTTTCCAGTGTTTTATGTCTGTTGAGTCTTGATAATCTGGTTATTGGTGATTCAGTAAAAAAATCCACAGGTCCCCAGCCATTTAAAGTTTTCACTTCACTTTCACATGAGCTGATTCATAACACAAGCAGGTTTTCTTTGTTTTAGCCTAACTAAATCCAAAACAAATCTTACTCCATGCATGAGCATGAGGGAGAAGAACAGATCAGTGGGGACAATCAACAAAATCTACATTGTGAAACTAATACTGTGACTTAGATATGTGCATCAGATAAGGGGACACAAGTATGCATGGGGGGGGGGGGTTGCATCATGATGCCATTGCTTGGATGTCATCATTTTGAAGCCCTCTCAATTTTCTGCAGACACCTGGGCCACATTTTTTTTTTTAAATAGCAAAGCTCAGTTAAAAGCCAAGATTTGAATCCTCACTTTTTTTAACTTTGATTTGCTATTACACTTAAGCCTAAAATTTCCTATTTTACATTGAGGATTCAATCTTCATTTTACAGTAAATCAGTCAGGGATTTTAATTATTAGAATAACATAGCAACATAAACAAATTTCAGAAGAAGAAGTGTCCAGCTCCCTGCAAACAGGCATATTTCCTTCCAAATGATTAAAATCATTATTGTAAATGTATGCAATGCATGCCTGATTGAAGTTCAGGAAAATATGAAGTGGATAAAGGTAAACAACAAATATAAGTGTAAAGAAATAACATGAAGGAAAAGAAGTTGGAACAGAGATCAACTATTGCAGACCAACTAGCAGAAGAAAAGGTAAAGCAAAGGTGGCTGAGCATTAAAAAAGATAGATGTTGGGAAAGACCTCTTAACAATTGTTAAATGATCATTTATATTTTTTTGCATGGCTATTGTACAAACATGAATGCAGAATTGGATGTGAAAGCAACAACATACTACAGTAATCCTCAACTTATGACCATTTGCTTCATGACATTTTGCGTTGGAATGTATTTTGTATTTCAACAACTACAGAAGTATTCAGCCAGTATTTGTAAGTATTTGTGGCAGTATTTGTAAGTTTGCTAGCTATAATCTATGATATATACCCACGATGGCGAAACCTATGGCACGCATGCCACAAGTGGCACGCGGAGCCATTTGTGTGGGCATGCAAGCCCCAGGCAAACTTACCTCACTGCACATGCATGTGCCTTCCAGCTGATTTTTGGGCCTTTTTCAGCCTCCCAGAGGCTCAAGAGAAGTCTCTGCAGCCTTTGGAGACTGAAAAAGAGGCCCGTTTGGTCGCTTCCTGTATTTCTTGAACAGCCAGAGTACAAAGCATTTCTGGCTGGCACTTCCAGTTAAGGCTCTGCGCCACTGCGTCCCCTTTTCCTTTGCTATCCTCTATTAGAAGTGAAATATACAAATCCCTCTTATTAAGCTTCAGTCAGAATTAACTGTCTTTGTGCAATGCATAATTTCCAGGCTCTCATTTACAATTAAAAGTTGAATGAGATCTCATTTAATCATTGATCATAGTTTATAACCCAGCTTCTCAACACTAATAATTCTGCCAAACCCTTGTTGGTTAATAAGAATTTCTAGGTGTCATTGAATACATCTAATAAATATACCCAGGACATTACATTGACTAGCAGTGTGTCCAGTCTGTCTCTGCAGTCTAATTACTCATTTCCTTTCTTTGGTTTGAACTAAGAAACTAATTCAGCTGTTATCCTCTTCTCCATCCCTGGGGAAGACTGAAAGCTTGTAAGGGCTAGTCAACTTCTCTCAGTAAAGAAAAAAAAAATTCTTCTTTACATACCCCATAAGTCTTTAAATGGCTCAGTAATCATGGCTTTTTCTTTCTTCCTCACTCTGATTCTCTCCTCCAACTATAGCCTAGTTTTAACATAATGTATTTTAGAATAAACATAACTTTTCTCCAAATGACAATGAGAAATTTAGTGAGCTCAATGAAGAATCCCAGGCATTTCTGTTGTAAAGGGTGACGGGGTTGACTTTCTGCATCTTCTCACAAAGACATGTACAGGTAATTCTTGCTTGTTCAGTGACTGAAGTTACTATGGTGCTGAAAAATAACTTTACAGACAATTTATAACCATTTATGACCTTCATGACATTCCTTCGTTCTGTGATCACAATTACAGTCAGTATATATTGTCCCATGCCTGACCTGTTTTTTCTCCTCCTCTTCAGCACAAACAGATTGGAGAAGAAGGGATTACAAGAGAGTAAGCTGTTTGCTCTTCTACTACAATGAAAACAATGTAATCATGCCATCAGTGGGAAACAGTCAAGCAAAGGATAGATTTGTCTACAGAAATCCCTTGCTTTCTTCCCCATTCAGAACAGAGAGATAATAGAGAGAAAGGGATTTTAAGAAAATAAGTTTTTTTCATAGTGCAGGGGTAGGGAAACTTGGCTCTTTTATCACTTATGGACTTCAACTCCCAGAATTCCTCAGTGAGCCATAAAAGGTTCCCCATCCCTGGCCTGCTGGTTTTTCAGTTGTGGGGGAAATCAATTTTTGACTTGAATGGGACTTTAATATACAAATGTAGGACATACATTTCATACCTAAGATGGCCATATGTCCTACATTTGTATATTAAACAGTCCCATTCAAGTTAAAAACTGATTTTCCCCACAACTGAAAAACCAGTAGACCAGGGATAGGGAACCTTTTATGGCTCACTGAGGAATTCTGGGAGTTGAAGTCCATAAGTGATAAAAGACCCAAATTTCCCTACCCCTGGCATAGTGTACCTGCAGTTCCCAACCACAGGTTGCTAATAAAATTGCTTTGCTTTCAAAGTATACAAGCAGTCACTCAAGCATTCCAAAAGGCAGGGGAGTGGTTAGGAGGCAGACAAAGGAGGCAGAAAAAACTGAAGGTGTAACTTATATTTTTCCAGCCAGAAAACACAGTCACAGGCATGTAATTTTCCACTCAGTGACGCTTTGTTTAGTGATAGAATTTCCAGTCCAATTCTGGGTTGTTAAGCCAGAATAACCTACAAAATTGTTGAGGGCAGTATTTACATTCCAAAATTCCTGGTTTTTTTCTGTCACATGTTCTTAGTGCTTTGCATATGTTTTCTTAATAGTTTTTTCTAGCTTTCCTAGCTTTTGTATGATTTCTAGAATTACAGAGGGAAGGGTGGCTTAGAATCCAGACAGGATGCTTTCTACAGTTAACCACTCAGTAGTGCCTGAAGTGAGAATTGAACAAGAAATTTTCTGGCTGTTCGTGTGTATATATTCAGAGTTGAATTTTTATATAGTTGAACTCCAAAAAGAATTCTGGATGAGTGATGATAATGATGATAAGTACAATTTTATAAGATGAGTAGACAATCTGGTACTCTTCAGTTGTTTTGAATTCATCTTCACAATTTTCTGCCCATGGCCAACCTAGCTAGAGTTGATGGAAATTGAAATTGAAAACATCTGGGTGGCTTCAGGAATACTTATCCTTTTTATAGATATTTTATGGCACAGAACTACTTAGCTATGCAAGATATGCATGTTTCATATGAGCATAATGAGTTCTGTCTTTCTTTTATACTCCTCCAAACGTGTTTAAGGTGGTTAAATATAAAATGAGTCAGAATTATAATTATACAAATTAATGTAACACATTTTATAAAAGCATATTTGCTTGAGAATATCTTTGCCTACCAATAGAAGGAAGTTTGGAAAGATCTTAATTGAGAAGGCATTCTCTCACATTTCATAAAATGTGAAAGTATTGCTAATAGGATCAGGGGAAGAATCTTGTTCAAAATCATAAGGCTAGGCATACTAAGCCACCCCTTCTTTTCGTAAGAGAAAATAGTCTCTGCATTACTTTACTAGCTGTATATAATAGCAGTAGCACTTAATACCTAGTGTTGCATCCAAAAATAAAACTAGTAATAAGCAAATCTGTTTTAATGAGCTTGCTGCAAAGTCAATATTCATGTTTTGATCCCAGTTAGCAGTTTAGCTGCAGCACTCTGCAAAATTCCCAAACAATTTTCCAAATGTGGTGCCTTGTAGAGTGCATCAATATAACTCAAAGCATTGTTTTCATTTTACAGGTGAGAACCCGATGCTGAAAAACAGCAACCTGGCCAGATAACTTTGCAATTCTCAAAAAAAATAACATGGTGTATGCAGGCAATTTGAGCAGAGTTCAAATGGGACTTGCATCCAAGAGAGTAGAAGCAAAACTTAAGTCTTTCAAATCACTAGGTAAGCATTCTAGTGATTAAATTATATTAACTAAGAGATACTCTTTTATGTTGCTCAGTACCGTATTAAAGAAGCCCCTGCTATTGAACTGTAGCAACTAAAGAAGTTCAGGTGTTCAGAAACTGCAGAATATTTTTCCTATTCTATAATTTATGGAAATTTCCAAGGAAAGTCACAACAATAATTATGAGAAATGAAAAAGAAAACCTGTTTCCTTTTAGAAAGATTAATGCAGAAAAAAGTTAATGATCACTGATTTCCTTTTTTAAGATTTATAGCATACTTTACACTATCAATGGTTTTGGCCTGAATAAATTACTGAATCTTCAAAGCCAGCAATATATTAGTCTGACAGTATACTAGCATACAGTTTTGACTGACTGAAAAATATTGCAAAAAGACATAACTTACATATGCTTAGTAATCTTGGTAGTGTAAAACTTCTTTTGGGACTGTTAGTACTGAGCGTATGGACAGCTCCTCTCCTCTCCCAAATTCTTCACAGCCATGTTATCCTATTTTGTGCTTAGGGATATTAAGTAAATACATCATTTTGGCATATCTTGGGTGATTTGCAGATTTTTCCAAACAAACTGGAAAGAGGCTTACGAGAACTGCAACTGAAATGGGCATATAATGTAATGAGTATTGTACTTAAATTAAAAAAAAAACTAATTTTCTTGAATGCATGAAAAAAGAGGTGGTTATTTGGGTTCATAAATGTTCCTTATATCAAAGCATTATCATTTGCTCATTTTCAGATATTAAATTTTAATGACTTGGAGCATTATGGCTCATTTACATAACTTTATACATCTGAATCATCGCTTGCAATAAGTTTATATTTATCTGTGAGGATCTGGTTACAGCTGGGGTTTTCCTTAAGGTCATGAAATACTAGCCAATAACAATGTATCTTTGTGACTGAAACAAGTTTTAACTACTAGACAATGGTGGAATGCCCATCATTCTCAAAGACGGGGCTATTTAAGCTGGTGAATGTGAAACATTTATCAGATTGACAGATCTTACTTTTTCTGTTTTGAAATGAACATGGAAATTATGTATGCTGATTCCAATCCCATTAGGGAGGAAGAAGGATTTTAAAACTATAGATATAAACCAGGATCTGGTCTGTTTTTACTCTGTCATTCGGAAGCCATGGATAGATAGACCTTCATTGATTTAAACCTGATTAATTGTGTGCTAACATGACTGAATCCCTTGGCAATATTCCTTTCTGGTGGATGAATCCTACTGCCTTCCCTTCCTACCCCCATCCAATGGGCTCCCATTGAAAAGATTTTTGCTTGGGCCACCATCCTTTTCTCCTTAAGTAAATAATTTCTGATCTGAAAATTAGGATGTTTTTTAGGGCTTTCACATCTGGGCTGCAAAATGTTAGATGATCTTTAAGGGAGTTTTTTTGTTTAATCTGTTGATAGCTATAGCTATAACTTCACTAATAGTCATTTGGAGCTCTATATTTTAACCTCACCTTTCAATAATTGAGAAGTCTTTGATGCAAATTCTAAATGTATTAAAACTTCATTTTTAAAAAACAGACTTTTTTTTTTTCAATAGAAATTTAGCTTGACCTTTTAAGGCAGTGATAGTTTTGATAATTTAAAAAAACACCCAGAACCTTAAAAATAGTTGTCAGGCTGATTTATAATAAAACCAGTAAAATAAAATAAAATGTGATGTGATAATTAAAATTACCCATCAGTTTAAACAAGTTCAGACTTGAAATAGTAAAAAACAAAAGCAGGCATTTTTAACTCCTGGGGGAGTGAAGAGTTCTGGCATTAATAAAGTATAGCAGTTAGCTGGTTGTCTCTCTCAAAAGAAATTCTATAAATTAGATATAAGCTACACAAAGGGAAGGTTGCCTCTCTATTTTTTGTCATTAATAATTTCACATGGCATACAGAGAAAAGCATATTATTTTAATGAGGAGACAATTAACATGGGGATAGGTATCCTTTTAACTTACCATGTCACACATTGCATAGAGCTTTAAAAGCAAGCATTAATTTATTGGTTTGGAAATTGACTGTAAGTAGTGACACACAGTGGATTAAGCTGACCAAATACGATCTGTCTGGTGAAGTTAATTAGCCTCAGGTAAATTGTATAAGTTACTGCTTCAGAAAGTATAGTGACAGCACAAAGTTAGATCTAGGGCCATTTCATAATACGGACATGATCCATTAGGAGGACTTGAGATATTCTAGAATAGGTTGAAAACAATATTCTTGGACAGATGATCCATCTATTTTGTCAGGATTGATCAGTGTTATCTGTCACTCAGAGCATCAGTTCCATACTTTGGTCCCTTTACATAATTTATATGGAAGCAGGAAGTGTGTTTTCTTGCTTTGCTTCTCCTTATCTCAGCTTTTCAGTTTCAGTGCATTTTTATCAAGCAAGTTTGCCTTCCTTGGCCTTATTTCAAAATACGTAAAGCAATTGTGGAACAGAAGGAAAACATCCAACATTGAGTGTCTGGGGTGTCAATTAAAAAAAGTAAAAAGGAAGATATAAGTATATTTGTTAACATAAATTATCCCTACATCCAAGAAAATAAATTCTAAGAATATAATTTCTATTTAAGAACTAATAAAGGAAAATATATGTAGCTCAGGATTGAAATGAGGGGGTTCTTGGTGCCCTCTGAGCTTGCTGTTTTGGAGACATTTCATCAATCAAACTAGGTATCATCAGCACCGATGATGCTACCTAGTTTGTGTAATGAAACATCTGCAAGAAAGCAAGAAAGCTTGAAGGGCTCCTTCAATTTAAGAACCAAGAGTTTATCTTTTGGGCATGGTGAGGATTTTAAAATACACTTATTCATCCCTATTATAAATTTAGAAGATTTATGGTGTTTCTAACCAAATAAATACTGTTTTGCCACAGGAAGCAAAATGTAGGGAATAAAAGAAGACTTTTTCTCCCCCAAGTTGTATCATTCTTCTCCTGTCCAAGAATAGAAATAGAAACTATTTAGGTAGTGTTCAAGGATACTCTGATAAATGCAGTTATTGCAAAAACTAAAAACACTGTTAAGTGGAAACCCAACAATTGTCAAGGGGAAAATACAGGCCTTATTTATAATGGAAGCTATTATTTGATTCTTCTGCCTTTTTCTCCTTGCTAGATCTAGTTCTTAACACAATATCCTACAAGATGCAGTAATCTTATGTCTTACAACTAGGATGGTTTTAATGTAAGATTCAACATATACACAGAGGAAAAGCTGTTAGTGGTTATTGCTATATATTATCTCATGGATTATATGTACTCCAGACCACAGTGGAGTGGGAAACTGTACTTTTGTGTGTTTTATACTGTTTCCTCGTATGATTTGATTACTTATTGTATCCTATGACTATCATTAAGTGTTGTACCTTATGATTTTTATGTATACTGAGTATTTGCACCAAGACAAATTCCTTGTATGTCCAACTACACTTGGCCAATAAAAAATTCTCTTCTATTCTATTTTGGAGTTTCTCACAGCCATCAGATTGGTAACCATGGAAAGAGAATGTTGGAATTCTCAACTTGGTGTCTCCAACTGTGTTTAACTACAAATTCCAAGATTTTTATCCAATATGACTTTTGGCAAGATCCCATTGGACTTTTTTTATGTGTGCACTGCATTTCCTAAAAATACCAATTATTTTGTAGTTTGTATTTTAAACTGTTAAGAATGTAGCATCAAACTTAGTAAATAAATAGGACTTCCGGTTTGAGCTTCTTCGGCGAGAGACTGAAGCCTCGTCTCTCCAAGGCTTCGATCCATGCTCGCTGCTGGAGCACCCCGTGCCGGCTGGTTTCAGGGCTAAGCCACCCCATAGAGGTGGTGAAGAAGGGGGAGACTACCTTCAGGGCTGAGCAGAGCTGCATCTCTCCTCCCCAGCTGGCCATTACTCCCTTTCCCAAAGGCGGTTGCAGCGGTGGTCAGAAATGGCCACCGCAAAGAAGAAATTGACCAGAAAAGAATGTGCAGGAGGAAGATAAGAAGAGAAAGTTTTGGTTGACTGGGTCAAACAGCAAAAGCAAGAAATAAGGTACCCTGGAATTTAAACTTAACAACATTGTTTCCAAAGAAGATTTTGAAGCTGCAAAGGAGAGAGAGAAGGGAAAGGATTAAGTTTTTTTTTTCTTCCCTTCCTTATACTGATAGCTAAGAGATTTAAGCAAGAAATTGGGAAAAAAAACCACTTTGACATTAATAAGCATTTAAGCTGAAAATAAAAGTCAAGGGGATAATAAAGATTTCTGGACATTTAAAAGCTTTTAAAAGCTGGAAAGGAGAAAAAAAAGAATAGAAGGGCAGGATCTGGAAAAATGGAGGAGACTGCCTGGAATTAAGGAATGGAACTGTAATTAAAAGGAACAAGATTCCTCAAAGATAGATTTTAATGGAAACTTGGTAACAAAATAATAGAACCCCCGGAAGAGAAAGTGGAAAAAAGAAGCAAGTAGAAACAGTCTTCGATTATTTGGATTACTTGATGACTTTTGTTTTTTTGCATCTAGATGACTAAAATTAACTGGGTGGTTGATTAAAAGTTTTTAAAATGGTATCACTCTTCGAAGAACTGAAAATGGAACTTAAAAAATGGAAAGAAGATGCACAAGAAGGGAGAAGTTCTTTTGGCTTCGTGTTTCAATTCTTAGAAATGGAGATCTGGAACTATGAGAAGCAACAATAAATGCTTGCAGAACAAGAAGATTGGGACAAAGAAGAAGCCATATTTAATGATCAAATAATTTTAAGTGGAGGGAAAAAGAAAAGGGGGAAAGAGAGTGAAAGGTTTAAAACTAAAAAATACAACCAAAAAGAAGAAGTACAATTTGAAAGATAAGTATAATATTAGAAAGCAACAGATGAGGGGATTACAGATGAGAGAATTAGAAGTAGAGAGACAATGGGGTAAAAAGGGGAGGGAGAAGAAGAGGGGGAAGAAGGCAAGGAAAAGAAGTTGTAAAAGACAGAAACAAGAAATGGAGAAATAGGGAAAAGATATAAGGATTGTAACCATAAGTTTGTTTAGAGATAATGGGTGAAAATTTAATTGTAAAAGGGATTCTGCAAAGGTACATCATGATAGGATTGTTATATTACAAATAGAAATAATTTCAGAAAATATGATGATGGATAAAATATTCATTGTAATGTAGTGGGATGTTTGTTAATAAATAAATGAATTAAAAAGATTGAGAAAATTAAAAGGCAACATTTTTAATTATCAGTAATGATTTATAAAAATATAAGTAAGAAATATGGGAAAAAAAGAATTAACCATGGAAAGTTTATAAGTGTTCCAAAAGAAGTGTGATATTCAATTGAAAAAAAATGTTAAAGATGTTAAGATTTTAATACATATTAGTGATAGAATTGAATTGGAATGGAATGTGTGTTTTATTTGCATATATATATATATATATATATATATTTCTTTTTTAAGAATATAGTGTCTATTTTAAGAATGTACCAAGCAGAATCCGATTGGAAGTTATGTATTATATTGAATGCTATAATTTTAAAGCTATGCATTGAAGCTTAAACAAGAGTTTGAATGGATAAAATTAAAGGATATAAAGGCGTAGTACTCTAATTGGTAACTATAGGGAAAAATTGCTTAATAAGAAAAGATAACAAGAAATTGTAATAGGACAGACAAAAGTATAAATGAATTGAGATGAGATAATTAAAATAAAGCTGAGAAAATTAAAAGAGAGGAAAAACTATCTAGAAAATATAAAATGGTAATAACATATGGAATAGAATATAAAAATGAGCATGAAATTGTGTTCTGAATCTGTATGAAGAAGTGATAACCTGGGGCCATGCTATTTTCAAAAAAGATGTTTTATTTGTATTTTGTTTTTGTGAAAACCCAAATAAAATTTTCAAAAAAAAAACCTTAGTAAATAAATAGCAGTAGAACTTACTTATATATGTTTCATAGTGCTTTATAGCCTCTAAGCGGTTTACAGAGTCAGCATATTGCCCCCAGTAATCTGGGTCCTCATTTTACCCACCTCGGAAGGATGGAAGGCTAAGTCAACCTTGAGCTGGTTAGGACCTAAGGAATCAAATTCCTGGCAATGTGAGCAAAGTTAACCTGCAATACTGCATTCCAAACACTGCACCACCACAGCTCTTAGAAAAAGTATTTTCCATAAAACAGATAAGCTTTAGCTCATTCAGTCCCAAAGAGAAGTTTGTGAAATAGTTCCATTATAATTCATACATTATTATAACATTATTCATGCTTTATGAATATAGATAGACAGATAGACAGATAGACAGACAGACAGACAGACAGACAGACAGACAGACAGATAGATAGATAGATATGGTATTCATCTTTTTTCAGGTATTTTCCCACATCATTATAGTTGTGCTTTTTAAGTTGTAGCAACGTTTCGTCAGAATCTCATCTGCCACCATCAGGCTTCTGTATTGTGTTCATCTGTGAGTCTGTAGGTATAGATATACAAAGATATGGATATATATATACTTCCTCCTAAATATAATACTACTGATAGAGTAATGACTAACAATATAATACTAGACATGGTTTCTCAAAAGAAATTTCAAGAAACTTTCAAACAACTGTGTTTACAATTGAAATCTAAACTGATAAATCAGAAACTCCTGTTTCAAAATATGCTTTTCAAACTCTAGTGCCAGAGGAACATATTTCATGTGGCCTTAGCAATATGACTTAACAGATTTGTGACACTGAACAAGATCAATTCAAGACCAGAAGGGCATTTTTAGATATTTACTGAGATCTGACACTGAACAAGATCAATTCAAGACCAGAAGGGCATTTTTAGATATTTACTGAGATCTATGATCCTGCAAAGTTTCCTTTCCATTCTTTGGTGCTTTTCTCTGAAAATAAGACCCAGTCTTATTTTCAGAGAAAAGCATCAAAGAATGGAAAGGAAATAAGACCCAATCTTATTTTCTTTTGGGCCCCAAAATAAGCATGATGGCTTGTTTTCGGGGAAACAAGATTTCAGGGTGATCAAACAGGCTGGGCATCCCGCCCCTTGGTGCACACACAAGTGCTGGCATGTGCATGGAGACCTATGGTATCTAGCAGCAGCTGCAGCCTGCTAGTCCCTTACTCGGCACACTCTGAAGCTGCGCAGAGCAGAAGGCACAGAGCAGAAGGCAGGCGATCCTGACATGCGAAGTGGAAGGCAGGCAATCCCGGTGTGTCACATGTGCAGGAAGGAAAGCCAAGAGATGTGAAGACGAGCCTCCTGCGGCTGCCCATCACTCTGTCCCACCACTGCTTGGTTTTCCCAAGGCCTGTACATCCAGATTGCCTGCCTCTCCTCCGTGCCTCTGCCTCTGTGTGTTGCCAGTATCACTGTGCAAAGATGAGCCTCCTGCAAAGATGCCACTCTGGCCCACTGCCGCTCGGCTTTCTGATGGCCTGCACGGTGCATCCGGATCACTTGCCTTCCCCCTACACTTATGTCTCTGTCTGCTGCCAGTGTTGCCATGCAGACACAAGCCTCCAGCGGCCGATATGTTTTGGAATATTCCATATAGATTTTTTTTTTTTTGAGAAACTCAAGCTAGCAAAAATTGCATCAGCCAACTTACTCTATTTCCTAAACTGATCTTGTATACATTGACAACTAATATATATATTAGTAGCTGTTGTATAAAAGATCAAAATGCTAAAGCATGTCCACCTGTTTTTGTCGTTTGCTCAGCCTCTATGTGAGGAAAGAATTTCGACTGGTATAACAAATGTTAAAAATAAAATAATAAACATATGATAAATGTACTAAAACTAGGCAGTTACCAAACTGCTTAGCAACTTGGGAACTATATATTCTATTTAACATAGAAAATGTGTGTAGGTGTAATGTTGTAAATATTGTAGTTAATGCTATATTAGATTCTCTAAATTAGTATCCTACTAACTGATGTTCTCTTAATTTATTGGGTTGCAAATTCCCGTCATCCCAGAACAATACTAATATTAGTATTGAAGAAATCTAGAGGATGCAACATTGAAGTTTAAATACAGTCTGATTAAAATGAAATACAATTATGTGACAAATGATTTATGAGTCATGTACAGTCTTCTGAGACCTGCCAAATTTCTGAAAAATCTCAGCATCATAAAAACTGACATTCTTAAGACACCATAAATTACATTAACAATTACCTCCGAGTTATTTGTGGGAAAATAGACTGGTTTAGTTTTCCAAAAGAGAGTCTTCCAAAAGAATTCTCATTGTTTATGATGACCCGGTGGTTAGAATATTGCAGTCTGACTCTGCCCACATCAGGAGTTTGATCCTGATTGGTTCAAGGTTGACTCAGCCTTCCATCCTTCCAAGGTTGATAAAATGAGGACCCAGATTGTTGGGGGCAATATGCTGACTCTGTAAACTCCTTAGACGGGTATGAAGCTATGTATAAGTCTAAGTGCTCTTACTATTTTCATTTTTGTACTGCAGGAAATAATAATTAGTCTGTTTGATTTTCTTCTACTAACAGCATAAGAAGGACACTCTAATGGCTACATCCAGAAATGCAGGACAAGCAATCCATTGCATCAAAGTGGTTTTGCCATGGGGACTTCAGATAAAAAGAGCTGCCAGTTTTAGCCATGCCTGCTATAAAAATATATCATCAGATTTTGCTGCCAGAGCCCTTCCTGCAAATGCAGTAGAACTTCTTGGCCATACATATCTCTCAGATAACTACAGTAATGTCACCAAGAAAATTATTTCCAAGGTGGGGAGAAACTTGCACAACCAAAGGAATCATCCTTTGTGGTTGATTAAGGAACGTGTGAAAGACCACTTCTACAAGCAATACTTGGTACGTTCTCGGAACCCACTGTTTTCCGTGTATGATGATTTGTCTCCTGTGGTCACAGTAGAACAAAATTTTGATAGACTGCTTATTCCACAAGACCATCTGAGCAGGAAGAAAGGGGATAACTACTACCTAAATCATACTCACATGTTAAGAGCTCATACATCTGCCCACCAATGGGATTTGATACATGCTGGACTTGATGCTTTTTTGGTTGTGGGAGATGTTTATCGACGTGATCAGGTTGATAGCACCCATTATCCAATCTTCCATCAAATGGAAGGAGTACGACTCTTCTCCAGCCATGAAGTAAGTCTGATTTTCTCTGATCATTAAGATAAGCTTGAATTAAAATATTATCTAGAAAAGCTTTTTCCAGTTTTACAGTCTTATCAGTTTTACCCTCTCAACTAATACTCAGATTTGGCTATGGATTTTATATGTTTACCATAGCTTCTACCCCAGAATTATAACTACATTTATATTTTAATATTGTATGCAGGTTATAAATTTAAAATGTATATGTGAAGTCAGGAATAGGTGACCTTTGGTGATCCTTAGATCAGAGATGGGCTGCTGCCAGTTTACAGCAGTTCAGGCGAACCAGTAGTTAAGATTCTGCACAGTTCGGTGAACCAGCAAATCCCACCACAGGTTGGCCCCATCCCTGCTTGTTCTTCAGCCTCTATTATGGACTGTTTTCTAGCCATTTGGGGGCTGTTTTTGGCTGGGTTTTTTGGCCATTTTCAGGCCATTTTCGGCCTGAAAAACAGCCTGAAAACGGCTTTGGAAATGGCATGGAAAACAGCCAAAAAACAGGTCAACAAATGGGCCGGGGGGGACCAGCCAGTAGTGGGATTAGCCCCAACCGGCTGAATCCTACCTCTGCCTTTGAGGCAAGTGGTTGGGAGGTGGGGCTAGGTGTAATGAGTGACATCACTCATCCAGTGACATGACCAACCAGCCATGCCTACCCAGCCAGAGAACCGGTTGTTAAGTTATTCAAATCCCACCACTGCCTTAGATGCTTTTAACTGCACCTCCTATAAATTTAGTTCAGGATAGCCATGATGAGGAACTAAGAGTCAATGATACTTGGAAGGCTAAAAGTCTTCTATCCTAGAATTAGAACGACATTTATATTTTAATATTGTATGCAAATGCTATACGAGAAATAAGTTTCTCAGCAATGTAAAACATGGAATGGACAGTATTTGATATATAAAGGGCTGACTGCTCTGATAATCAGCTTCTGTCTTGTGACAAAACCATTACAGAGAAAATTACATTGGCTAGGCTTATAATATGATTTGTTTCTTGGAGGACAAATATTTTTCCTCCTTATTAATTTCTTTAATAGAATCATGTGGTGATTTTGGCTTGATTAGATACATTTGCAATGAAACAAATACTCCTGGATCATATAGTCCTAATAGTTTATGCCAAGGAAATGGTCATAGTGTCTCTCATTTTGTCTTATTTCCAAATTCGTTCATTAGATGACTTTTCTCCTGAGAGTGATTGAGTTATTATTGCTGTATATTAACATCTGATGTATTTTGAGACAATTTTGTTAAGCACTTTGCTGAGCAAGTTCGTTTTTTTAAAGAGGATTGCACAATTTACAGTTTATAATGATATTGCTGCTGTATGGCTTTTGGAAAGAAAACGGAGGGATTAAACTTGTTACAAAAATTTATTGGAAATATTTAAAATGTACAACTCTTATTTTATTTAAAGACCCTGCTTTCTCTCTTGATTATTTGAGGTTTGGAACATATTTGTTTGGTAAGTGCAGAGGTGGTTTTCAGCAGGTTCTGACCAGTTCTGGAGAACCGGTAGCAGAAATTTTAAGTAGTTCAGAGAACCAGCAAATATCACCACTGACTGGAGATTTTACAGTATCCTTCCCCTGCCACTCCCACCAAGCCACGCCCACAGAACCGGGAGTAAAAAAAATTGAATCCCACCACTGAGTAAGTGGAGTGACTTTTCCTTTTCTAAAGACAAGAAATACACAGTGATGGGGTCTACTTGGTAAAATGTTACAAAGGTTTAAAAGAAAACAAACCAGTGACTAAAGTTTCCTGCGTGAGAAATGAAGAAGGAGGGTAGTTAATGCCCTATTTTAGATTTCTTAAAGCATTTGATCCACTGTTGTTGATGAAAAATTACTATATGGGTTGTCCATCTTTTATTATATAATTCTTACGAATGGTATTCCTAAAAGTTACAAAGGGTATCTTAGCTGTAGAGGTTTGTAGTTAGAATTGAAAAGTAAATTTTTGATGCATACCCAGAAGTTTCTGAACATTAACTATTGTCCTCATGTTCTCTTTGGATCTTGATCTATCATGATGCACTTTGAGGTCATATAGCATTAGCTTAAAATCTGCATGACAGTTTAGGCACTGCATTTTTCCAGGAAGCTCCCTCCTTTACTGAGTTAATGGTTAGTTTGTTCTAGCCGATACTTTAAAAGAGTTAGAGATGAAACAATATATTGCTACCGTTAAGTTATATTATTGGTTTTAAACGTGCATTTACCAGTTTACAACATGTTGCAAATATAAGCCTGCAGGCTTGGTTATGTTGGAACAGCTGCTCTCTATGTTGTTGCTTTTCTCCTTCATTAAACACTTTTGTTTTCCTAACAAGGCATGGGAGACAGGGTCTTTTATTTCTCTCTAGGCCATTTTTCAGTAGGCTGGTTTGACAATCAAAGTAAAGGTGGTGGGGCGGGCCCAGGATGGAAGACATGAATCAGAGAGGTGGCAATTGTGTTGGGAGAGTAGAGAAAAGAAAAGGAAACGAAGGGGGTGGTATCCCTTCCTCTGGAATGGTGCTTGGATTGCTCTCCCCCCCTTTCTTTTTTACACATCCATTGCTGCTGACCTGACTAATGGGTTATATAGGCTCATGGACTTATCACTTGTGGGTGAAGCTCCAGTAAATATGGAACTGGTAATTTTAAATTGAGCATTATCTTAATTTAAACCAACAATAGGAAAAGATACTGGATCAGTGTCTAATTGGCTTATGTGTTACTTTTGTGAGAACAAGGGTTACATGGTTAAAAAAAATTAAATACAGTAAGTACAATGTATAATGAGAAGACCCATTCCATATTTCAAAACTATGGTATTGCTAGGGTTGCATTGAGTTTATGTCAATTAACACTGATTTGGTCTCCTCATTGGACTAAGACTTAGTCCAGTGAGTTTTTCAAAGGATAAGAAAGGTATTTCTTTGGATCATATTTCATTTTTCTGTGAAGAAACTTAATATGGCATATGTTCTCACCACATAATGGCGAGAAAAAGAGCCAAAATTGGATGAATTGTGAGGCTACTTCTTGATAATGTTAGACTGCAATCCAGAGGTCTCTAAACTTGGTAACTTTAAGACTTGTTGACTTCAACTTCCAGAATTCAATTCCCAGCATAGCTGGCTGGAAAATTCTGGGAGAAGTCCACAAGTCTTAAAGCTGCCAAGTTTGGGGACCCCTGCTATACCCCTGCTCTTCTCTTTATATGTTTTGCTTTTATGGTTGTTATTAATATTTTCTTTATACTAAAGCCCCCAGGTGAGGGAACCTAGAGCTATTTACTATTAAATGATCGCTTGCAGTCTTCTTTTTCTGTTGCAGTTTTCCCAATAAGCCTAGGAAATAGATATTGCTGCTTTAATGTGCTACAGACAAGTGGTATGTTAGCATTCCCATGTGTTCTGAAGGGCCTCTTTTAGAATCAAGTCCAAAGCATGACACAATCCTAGCAAAAAAATTGGGAACTTTATATTTTTGTAGGATATTGCTGGATATTCTAATTTGAAGGACAACTTGTATTTTTTATTTATTTTGTTTTGCTCTAGAGTGAGTTAATAAATGGGATCAGTGGGAACTAAACTGAATATTTATGCCTCAGAAACATTTCTCTGCTCGAGCAGGGGTATCAAAATCAAGGCCTATAGACTGGATTTGGTCCACAGGGTGCTTAAATCCGGCCCGTGGGGGCCCTTTGCCTCATTTTCACCGTCCATGGCATCATGGCCCGAAAATGGCCGGAAAACAGGCTGGAAACGGGCTGGAAAACATGGCTGGAAAACGGACCGAAAAGTTGCTCAAAAACTGCTGACTGCAAGCGGCCATGGATGGTGAAAACGAGGCACCAGGGGGGCCAAGTGTGGACCCCCTGTGTCCAGTTTCACTTATTTAAAATTAAAATGGCAACTCAAGGCGACCTACAGGAGATAGAAACCCCCCACCCCGGTGACAATACACAGTCATATTGGCCATTTAATAGGCTTCATCCCACTCTGGGTTTCCCAGGCCCGCTAGCAGAACTACATTTTCAAGGCCCTCCAAAAGAGTGACAGTGGGGGCCAGTCTACTTTTCAGAGGGATGATGTTCCAGAGGGAGGGAGCTACTATGGAGAAGGCCCTTCTTCTGGGTCCCACCAGATATACCTCCTTAGGGGACAGGACCCACAACATTCCTTGCCTCCCCACTCTTGTGGGTCGGGTAGTTGTGACCGGCAAGAGACAATCCCTCAGATAACCTGGTCCCAAGCCATGAAATAAGAAGTAGGATATCATAGGAATTTGATACTTTTCACAGCCAGATGTATTTTCCTTTTCCTTATTACTATTGTCAATTATTGAAATAGAAACATGCTGCTGTTGCATTAGATGGTATTTTCTACCTTTTCAAGAGAGAGATGGAGAGAGAGAATGAGAAAGAGCATGTAATTTCTACCAATAAACTTTTCTTGGCATGCTCTGAATTGGATTGAATGACTACTTCATGGATTGGACATTGCAAACAGGCTTCAGCTTTTGAGCAAGCCCTTCTCCATTCCTCTGAAACCATACTTTGAACCAAGTTCCCAATTTGATTTAAATGGAAGGGGAATGATGGTTTGTAATGACTGCAGTTACGCTATTCTCAATGCAACAAGGCACCATGATGATACTGAGTTCGTTCATCATTCCATAGATGCCACATTTGTCACATGTTTGTCACAAGGGCATTGCCCGCGAGATCACTATAGAGCAATATTTCTGCTTAATGGCTACTTGAAAATTCTATTTTGTACGTTTAATCTTGGATTGAGATTCTTCTTTTCCAGTTTTATATTAGTTGGGTAGCATTTCACCACATAGCACTTCAGATTTGTGCAAAAGCTGATAGAGTAATACAGGTGGAGGTCATTTTAATGTCATAAGTATTGTTTCTTTTATCTCGGTATTGCGAAAGTTTCAACATGATATACTGTATCTTGGGCAATCAGGGTATCGACGATATTTGTAATGAAATAAAGGAGGTTCTCTTTTCATTGCTGAATTCCTTTTGAGATAAAGCAGTATACACAGAATTGAAACACTTGGTGTGAGCATCTCTTTTCTTGTGATCTTAAGAAAGCGAAGACCCCAAGAATATAAGACACTTTGCTGCCTGGGAATGAGGATAATTCCACTGGCTTCCAGGCCCTTACTCTTGAGCACAGCTGATTGACTGCAATAAACATTTCTAATACATTTTAAGGCATATAGAAGTAGAAAACTATCTCAGCCAAATTAAGAGTTTAAAGCATGAGAAATCAGTCGGGACCAGGTTTCATCAGATTGCCTTTACAGGTAATCATCTAAACTATACTGAACACTGGAAGTAAATATTAACATATTTAACTGTGAGTTATTTTTTTAAAAAATTGGATTATACCTTTTGAAAGATGGGTCACACCCTTTCTGAAAGCCTTTAGCTACTGGAGTTTGCTGACTGAATTCATATAATATAAGCAATCTCAGTTTTCTACATTTGGTGAGCTCTGGATTGAAAGATTCAGTGATTACATTGAAAGGTGATGTAGCTTCATGTCCAAAGTAATTTGTGTTGTTCCTAAACTAAAAGTCCTAGCTGTAAGCAGCAGAAGGTATTCTATTATTAACACAGCGACTTGAATACCTGCTCATTCAATAACAGTGGAAGGCCAGGTGTAATCTTACAGGGTTTTTATTTTGTGTGTGTGCCAAACAGTGAATTATAATGGTAGGAAATATTCTCCTGATAGTCATTGTTAATCCATCAGGTAGGAGGCTGTTCTACAACAGGTTCGGACAGAGTACATTGATTTAATTATTGATTTTTCCTCATTTAAAGGAAAATTGACATATTACATGTGCTAGATTCATCAGCCAACTATTAGAAAATAGCAAATGTTGAGTTAGTAGAGGTGAATGACTGAAATAATGATAATTTAATCATTATTTATTGATTAAATAATGAATTGATTTTTTAAGGCTAAAATTGTTGTTTCATCTTGAGAAATAATTGTAGATCACCACAAAACTCTGAACAATAATATGTACATAGATATCACTGCTATTTGTTGTTATCTGAAATATACAGGATCTTGTGAAAAGAAATAATCATCTTGTATCAAAGTGATTATTATATAAAATTATTTACATATGTTACAATTGCTTTTGGTTACTATCTTTGCAATAGCACCAGTACAGGTAGTCCTCGATTTACAACAGCTCATTTAGTGACTGCTCAAGCACTGGAAAAAACTGAGTTATGACTGTTTTTCACAGTTACGACCTTTGAAGCATCCCCATGATGATGTGATCAAGAGGCTTGGCAATCAGTTCATACTTACAACTGTTGCTGTGTCCCAAAGTCATGTGATTCCCTTTTGCGACTTTCTGACAAGTGAAGTCAATAGGGAAGTCAGATTCACTTAACAACCAGGTTACTAACTTATCCACAGCAGTGATTTTGTTAACAGCTGTGGCAAGAAAGGCCGTAAAATGGGACAAAAATCACTTAACAAATGTCTCACTTAACCACAGAAATATTGGGCTCAATTGAGCTTGTAAGTTGAGGACTATCTGTACCTTTGGCATCAATCCTCTGTCTGTAGCATTCCCCTAGTTCAGTGATGATGAAACTTTTTGTTGTGGTTATGCCAAAAGCACGCGCATGCTGGCACCCACAATGCAATGCGCCCCGCCCCCTGTGCATGTGCGCACAACCCCCTACCCCCTTTCCTGCATTGTGCATGTGCGCCCCTCCCAGCTGATTTTCAGCCAGTTTGAGGCCTTTTTTGCCCTCCTGAGGCTACAGAGGCTTCCCTTAAGCCTCCAGAAGGGCGAAAAAGGCCTCAAACAGGCCAAAAATCAGCTGGGAGGCACATGCATGTTTGGCTGGGGCTCGCATGCCCTCACAAATGGCTCTGCGTGCCACCTGTGGCATATGTGCCATAGGTTCTTCATCACGGCCCTAGTTCACCTGCCCTAGGTGCCCATAAGGGCTCACTCATCACCTAAAGATTTGCAAACTTGGAATGACTGTTCTTTCTTTGGTCATCTTACACAATGGAAGGTGTGAATGGCCAAAATCAATGGGAAAAAGAGATTCACTTAATAATGGTGTTACTAACTGAACAACTGCGACAAGGAAAGTCATAAAATGGGGCAGAACTTAGCAACAGAAACTTTGGGCTCAGTTGTGGTTGTAAGTCAAGGATTATCTCTACTGGTAGTCTTTGATTTAGTTCATTTAGTGACTATTCAAAGTTACAGCAGCACAGAAAAAAGTGATTTATGACTATTTTTCACAGTTACAATCTTTGCAACATCCCCATGGTCATGTGATCAAAATTCAGATGCTGGTTCATATTTATGACAGTTGCAATATCCCATGGTCATGTGATCACCTTTTGCAACCTTCTCACAAGCAAAGTCAGTGGGGAAGCCAGATTCACTCAGCAGTCATGTTACTAACTTATCAACTGCAGGGATTCACTTAACAACTGAGGCAGGAATGGTCTTAAAATGGAGCAAAACTCACTTAACAAATTTCTCACTTAACAACAGAAATTTTGGGCTCGGTTGTGGTCGTAAGTCAAGAACTATTCAGGTATGAACTTCAGATATGTTGAACTCCAACTCCTATAATTCATTTGGTGATGTGGGTATATCAGTGGAAGAACACTTGACAGGGGAAAAGTATTGTCAACCTTGCAAGATAGTGCAAGCAAGAAGCACAGCCAGATGAGCTAATTGTACTTTATTGCAAGGTAACATTAACAGAATCTTACAGATTTGAAAGTACATTTCTCCCCTCCTTTTCAGCCCAAGAAACTAGGACAGGTTCCTTCTCAGCTGCTTGCCAACCCACATTCCTGCTGTAAGCTAAGTTTCCTTTTATATGACGGTTCCCTAGGCTGCATCTCTTCTTCCTTTCTCCCAAGGTCATTCCCACATACCATTACAGATATGATATTTTGATGAGGGCCTGTTTCTAAGTGTGTAAACTGTGATCTGGAAATATCTAATTAAAATAGCAACTTAGAAATATACTTGTTTAAGTAACCTGAGGCAAGCATTGATGCTTAGGTTAGTTTCTGCAGATTGGGAAAATATGGACTTGATTTCTAAAAAAAGAAATTTTCTACAATGTTACTGAAGATCAATTAACATATTCAACAGAACTAAAGCAAAAAATGGGAAATTCCTCTGTAGATTCTATTTAAAAAGATTATCCCGAGCATGTATGTGAACAAACTGTGCTAATTGTTCATAATTGTCTTTTATTTAATAAACAGTTGTTCAGCAATGTCAGCGATGGAGAAAATTGTTGCTTGTTTGAACAAGGACACCGTACATCACATAAGCAAGAGGTGCATACCATGGAAGCAGCAAAACTTGTGGAATACAATTTGAAAATGACACTCACAAAACTTGTGGCTCATCTCTTTGGCGATGGTACGTACTTCACAAATCAATCAACTGGCCTCTCATTAGACTGCAATGTATTTATCAGTGTCATGCACTCTAGCAGCTAGTAATAATAAATACTGTCTAATTACTGTTAGTGGTAACTTGCAACAATTCCTGCAGAATCTTTACAAACACTAATCTCAAATTTACACATCAGTATGGCCTCCAGATTATTTCTATGTGTAGCAATAAGTAGCAATAAGCACACCCAAATATATACCACATTATGCTGATGGTCCTTGTTCAGCAACTGCCTTGTTTAGTGACTGTTTGCAACCGCTTGCAGGTCTGAAAAACAAAGGAAAACTAAAACAAGATCATAAACACCGTTGCGGTTTCACTTTGTGACTTCTTGCTTAATGACGCAAGTTGCCATCTTAAGGCCCTGTCACACTGGCCAACGGATGCAAAACATTTGTAAAAAGGACACAGCAGATGAGAAAAATGTTCCATCCGTTGTTATCCGCTCTCAAAAGGGGCAAAAATTTGCATAAACAGAGCGGATAACACAGAAAGGAACAGACGGGGGGAGGACGCAGGGCGGATGGAAAGCGGATGCTCCACGGAAGCCTAGCAGATGGAAGCGGATGAGAGCGGATAGGTCCCCTCTGCGAACATTTTTTCCGTTTTTATGCTTTGTTTACGAGCTGCATCCGCTTTCATCCTTTCTCCATCCGTGCTACTAACGTTCTGCATCCGTTCTGCTTCCTCCCTGCGTCTGTTTACCGCTGGAGCAGATTTGAGTTGTGCGGATGCGCAGCGGATGCCTAGCGGATATAGCGGATGCATAACGGATGACAACGGATGCAGAACAGATGTCCCCCGTATGCCTAGTGGATGCAGAACGGACGTGTTGGATACATTTTCCGCTCAAAAGTTTTGAGCAGCTCAAAACCTTTTGAGCGGATGAAATGTCAATAGACGGATGCTGGATGGATAGAGAGGATGAAAAACGGAGGCAGTGAGTACAGAACGGATGCATCGCGTTAACCAGCGGATGGCAAGTGTTTCTCTCCGTTTTACATCCTCTTTCCATCCGTTGGTGCAGTGTGACGGGGGCTTTAATTGTGGTCATTAAATAAGGATTACCTACAATCAACATCTTTTAATGACCCCATAATCCTTTGCAGGGCAGCTGCAAGGTCTGGGCAACTGAATGGAGCTCAGTATTTACTAGCCAGATGCCCTTCCTGTTGCCAATGCAGAGTTATATTCAGCAGGTGTAATCTTAATGTGCCCAGAGAGATAAACATCTGCCTTTTCCTAGGACCGAACTCACAGCCTCTTGATTGTGAGGCAAGAACTCAGTTAAATATTTAAGAAGAGCTATCAGCAGCAGACTTTTCTCACCACACAGCTTTCTATAGTTCAATGATGTTATGCTGGTTTTGATGCCTGAAGATTTATGACCATACTTATTTGATCCTGTAAGCATAAATGCACATGTTATTATATTTTTATATTTCAGATTAACTCATAGTTGAGGACATATATATTCAATTCTGAAGTATAAATAAAAAAAAAGCCACTAATAACACATACCAAAGTTGCATATAATATAATAAGCTACTCTGGTCTAATGCCTTTGTTAAGAACAATATATCTGAGTTTCACAAAAACCATTCCGGAATTATGGGAGCTGCAGTCCTTCACATCAGAAGGGGCACTTGGGTAAGGAAGATGTACTAGAAAACCAAGCATAATGAATTTAAGACAGCAAAACTGTTCTTAAAGTATATTTAAAAATATATCATATAAATAAAAAATTTCTATGAACATTAGAATTCATGCAAGATGTTGGCAAGGTTTGAAATTGTTGGGGTATATTTTTATCATAGATCTAGCAAAGAACATTTTAATTTAAACTCCTACACAAGAAGGTGTTAGCAGCTTCTTTATTTTTCTTGCTGAGAATTTTTTGTTTGTGGTATATGCATACTTGTTTCTTCTTTTTGTAGTCAGCTCCAGTCTCAACTATTTTTTATTTACGTTACATAAACTGAAAATAAATGTCAGATTGAACCTGGGGCACTTGATAATCAATATTTCCTTTGGTTGTATGTCATGGGGTTACCCATTTTTAGATTAGTTCTCAGCTTATGTTCAAATTATACTTTAAAACCATATTTGCATAAAAAATATAAAAAGCCAAGTTTCTAAGGATGAAGATATATAGTTTCTTCATTTTCAATTGCATACATTAAATGCAATGCTGGTTACAGTATTTACCATTAGTTCAATATGGTTTTAAATGTTTGACCTTCTCAGATGAAACCTAATTTTTATGTTTCTAATGGGTTGTCAGGTCCATTATAAACTGGATGTATGTCATTGCAGTTCGTAGGCTGGACTAGAGCAACAGATACTCAGACTTGAATACTCCACTTGGTCCTGAAACATGTTGTGCACCAATTTCAATAATTTTTCTTAAGATATAGTCCAAATAGAAGAAGGTTATGCGTGCCAATTGGAAATGAAACAAACTACAGAGGGTTTTTTTGTCTGAAAAAAAGAGCAGGACTTGAAAGAGTCACTCAGCTTAATTTATTGCACAAGGGAAAGAATAAGTTATTTTGTTTTTCAGACCCTCTACTTATCCAACTTTCTTTCTTTCTCTATGTAGAAAGTTCCGTGTGCCATGTAGTTAGTGGAGCATGTGGCAGATACAGTGCACACCATGTTTGTAGATAATTTTTATTTGTCATACCATTCTATGTAAAATACATAGGTGCAAATTAAGAAAGAATAGTTTGAAATTTAAAATGGGCTACAAAGAAGTTTATTTGGTAAAAGTGATATTTTAGGCAATAATTTTAAAAAACTAGAGTGGATGAAATAATCATTATCACATATCTCCACTATTGCTTGTCACTGCATTGATGCCTCTGTCAACAATGCTAAATAACTGAGGCCATGGCTATCAAACATCAAAAAACATCTGCCAGGCTATCCCACCTCCTTTACACGGTTGATTTGAAGCTGCATGGAAAAATACAATTTGAAATGGAATAACTGATCAATGCTGTCAGAATATGTAGCAAAGATATTGCAGTGGAGTTTGGACTGGACAAATGTGTCACCCTCACCATTAACAAGAAAAGTAGTGAAAGCTGAAGAATCAAGATGCCCTGTGGAAATAACATCAAGAATATGTATTGAAAAATATACTATAAATACCTGGATATCTGCCACACTGAAGTCAAGAAGAAGGTTAATAGTGAATACAGGTAGTCCTCAAGGTACAACTACCATTGAGTCCAAAATTTATCTTGCTAAGTGAAACATTTGTTAAATAAGTTTGCCCCATTTTACAACTTTTCTTGCCACAGTTGTTAAGTGAATCATTTCATTTATTAAGTTAGTAACACAGTTGTTAAGTGAATCTGGATTTCCCATTGTCTTTGATTGTCAGAAGGTCACATGACCCTGGGACGCTGAGATAGTCATAAATATGAGTCAGTTGCTAAGCATCTGAATTTTGATCATGTGACCATGGGGATGGTTATCAGGTTATAAGGCTACAATGGTTATAAGGGTGAAAAATGGTCATAAGTCAATTTTTTCAGTGCCATTGTAACTTTGAATGGTCACTAAATGAACTGTTGTAAGTCGAGGATTACCTGTACATCAGAAGAGTGAAGAAGATCTTAACTCAATAGTGAAAATACCATCGAGGTGATTAACATTTTAGCAGTTTTAGCCATTAGATATACAGCTGAAATAGTGGGCTGGACTCAAGCTGAAGTATAAACCCTGGATAGGAAAACCAGAAAAATAATAACAGTAAATCATATCCTTCATCCATTCCATGCAGTAAAGTTGATAGACTTTATTTACCAAGGAGCATAGGTTGCATTAGAAGTTAAAAGGGCATTGGAAGAATATCTGAAGGACAGTATAGAAGAGGCATTGAAGTGAGAATACTGTGAAGACTTGCTGATTACCAAAGACATCAAACCTGCCTATAGGAAAATTTTAACATCTACAGAAAATCACTGGGAGAGGTCACCCTATCATGGGGTTGAAATACCATCAGCATGCTGATGATAGTTGTACATTGATGCTGTGGTAAGTTAAGAGATTCTGTGACGTCTCCCTGTGCCTGAAAGCTGTTAAGATCTGGATAGGGTGCAACAAGCTAAAACTGAACCCTGACAAGATGTAGTGGCTCTGAGTAAGGCACTCTATGGTTCTTGTAGAAGGGTAGGATGGGAAGGCAGAGAAGGTTGTTGGTCTCATCCATTGGAGGTGTACATCTGGTGGGACTATAAAAAAGGGCATTCTCATTAGTGGCCCCTATGGGACATCCTTCCCCTGGAGGTGTCATTGATCCTCACCTTTTCTCAAAGGCTCCAAAGACGTGGTTTTGTCAATGGATCTGAGGATTTCGAATGGAGATGGAGCTGATCAAGTGATTGGTTTGATTGAGTTGCTGCTGCCATGGGGTGGTGGCATTATGATTTTTAATATTGTGGATTTTAATGTTGTAAACCACCCAGAGCCACCTGTGTATGAACTGGGCAGTCATACAAATCTGTTTCATAAAAAAAATAAATAACCATTATAATATAGTCATCATCTATATCTCTGGGGAGATGTTAGTTATTTCCAGTTGCTGACCACAACAAAATTTTGCCCATGTTCTCAGTTCAAACCAGGTAGTTGCTGGAAATTGATTTGTTTTTAAATGGTGCTTGAATTGCATAAAAGCTTTTTCCCCTTGGAAAAGATATGGCTCTTTCTCCTCTTCCATCTCTTCCACAAGATCCAAGATAAATTACCTTACACACAAAGTATTGTCAATTATGTGGCTATTTACTTTGTATGGTTTGCAATTATTGATGCCATTAAATAAAAGGTAAATATTTTCTTAGAGTACACTGCAAGGCATAAGCTGTTACATCACTTAACCCCATCTTTTCTTTTTGGCTTATATCTTTTATTTTAACCACTCCAGGACTCAAGATTAGATGGGTGGACTGCTATTTTCCATTTACTCACCCTTCCTTTGAGATGGAGATCAACTTTCAAGGAGAATGGATGGAGGTCTTGGGATGTGGGGTCATGGAGCAGCAGCTTGTTAACTCAGGTATGAAAATTCCTTTTTCTTTGTTGACCTTTCTGTTAGCAAAGACTTCCAGTGCAATCGGTTTCACAGCCCAGCACGCTGCCTTCATTTGCAGCGTACTTTCATATACATCTGCAGATCACAGTTTGTAACTGTGGCTGTTAACTTAGAGACAAAGAACAAACATAGCACTCTGAATGCTGAGGTTGCTACATTAATTGAGTAAATGAGAAACTAAAGCCAAATTATTGAAGCCAAATTATTCACTAGTGGTAGAAAGCAATTTTTTTCTCTTTCATGATTGAACAATGTATGAATTTCGTGTTTGCACAGAAGTGTGTAAATATAGTTGTATGTCCAAATAGAATAGTATAGCTATGGGAAAACTAAAGAATTCTAGCATTCTATGATTTGACTTAAGCTAAAAACTGTTGCTAAAGATCTGTCTTCAAGACAATATTTTATTTAAAAATCTCAGACCTATAATACTATCATCACCAATAAGTGCCAGCAGGATTAAGGTATATAATTAAATCATAAAATGTAAGAAGAAATCCTATCAGACATTTGATCCAACCTCCTGTTCAACATGGGAAATCATTAATCACTTAGCTATCCCTCCCCCAACAAATATTCAACCAATCTCTATCTGAGAAGATCCAGTAAAGGGGAGTCAGCTATTTTTCCAGAAATACACTTGCATTATTTAATAAATTTTACCATCAGGCAATTTCACTCATTCTCCTTGATTCTTGTCCAGCTTTTGATTTCAGTAGAGAACAAGTCTGTTCTGTCTTGTATGTGGTAGCCTCTTAGATGGCTATACAGATAATCTTTGACTTAAAACGGCTCTTACACATTTTAAAATTATATATGCAAGGAAGTATTGTATTCATTGAATGGCCAGATTCTCATAAACATTAAAAATAAACTGCTTTCAGTTGTTATTGAACCAGCTGGCAGTTAAAAATGCATCTGTTGCCTTGATAAAAAAACAAATAAATGAAGAACAAAACCCTAGGTTATTGAGAAAGTGGCAAAAACTTTTTATTATTATACGTAGTAAAACTATGATAGAAATTGAGTAAGTTTAAGAATTACAAATGTATTAATAATGAAAATGTAATTGTTGTTTTAAAGAATTCATTTGGGATACATTTGCCTTCAAGTGTAGCAGTGGATGGCCTGTTCTCATCAACATGCCACAAGAGAATATGGTGGGATTTTGGAAATAAAAGATAAAAATCTATCCCTGAAGTTAGTTTCCTCCTTGAACATTTCAGAATCCACATGCTTTGATGTATTTAGTTTTGAATATTTAATTGGGAACTTGTGGGAACTTTCATTCTTTGCTTTCCCAAACATAACATCATTTTACCACAAAATCCTTTCCTTGATTTTACTGACATTTCAGTAGAAGCATGTCTCCCGCTGAGGAATTTTTGGAGAAATGAAAAAAACAAAAATTTTCATTGATGTACTCACAACTACCTCATTCTTTCCCCCTACCCCCATTGGATTTCTGGATTGAAGGCTTTTGTCTTAGAGAATACATATTACCTCATGAACTTCACAGTGAGCAATGCAGATCAACATTATACTGTGATCTAGAAAGAAATGCAGAGTAAAATCTATTCTTGCTTGTTTTACATTCATAAATCCTACTATTTTACATTCATAAATCCTACTATTTTTCATAACTTTTCTCACTGAGGAAAAAATGTAATAAAAGCACCATATGTAACAGCCAGAATAAATGTACAAAAATATGTTGCATTCTGCTCCATGGAGCTTAAGAATCCAGTAAAAAAGTAAGTATAGATATGTATGCCACAAGTCAAGCCCAAGACACTCAAGAAATGGTCACTCTACCATTTTTACCTACTGATACTTTAGTTATTATGGTTTACTGAGTGAGAGAGTTGCAGAATGTGAGTTTGGGCCACATTCTTCCTTGGAGGTCTTTTTATTCCTTTTTAAGCTTGCAATAAATAGTATCTGCTGCAGATTAGTGCTCATATCTTGAGAAGTTCTGTAATATTTCTTATCATTATTGGTTGTTTTGCTCAAAAGATTATTTGGGTATGTTTAATAAGTCAATTGTTCCATTGTGAGAAATTGTATTAATCAGGGATGATCAGAGTTGTTGCTTTATATGATAAGGGTTATATCAACCCTTTGAATTGTCTCAATATTCCAATTTTGTGTTAAAATGTTGATATGTTCCATGCACACAGTATATAATAAGTAATAACTAGTAGCTAAAAGGGAATATGATCAGTGGTAGTATTTAATTTTTTTTTACTACCTGTTCTGTGGGCATGGTTTGGTGGGTGTCGCATGGCTTGGTGGCGTGGCAGGGGAAGAATACTATAAAATCCCCATTCCTGGGGGAAGGATACTGTAAAAAACCCCGTTCCACTAACCTGATTTCCAGATCTGTTCTCCTCTGATGAGAAGAAGACCCAGCTTATTAGCTGGGATTCAGAAGGCAGAGAATAGATGGGGGCAAGACCAACTAGCGGTGGTATTTACCAGTTTTCCAAACTACTCAAAATTTCTGCTACCGATTCTCCAGAACCTATCAGAACTGACTGAATACCACCTCTGAATATGATCAATATTAACTTGTTTTATTTACTGGATTGATAAAGCCACCAGAATGCAGTTTTTTCAAGGCTGTATCAAACCTCAGAGTGTGTTTCCTTGAGAAGAATTTTTTTTGTCCTTCACATCTAGCTCTGTACCTCTTTGCAGATGATTGTATAGAAGCTCTCCAGCAGGTGAAGTATGTAGCATATCTTGTGTGCCAATCCGATATCAGATGTCTGTGGGGAAAAATGTAATTACTTCTCAATAACACTGCAGGAATTTGAAAAAGAACATTATACCGCTGTGCTTGGGATTTAACAAGGATGATATAGCAGGCTTTGTTGAATTTGGAAGAGTTCATGTAGCTCAGTTCAGCTAGCTGGAGATTTGAATGTGTGTTGAGCCATTCTGGTAATAGAATGGGCAAATTTAGCTTTTCAACTGACTGGACTAGAAAGCTAGGAAAGGAAGCATCTGCTGTAACAGGCTAAATCTGATTCAGTCATGCCACTGAGACAATGACCCTTACATCTTATTGATGATGTTGTATTCAGGAATAAGCCTTTTTCTAAAAGTTCAGTAGACCCAAATTATTGGAATAGCAATTGTTTAATATACCAGGGAAGAAATGGGAGAGGGGACCTTTCCCAAAGTAATACAGGTAACCTTGCAATCCTCAATTTATGAACACAATTAGGACCCAAATTTCTGCTGTAATTTGTTGTGGTCATAGGTGAAGTTGTTTCTAATTATAAAATCATTTTTATAACAGTTATCAAACAAATCACTGTGGTTGTTAAACAAATCATTGCAGTTGTTAAGTGAATCACATAGACATTAAGTGAATCCAGCATTCCCAGTGGGCAGTTTTTTGGAGATATCGTGACCATGTGACCACAGGATGCTTTCACCCAACTAATATAAATGAGAGCCAGTTGCCAGGCGCCCAAATTGCAATCATGTGACCACTAGGATGATGTAACAATTGTACGTGTGCTTACAAATCGTAAGTCATGTTCTCCAAGGCTATCATAACTTTGAGCCATCATTAAATGAACAATGTAAGTTGAGGATTATCTATATGTTCTAGGGACTCCCTGATAAGATGTATTCATTATTGGATAACTCTGAAAATTCAGTAATCTCATCAGCACTTTTAACACATTAATCCATTCTTAAAATTGTTCATATATGTTTAATGCATTTTAGAGAGTTAATTATTTTGCGGTCTATGTGGAAATGAAATGTGTGAAATAATGGTTAGCTGGGTTTCTGAAATTGTTATGAATCCCAGGACCAAAACAAAGTGAATTATAAATATCTCTGCTATAAATATCTCTGCTTACAAAGTCTCATTCATTTGGCAATTTCTTCTTCTTTGGTGGACCACTGACTTATGTAAAGTCATACCAAAAAGCATTAGGGTAGAAGCAAAAGTTAGTAAATTAGTATTGTTTTCCCTCCTCAGTTCTGAGTTTAAATATATAACCTACCCAAAGGTTGAAAAATTATTACAGCAGCATGTGACTCAAATCTTTTTTTTTTTTTTTTTTAAAAACCCAACTCTACAGTGACACAGTGGCATTTTTGACACAATTGGCACAGTGACCATAGAATAATTCTGTTGCATTAGCTTTTGACTATGTGTTGCTTTTTGAAATTTATGGATAGTCTTCAGAGCAGCCCGAAAAAGAGTGAGTTACACTTATCCAAGGGTGACATGATGAGGGCATGAATGACTACAACCCAGAACCCAGGTTCAAGGAAGCCCTAATCGAGTGTGTCCTCTGAATCAGGGTTTTCCTGTTATCTGCTCTAACTGGGAATTCAAAGAACTTCCAGATCATGAATCTCCTATCTTTCACCATTTTTGTAAGGAATTAAGTAACTGCATTGAGAAGGTCTGAAATAGCTGTTAAGGACTGACTTACAGAAAAGATTATACATTTTTGGGATTGAAGTAAACCTGAAAAAGACACCTAATGCACTTTATCTTGAGAGCAGGAAACAGAATTTCATTTTTAATGTGGGCCGGTGTGTTTGCAGTAAAAATGACAAAGTTCTCTTCTCTTCTCGTCTCGTCTTGTCTTGTCTGGTCTCATCTTAAAGATTGGGCAGAGAGAAACTTGGGCAGGCTTTCAATATTCTGTTACCCATACCTTATCTTATCTTATTTTATTTTATTTTATTTTATTTTATTTTATTTTATTTTATTTT
>BLBF01000002.1:85575411-85699155 GCA_015471245.1 Laticauda colubrina | reverse complement strand
TTTATTTTATTTTATTTTATTTTATTTTATTTTATTTTATTTTATTTATTTTATTTTATTTTATTTTATTTTATTTTATTTTATTATTTGTATCCTGTCTTTAGTATTTATATAAATAACTCAAGGTGGCAAACATGTCCAACACACCTTCCTCCTCCTATTTTCCCCACAACAACTCTATGAGGTGAGTTAGGCTGGGAGAAAATGACTGACCCAAGGTCACCCAGCTGACTTTTATGCCTAAGGTGGGACTTGAACTCGGTTTCTTGCTTTCTAAGTAGTGCCTTTACCACTAAACCAAATTGGCCCTCATAATAATAAAAAGTAAAGTAGTGTTATTGGAATCTCTGCAGTATTTATTTGTTGCTTGAGCTTAATTCAGTCTATCTTGTCTCTGACAATCTTCAGACATTGAATATGTATGGAGATTCTCAGTCATCCAGGTTGTGGTTTTCTCAAAGATGCATTTTCAAAAGGCAACTGGACTTTCTTTGTTTTGCCTTGAAGATGTTTGGCTTCTCATCCAGAAAACTTCATCTGATGGTGGGGAGGATAGAAGGATTAGTTCTGACAGGATTGGGGATGAGATGGAAGGATCATGTTTCTTTGCAGTCATCTTGTTGTTAGTGCTCTCTCTCAGAGCTGTTGAGGCCACTTGAGGGTTTATCTGTGCCCTCGGGGTCACCTGAATCAGAATGCAAATGGACGTGGAACCTTCTTGGAACTGTTGAAAGGACTGTGTTGTACACAGGAGATAGTGGAACCTTATCCCTCCCTTCTGCTGACAGAGGACTGTTCAGTTTTAACATAGATGACCTCTTTTGCCCCTCTTTGAAACCAATGGTCTTCTCTATCTAGAATCTGTCCAGACACTGAAGAAGGATGCCCATTGCATCTTTTCTTTAGTTTGGAGTTGAGTTATATAACAGGCTACCATCAGCATATTGATGACAACAAACCCTGGACTAGTGAATGTCCTGGGCCATCCAGGTACCATTGTAGATATTCCAAAACAATTCAGTTTCTGCCCCATGTTCAAGCCTGAAACCAGATTGACAAGGTCCTGGCACAAAAATATTCCTATGTATTTGTATATTCATTCGTGTTCCATCAATTCAACTCCATAATAAAATTAACTCAAATTTTATTTTATTTACTTTTTCCTTCCAATCACACTAAACTAATTTCTCTTATCTATCTACTGTAGCTCAGCTCCAAACTTGGACTTACATCTAATTTTTCTCCATCTAATTTCTTCTTTTTACCAGCCTTTTGCCTTTGCCCAATTATAATCTGCCCACCTCTATCACTTACAGCATAGTTAGACTAGTGACAGTGCTAACTGTGAATGTTTATGGTCTCCCACTGTCTGTTGCTCATAGTTACACCCACATACAGTGTGTTCAGAACATATGCATCATTTGATTTCTCCTTCTTATAATTTGTCTTTATGCCTATATTTAACTTACAGATGCATTTTTTCCCTGCTTTCATTTGTTGCACTCGTATGTATCTTAAAAGAAACATGTATTGTTTTAGGGATGTTGGCATTTCTGACTGAAAACTTTCTGTCATACCCGTTATGTACACTCTAGTTGGTAGTCTTTGAAATAATTAATTTACTTTACTCACAATCTGTGTGTTTGCCTAAGATGATCAAATATTGCCCTATTGTGTGACAATTCAATTCCGCATGTTTCCAAGAGGTTATTTTTTAAAATGAAGGACAGATTTCTGAAACTTACTGTTCTCATATGGCATGAACTGCTGGATTTTTTATGAAGCACACCTTTTACATTTCCTTGCTTGACTAATGAGCAAATCCAGCATATAACCAGGCTTCTGAATGTAGAATTAAAGGTTCTTGCAAGATTAAAAAGTGGAAATAATTTAAAGAAAAATCTGTGCAAAGTAAGATAATGGGGATCCAATCAAGTAGAATTGTTAATTTATAGAGACCTAGAAATTGTAAAGTGGGATAGTAATGTGGATAAAAATTATGAGCAGAGAGTTAGGCACATCCCTTATAAATACTGTAATTAAGCTTGCAGGGAATGAAAGAAATAAACTAATAGTGAACTAGCCCAGGTGGAAAGTAATATGGGATAAAGTTTCTCAAAGTATTCAGAAAAATGCTGTCTTTATTAAATTACAATAAATGCAGCAATAGCAATAGCCCTTAGACTGATTTATCTGTCCATAATACTTTACAGCACTGTCTGAGTGGCTTACAAATGTCAGCATATAGCCCCCAACAATCTGGGCCCTCATTTTATGACTTTGGAAGGATGGAAAGCTGAGTCAGTCTTGAGCCAGTCAGGATCAAACTCTTGGATGTGAGCAGAATTACCCTGAAATACTGCATTCTAACCACTTGCTACCAAAATTGGAAATTATAATAAGAATCTCCCAGCTTCAAGTTTCTGAATTTACTTCAGTGTTAAAGATAAAATTGATATAGTACTTGCTTCTCTAGCTTTGTTCATGTATAGTATATGAGGCAGGCATCATAGCACTATCTTTTCTGACACTTCTCCATAATTCAACTTTCTTTTTGATTCAGTTACATACTTGTTTTTCCATACCATCATTTTTAATGTACCTAAGTTATGTTTATGAAACTCATCTTAGAAAATTCCATTTCATATTTAATATATTTAATAATATATTAAATATATTAAATTTAATATGATAGCAAGATCTGATTTCTTGAGCGTATGCATTTCACTCCATTCAGGTTTAGTTTTCCTTAATATTAAGGACTTTAGCAGTCATGGTCACTTTATTTCAATATTTGCGCTACTTAATTGTCTACCATGCTGATGGGCTATATTAAATCAAAAATATTTAATCGACCTGTACTTTATTTATTCATTCGTTTATTCATTCTTCCACCTATTTTAATCGAGATGGTTTCTATAGTATTGGCAGATTAATTAATTTGGATTTCTGAGAAGATGTTATGGAAACATACAGTGTAATCCTACCCTTATTGCTTTTGTTCCTTTGAACAATTTGTATTTTTCCATTGCTGTGTTCTGAGTCTCAATTATATATATTAAGTCATATTTTTCCTCTTTATCAAAGAGTGAAAATTAATCTTGTTTATTGCAAATCCTCTGAGAATTAGCAAATAGACATAAAGTATCATGTTTTGTTGGGAAGCATACAGTCTGCCAAGGAGAAGGGATCAAACATGGAGCTAGCCTGGAGTCATTGTACAACTGCAAAAGGGCTAGGACTGACTCCCCCTTTCATGCACGTTCCTTGAAGCCTTATCTAATTATTCCTAGGAGTAGGAGATTCCTGTATTATAGGCAGAACATAATAAAGTAATTACCCTGACCCCTGTATGTGTGGGTTCAGTACTTGGCAGATTCCTGAGATTTCTTTCAACAACTTCAAAGATCATGGTGAGAGTTGTAGCTGCTCTTAACACTATCAAAGTCATTATTAATGAATTTGATAAATCTTGGAAGTTGTTCTGTTGCATTTGTAATCCATGTTCTTAGTAGACAATACACTGTTTGCTTCTGTTCCTCTTAGCAGTAGGTTATCAATTACAGGCAGTGTCCTCAAGTTACAACCATAATTGAGTCTGTTGATTATAGTTATAAGTTGTAATGGTCATAAAACAAGGCAGTCACATGACTTTTTTTTGCTGCAGTTTTGAGGCAAGTGCTGCAGTCATAAAACGAATGCATTAATTCCTAAGCGAACACTGTGGTCATTCAGCCAACCTATTGTTTGCTTTGGCACAGTTTTGCCCAATACGCGAAGTAAGTGCCAGTTTTTGATGAAACTGTTGTCAAACTCAGTCATATGACTGCGGGGCACTGTAAATTCAGTTATGTAACTAAAGTTTTGAAGTGCAGTTATTTGACCATGAGTAGAGGCAACCATAGGAACTGAAATCCGGTTTGTAAGTCCCCCTTTTCAGGTAGGTTCTAATTTCAAGCAGTTGCTAAAGTCGTAAATTGAAGACTTACTGTACTAACTAACTAAATTGAGGACTAACTGTGTTATCACTCTTAGTTTCTAGCTGCATCCCCTCTGGCCTTCAGGAATCAGCCCTTCTGTACTTTGGTTCAGCCCCCCCCTCCCCCCGAAGGCTCACAGCTTGATTCTTTGATGAGAGATGAAAGTATGTTTTAGTTCCAGTGTCAACCCTCTGAGGTAGGCCCAGTCAGGATACAGATACTACAAGAAATAGTCGAACTCTTATTTTATTGATTTTGCAACAATAGTACCTTGTAATCCTGACTGAATTTACCCTTCCTTTTCCTCTTATACTAAAGATGATATTAGAGGAAAGGAAGTATGTTGTCATGTTTTCCTGAACTGAGTTCAAGGATACCAAAAGATCAACAATGCCTAATTTTTTCCCACCTCATTTTTGGGTCACAAGAGCTAAACCCAATCCCACACATTTAAACTGGACAGTGCAACACCTTCAACTTTTCTTTTTTAATGATATGGACACAGAGCCGTGCAAAGAAATGGTTGATTTCCTTGGTCTCCCTTTGCAAGAGGAATAGTGAAGATGCTTCCTTTTTCTGGACAAGTTTTCTTTGGTAACTGAGTACATATCTTATTCCCTGAATATTTTATGACTGTGATTTTTATAGCACTGTTTTCTGAAGTTCATGAATTTCTGAATTCATGAATCAAAAGAACTGTGCTCAACAGATAATCAGGCATGAATTTTGATATATGCTTCATATAATTTTTGATTTGGGAGGGCCTTCTGTCATGAACTGATAACATATTTAATTCCTTTGTAATAACAAAGATGTGTATAACTATGATATTGCAACCATAGAAACTTAAGAACAGCACTGGTTATGGAAATCCATACTACTGTGAATCACAGGAAAGATTTCCCTCCATTTCCTGTCCATTTGGAATAATTAATTGGCTAAATGCTTCATGGATTCCTAACAAGAATCCTTAGCTCTCACAGCATTCAGAACCTGTTTTGAAAAACAAGTGAATGCAGAGCCTTTTAAAATAACTTTTATTACAATAATGGAAGAAATGTTTCCTCGCACAAAACAAGGTATCAATAGAAATTTAGTTTCTTGGAATCCAGAAGACTCCTTGCCTTAGACTGTATATTCATATAATCGGTATACTCATGAGCCAGTATCCGCCTTTTTTTTCAATTATGAATTAATTATGAAGACAGATCATCTATATTATACATAGATTAGGAGATCCAATAGCATTTCAGTTTACAAAGAAGGGGCTTAATAAATAACATTTTTATTAACAATTTGAAGATCTCAGTGGAAGATATCTGTTGTGAATAAGCTGACAGTATGTGTGCCATTACATCTAAAATATATCTCAAAGCATGACTCCCAGCTATATTATTGCAGTCTCCCAAATTCCCAAGACTGCACTGCCAAAATTTGGCAACAGATGACCAAGATTCAGTAATATATTCAAAACATTTCTCCTTAAAATAGGATCTAAAATAGGTGCATATTGAAAGTTCTGAAAAAGGATTTACATTTCAAATCTTTCATTTCCATGCCATTGCAGTTAGTATTTCAGAATTGTCTATATTTTAAACCCAGAGGCAATGAACTAATGAGTAACTGGATAAGGATTTATGCAGCATTTATTTTATCGTCCTAGAGATTCAGACATGTCCCCTCAGGATGATAGGATGTATAAGGATTTCTTCTTTTGAGAATGACCTCAAAGGGAAAAAACCAATATTCCTTCAGTCTGCCTGTCTCCAAGAGTGGTTCTTTCTAATGTCAGGGAAATTCGATGTTGGACAAGCTCTAACAATCACCCCTTCTCTTTGAATTGGCACAGAATTTAGACAGCTAAAGTTAATATCATTAACTTTAGTATCATATAAAGTTAATATAAAGTTCCCTCCTACTGATTGCAATAGGATAGAAAAAGTGCCAACAATTAAGAGACCCAAACTTTTATAACTTCTGTTCTACTGAGAAATCCAAAACAGAGCTGAATTTGTAGGAGTCTCTCATAACAGAGTGTTATTAGAAGAACAATCAGATTTTGAAGTTGCCATGAAATTCACTAATAAAGCATTTATAAAAGAAAATTTTCAATCTTTTGTATGGCTATACATTATTTCAGGTCCCCAGAAAGCCACAACTACTTGGTAGCTTAAACCCACAAGGAATATTATTTATATATTTAATCACTCTGCTGTGCACCATGTAGTGACTTGTACACATAATCCCTTTCTTTTGGCTCAGAGACCTGCTCAATTATAACTCTTAATATATTGCAAGCCCTACAAAATTACTGTTCTAATCAGTGGACTTCCAAGTAAAATGGTGAACGGAAGGCAGCTCCGCTAAAAGCAGAGCCGACCTTCATAGCAGAACAAAGAGCCAGTGAATAGAACAGCTCTTTGTAATTTCTCTCCAAACAAGGAGAAAACTTGAGATTGACCACAAGTACTCCAAACAGTTGCTCCTCACAAGGAGGCTGCAAGACAATTTTCAGAAAGTTTAGGACTCTGGATGATGAGGAAATATCCATAATTTTGCTTAAACCACAATTGGCACCTTCAAAAGGGTTCACATAGTTCCTTTTATAATAACTTTCGGGAATTGCTTGTTAACTGCTTTCAACTACTAGAAATCTTTGTATCAACACATTTTGAGGCACTGGATGAGTTTTATTCAATCCTTAGCAAGACAAGTTTTAAATACAAGTCTTTTTTTTTTTTTAAAAGATTTTTAAATAACCAGTGAAACTGTGACTACCACTTGGATTTTGGAAACTTACAAATAGACTAAGAATCCAGATAGTTTTGAAATAATATTTTGGAATTAATTGTAAGAATCATTTTTGTGGGGAAATACTGTTGTCTTGAATTCTTAAAAAAATATGATAGGATGGGACTTTTGAGGTTGGACACTAGAGGGAATTCAAAGGAATTAAAATATTCAGTTAAAGGAGAAAAATATTTAAATTTGATTTATTAATACAAAATGGAGTAAAATGTTTCACCATGCACCTTGAAGGGTATTTTTGAACAATGAACCCAGAAGTTAATTTTAAGACTGTCTACCTCTACAAATAAATTGTGTTTAAAAGATATTATGGAAGAGAAACAAGTTTGACTGGACAACATTGGGACTGATCTGAAAGTGGATATAAAAATGAAAGGCTTCAAGAATTATATAGGGGAAAAAATACATTAGCTATACAAAAGAAACTGATGGACTTCTTAATAATTAAAAGTGATACATAAATAACAATCCAAGAGAATGACCTGGATAATTGTTTGACATTGAATTTACAAAAGAGACTTGTTAAAACTTTGAAGAATTTTGTGGAAAGAGACAAAGAAAAAAATGGAGAGAAAAAATCAAGTATGTATGAAGTGTGTAAACTGAAATGAGATAGTTTCTCTTTTCCGTAGCTGAGAAAAGTTACATAATTATTTTAACAATTTAAAAAAAAATTGAATGTCAACTATTTCCAACATACAAACATTATGAGGGGTTCTTGTTGCTCTCTGAGCTTGGTTGCTTTCTTGCAGACATTTCATTATCCAAACTAGATAACATCATCAGTGCTGGCAACCAAGTTCTGACAGTACCAAGAACCTCTCATCCATGAGCTACAAATATTCTTCTTTATTGTTACAAGCATTATACAAATCCTTAATGTCAGAACATACAAGATGATAACGTTGCAATAATTTTATTACTCAAAACAAACTACAGCAGTAGCTTTTACTTTTATTTATTCTGTTTTGTTCTTTGTAACTTCATTGTAATATAGACCCCAAAATTGACTTGTGCTTCTTACATAATCACCAGATTGCATAACCTAATTGTGTCTGAAGTGCTCATGAAAAATGAGACATCACTTAAAATTGGTTAATAATTCAGTGGTACTATTGAGATGGGAAAAAAAACTTTTAAGTATTTAAGAAGCTTATAAGTTTTATTGATTTTTTAAAAAATGTGACATGGGTAATAAATGTGTGAGGTCCACCTTTCAAGTGGAACAAAAGTTTTGAGGGGGGTTGCCAGTAAAAACAGACATAGGAGGTTATTTGACCTTTTTAAAAAATATTACAACTGGTTTTTAAGCATTTGATCCCAGGTAAGACATAGTTGCTTGAAACCAACCATGCTAGTTTATATGAAATTAAACAGTGGGCCTTTTGGTTTTGAAGGCTCATTTTAAAAGTCACTCTAAAGCTGTTAGGAATGTAAATCACCTAATAGTTGGGTTGGAAAATATATAAACCAAGATAGACATTTTAATACTGCTTCTCTTTCAGGGAATGCTAAAATTGTAATTGGGTGTGGTTCCTCAAATGGCCATAAGATGGTGCCAGAAACCTGGGTTCTGTTGTTGCTGAGAGTGTTGCTGCATTTCCCTACTGACTGTTACTGATTCTTGGATTTGATGTGAGTCTATTACTGAACTGTTATTGATACTGGACTTTGGTTTGGATTATCCCTGGACTGACTTGGACTGTTTGTTGAACTTTGCTTTACCATTTTACTGGAAGTAAAAACCTACATTTTGCTATATAGTGTATCTGTGTGCTGGTTGTGTGTTATTCTTCACTACTCTCATTACGTCTCCCTGTGCGCGCTCATTCTCCTTAGGGGGAATTACCTCAACAGCTCCTAACCCAAACATACTTTTCTACAAAAAACTATACTTTCACCTCAGCCATAAAAAAAATTAGAAAGTGAAGAGAAGCTGAGAAGCTGGGGGAAAAACGCTCTGGAAGGCAAGAGCGTTGCCTTCTTTGGAAGCAAAATAAACTAATTCCCTAGAAACACTTTATTTTCATTACATGTTGTGTTGTTTTCTTTCAACCTCATTGTCTTGGTTCTCCAGGCCCACTGTTTATAGTTAGCCCTCAACTGCCTGAGTACTTGCTTGCAGATAGGAGACAGGAAGGTTAATCAGTCCCAAGGAAACAGGAAAAGTTACACAGAGTTATTGAAAAGAAGAGTGGGATTGTGCATTTCATACACTGATTCTCAAGAACTGTAAGACACACAAGCCAAATTGGGTAGTGCAGGTCAGCACACAAACGGAAACTCTTATAAAGTCCATTAGTGTAAACTTACCATTGTCCAGAGCAAAATAAGGTTCCCCTCAAAAACAGGTTAAAAAACAAAACAAAATGAACATGCAGGAGCATATAGCCTATATTTTGGATAAATTTAACTAAGTAGTGGGTACAGTTTGAAGCACCTGTTTTTCAGATATCATCTTACTTGGGGTTTCATTGTGACAAAAGAGCAAAGGGTTATGTTGCTGGGGCTAAGATGGTTGGATGGGATCTTTTAACCTCAAGCTTGGTTAACCAACAAGTCATCAAATACACTTGGGAAAGAGATTTGAGTGCTGAGGAACACAAGAAACTCAATTGGTGCTGAAGCCACTTAATGTAGAAAAGCAGAATCTAGATTCTAGATACAAAGAGAGGGAAACAAGCATCAGGGTGCCAATGTTTCTGTGTCTACCTCACTTTAGCCTCTCAGAAATATTTTGTATGCACATTTTCCAGACCAAAACATTGATATGGCAAAACTTAAAATTAAATTAAGCAAAAATTGACATTTTCCTAAGGTCTTGTGTAAGCAGACTATTTAATGCAAATATTTACTTGCCCCAAAGCTTAAGTATTTGCATAGGTTCAACATATCTTCTGTACTACTAGACCACATCTTTCCTATTATTTTCCCTTTCTAAAATTTGATGCACACAAAGATGCCAACACTAAGGGAAGATGTAGACAATGTCTTCCATTTTGCCTCACCAGCCAAGGTACTCTTAACCAAAGTTCAACTTGCAATTCCAGGACTTTGAATAGTCTGTGTGCCACTCAAACACTTGTTTCACAAGTTGTTACTCAAGATTCAACTCATCCACCTAGATACCTTGGCTTTATTCCATGAACCCTACTAGTGTGTAGGTGACAATCTAGCTTATCTCTGTACTCACAGAGAAGGACTGCCTAGGATTTCTACTTGTGTGCTGTCACCATGGTTTTCTGAAACAGCAACCAGAACATTCCCATTAGATACAAAAAGAATTTTGCTTCTGTTTGCTTCAATACGTATATTGGCTTCTTGCAAATATACCTATACAGTCATACTGTATTACCAAAATGACTTTACTAAATATAGTTAATCCCCAAAGGCCCTCTTGAAGAGCTATATTTGTACTTGCTTCAGAAGGTCATGTGGACATATGAAAATAATTTTGGAATACTACTTGATTATAAATTGAATATTGTACATCATTGTTGCATGGCCACAAAAAAGCAAAATACAGTTTTGGGATGTATCAAGGGAAATAGAGTTTTCAGATTACAGGAGGTAAGACTCTATTAATTACATCCCAATTTACATATTGTGGCTTTTAGAAAGACCAAGACAGATTAGAATAGGCTCAGAAAATAGCAATAAGGATGTTCAAACTAGAAACTAAAAGCTAAATCCTGTGGTTTAGAAAGAACTGCACTCTCACTGAATCGGTAGTAACACGTGTTAAATCCCACCCCTGACTAACATAAAATGGCATTCCTCTTTAAGGAATGTAAATCTTCACTACTATTAATTACTTTAGACTGTTTGGGTAACTTGTTAGTAATTAGACCAATGCCCTAGAAAACATTTTCCTGTGGCGATGTAATACTGGGCAGGGTTGGTGGTAAGATGAATGTTTCTGCCATTACTAATTCAGAGTTCAACAGTAATCTTTCAAGGAATTTTCAGTGTTTCCAGTTTCATATACTGTACTGCCCTTTTGGGCTGCTTTACATTTTTTCTTTGTACTTTGCTACCTCAGATCCCATCTACCATTCAGTCCTACATCCTTCAGTTTTTCCTAGATATGCAGTAGTAGATTTAGAATTCCTTCTTAGGTAGAATTTTCCAGTTGTCAGAAGCTCCTGCCCTGCTTTATGCCAGGGGTGTCAAACTGCTGGTCTGCAGGCCAGATGCGTCACCTGCAGGCCACGCCCACTCCAGCTCCACAAAGGGAAAAAAAGTCATGAAATGTCACATGACGGCAATGTGATACCACAAGTTTGACACCTGTGCTTTATGCTGTCTTCATCCCATCCAAAAATGTTCCTGTACAAATGCTTGCAGCATTTATAGTGAAAGTATTTTTGCTGCACCAATTTTGTATGGAAATATTGGAGAATGCCTGCCAAATAGCACTTAACTGAGACTATTAGACACCACGTGTTAGAATATCAGAAAGGTACAATTATTCAGAAACTGCCTGTTGAATAGCAGCTCAGTTAACCGTACACATTGTGAAAGCTCTGATTCACTGCAGAGTGAGGTTAATCTCTAATTCCATCTCTCTGATGCTAACATAAACAATGAAACAGGGATCTGTGAAGACACAGAACCTGTAAGTTATAACCAAGTAGCTGCAATTATATTCTTGGTGATTTATATACTGTCCCACAAGGTTGCTGAAAGATGCTACAGGTTTTTTCATCTTTTTTCCCCTCCACGTATATAATTTTCACTTCAGAAAATTGACCTAATTCAGTAGTAAATCTCATTACCCTTGGTAATTAACCAAGAAACATTTTCATGTTGTTGGCTTTTCAAACTGACAGAAAGAGGACATTCTTAGTTACCAATCTGCCTCACCTCATTTCCTCCTGATTTTGAAATGCCGGCAGCTGATGGTATATCTGTACAATAATAATTTTATTTTTATGTTTACTTTATTCATTAAGATTGCTATTGAAACTGGTGAAAGGAAAATATCCTGAAATCTTATTTAGGGACAGATTATGTATCAGTCACAGGAGAGCTAGTTTGGTGTAAATGGATATGGCACCAGCCTTGAAACTGAGAAGCCATCAATTCTAGTCCTAAGTAAGCATGAGGCCAGTTGGGTGACTTTGGGCCAGTCATTCTCTTGGCCATAGGAAGAAGGCAGTGGGAAACCATTTCCAAAATTGTAAAAGGATCTAAAGGCCCGGTCCCACTGGCCGACAGACGCAAAACTTATGCATAAAGGACACAGCGGACAAGCAAAATTTCTGGGGTGGTTCCATCCATTGTCATCCGCTCCAAAAAGTGGCGAAAATGTGCATAAACAGAACAGAAAAGAATGGAAAAGAATGGACGTGGGTAGTATGTAGCGGGGATGTTAAACGGATGTTCATAGGAAGCCTAGCAGATGAAAGCGGATGGAAGCAGATGACACCTCCGAAGGGGTTCCAGGGGAGAATTTCGAAGCGGACACATAGTGGAAGGGGCAGATGCATAGCGGATGAAGCGGATGCATCACGGATGCCTATAGGAAACAAAGGGGATGTATATTGGATGTATATCGGATGTATATTGGATGCAAAGCGTTCACTGCGCATGCGGGGAGTATGAATTGCGTCAGCTCCGCGGATATAAAAGGATGCAGCACGCACGCAATCAGCATACAGGGGAAAGACGTGCTGCCAGATACATCTTGCAAGAACACCATGGTTCGTCAGTCAGGCAAGAAGAGGAAGTCCGTGCATACTCATTCAAGCCCTGGCAAGGTGAAAAAGGGCAGAATCAGCATCCCACCCCCTGGCACTGACTCTGAAGCTGCTGCTGCTGCTGCTGCTGTGGTGGACCAGCCTCAAGGCCCTCAAGCCCCTCAAAGCCCTGCTGCTGCAGGCCCTGCTGCTCAAGCCCCTGAAGGCCCTGCTGCTCAAGGCCCTGAACAATCTCCAGAAGGCCCTGATGCTGAAGGCCCTGCTCAAGTACCTGCCAGAGGGAGGAAGAGGCAAGGGAAGGAGAAGGGAGAGAGGAAACAGTACACCGTTTGCATGAGGATGAGGTGCTGGAATGGCTGAGGGAGAACGAGTACCTCTGGAGAAAGGGCCACAGACTGTATCGGAAAACCAAGAAGAAGCAGGCAGCTTGGAGAGACAAGTCAGAGAGCCTGGGGTACACTGCAGAAGTACTCCTTGGATGGTGGAAGCATATGCACACCTGGTATGGCAAGCTACACCTCAAGAAATCCGGGCAGGCCGCTATCAAGCTCACTGACTGGGAGATGTACGTCATGGCCAAGTGCAGTTTCCCGGAGGGTGAGATCCGCCACCGAGGAGCAGCCCCTCTGAGACCCCTCTCCCTCAGACAGCCCACAGACAGCCAGTCCTCTTCCAGCCAGGAGCCAGCTACCCTGTCCAGGCAGGTGTCTTCAGAGGGCCCCACAGCAGAGATTCCCCCCCCCCGACAGCTGCACTCCCCATGCCGGCGGACTTGGAGGATGCCGTGGACGATGACGCCCTGCTGTCACAAATGGAGGAAGAAGCAGCAGCCACCAGAGGCCAACCCACACCCACACCCAGCTCCAGAAGATGCAGGCAGAGAGGCAGACTGGAGGGCCAGGACCACAGTGTGCTGTTGGAGATCAGGGACACAATGAAGACCAGCACAGAACTTCTCTCTCAGCTATCCACTTGGACAGAGCATCCTCGGGCCGGAACACCTTCATCACCTACGTGAGCCAGACCCTGAGGGACCTGCCCAAGGCCCAGTACCAGGTGATGAAACAGAAGATCACAGCACTTCTGCACAACCCTCAAGACCCAGCTGAAGCTGCTCCTACCCAGTCCAGGTCTGCTCCTCCACCCCCAGGTGATGTCACAGCTCTTCCATGGCTTTCAACAGCCCCTCACCTACCAAGGCTATGACTACCAGGACTTCCCACAGCAGAAGCAGAACTTCCCAGTCCAGGCCCAGGTTCATCGGATGCCACAGACGTCAGTCCTCACCCAGCTGCAAACCAGACAGCCCCACTACACTCCGCCCAACCCTTCCTCCACCCCACAGCCAAGCCCGTCAATGGACAATCTGTCATCAGTATTGGGCCTGACATCTCAAGTCCTTGATGAAGGGCCTCTCAACCTCACAGGACTGAGTCAGCTCTTGGATAGCTTCCTGAACACACCACAACCTGTTGTACCCTTGGGGCCAAGCACCCCAATGGTGCCTCAGACCAGCACTCAAGCCACAGCCACCTCCACAGTCCCTGCCCGCTTAACAGCTGAGACCATGAACATGACTCAGAGTGACTGAGAATAGTGTCAGAGACTGAGTTATTTACTTGTTAAGTTTATCTTTGCTTAAGTCACTTAGTTTACTTGGTTCATTTTGTTTACTTGATAAAGTGTTGGTGAAAACTTTGAAAAAATGGTTAAGCCTTTGCATGCTTGTGGAATAGATAAAGATAGTTGTGGAATAGATAAACCTCCAGTGCAACCATAGTGAGACTGTATGGTCCACCATCCCAGCGATCCAGATGATTTTCTCCCCCTTTTTATGGAAAATATCAGTTGTCCGCTATGGGGCCTTCTATATACTCTAGACATACTGCAGACATCCTAAATATATGAGATACATCCCAGATACAAATGTTTTGTCCGTTTTTAATACTTTATATACGAGATGCATACACTTATATCCTTTCTATTTCCGTGCTGCTAACACTGTGTGGACGTTCCATGTACCTTTTGTTTCCTCCCTCTTTCCATTTTCAGCTGCAGCGGATGTGAGTTGAGGGGATGGCCAGAGGATGCAGAGAGGATACAGCGGAAGTTTAACGGATGATAATGGACATAGAACGTTTGTTGCCCATATATGTCGCAGATGTACATCGTACACGGCGGAAAGTTCATCCGTTCACAAAGTTTTGTGCAGCTCAAAACTTCTTGCGCGGATGAAATTGCAGTGGACGGATGCAAAATGGATAGCATATGAAACACGTATGCAGTGAGTACACAATAGATGCATAGCATTTTCCAATGGATGGCAAGCTTTTTTTAACGTTTTACATCCTCTTTGCATCCGTAAGTGCAGTGGGATCGGGCCTTTAGCAAAAGTAATAACATTCTTTAGATAAGTCTTGACTTCTATCAAAAAAACAAGTATCTTTAATATTTATTAAAATATTATTAAAATCTATTTGTTTATTTAAAACTTATTACAATATTATTTATTGAAATATTTTAATATTTTATTTATCTATCAAATATGAAAATCTTCTCATCTTACAAACATGATTTTTCCCTTCTTCTTTAGTGTCATTTTCCACTTTGATATGACCATAGCAACTGGATGGAGAAGATTTTTCTTCGACAAGTTAGGTCAACCAAATTTAGGATATCAAGCAGTGCATTTTATATTTAAAATTACATCTCCAGGTGTTTGTGCAGATACAAGGAAAAATATTTGAAGAATTTGTAAAGACCTTTGGCATATGCAGAGTACCCTTTTGTGGTGCTGAAACAGCACCACAAAAGTGCTGGGAAGCTTGACCGGGCTTTCTCAGGTTAATTGGGCACTGACTGAAAATATTTCCACTGGAACTACAAGCCAAATCAAGCAGGTGTGCATGCACACATACAGAGAAAACTTGAGACTGAAGGCATTGTTCCAAGCCCTCCAGAGAACCCAGGATTCTCAGCACTTTTCAGAAGAAGGCTTTTAATTGTACATGGATACGCTCTGTGTATCTTTGTAGGTGTCTTTTACTGCACACAGTGTAATTCATAACAATGCTGCCATGTATAGATGCCTTCAATTTTACAGTGTTAAAAATCAGTTTCTGGGAAATTAATAATTGAATGGGTTTAGTTGAAAGCAAATATGAAATGCTTAAAATCAGCTACTGATTCTATGTATGGGTCTGTTTTTTTTCTATGCAGAAGCATCTAAGCATATATTTATTTGAAGTTGAATAGACAAAGAGACAAGAACAATTTCTTAGTATTTTACTCAATCTCCAATTCAGCAAGACCAAAACTGGAGACCGTTCCAATCACTTAAACTATAGAATGAGAAGGATTTATTATTGTGATTAACTTTGTGATTAAAATATATATTTAATAATAGTGATAAAAATATAGATCTAGCCATGTTTTTTCTCTTTGCCTAGATTAAACGTAGACGGCCACCAATTCCTTTCACATAATGTGACCAAAAAAATAAACTCACAGAAATATTCTCAGGAAATAAGTGCCTACACTAAAAACAAACAAGCTGTCTTTTGCTCAAGAATCCTTATCTACCAGCAGAGGGTGCCATGATCCGCCTGTATCATAAGTTGGCCTGCATGCCAATGAATAAATGCAATTGACAGAGGGGAGTCACAGGAGTGACTGGAACCCCGGTCGGTCGTCCAGCTCCCCAGACAGCGGTGACTTGACAGCTGAGCTAAAGGAGCAATCTGTTCAGTGGGAACAGACACCAGCCCTGTAATTTATACCTATTTGCCTCTAATTCTGCAACAAGGACAAGTTTTAAAAAGCTCTGCCATTGTTGCAGGAATCCTCCTTGCTGCCTTGTGCTCTCCTCTTCATTTGGGCTCACAGAGGAATTGGGACACACTTTTTTTTCCCGTTGAAAACATTCATGGGGAAATCCTACAGAAGAGCATTCTTCTCTATTTCTTCTTTTTTTAAAAAAAAGATCTTGTACATTGACATGATGTGGTGATTAGAATGGGGCTTCAATCAGACAGAGGATTCCCCGAGGCCAGGTCTCGTCCCACCTGCGCATGTTGCCAGTCGTCTGACACTGGGGATGGGGGGGGGGAGGGCTGAGAATAGAGGAAAGCTGCAGTCTGGTGCAGCAGATGAGCCCCAGCGGTTGCCATGGAGATCTTTAATTCAGCCGAAGCTCAAAGAAAGGGCACGAGTTAAAGCACAGGAGCTCCCTGGCAGATGAAGGAGGGACCAGCTGAATACAGAACAGGCCCTCAGCGAAGTTGTCCCAGATGGAGTTTTAATTTCTTCCTCTTCTGGTCTCACCCCTCCACCCCAAACCCCCAGCTTGGGTTCCTGAGAAATCAAAGGGTATGGGGAGGAGAGACAACTGTGCTTGTCACTATATGGAAGTGCTCCTCCTTTCCTGAAAGAACTGGGCACGTGTTTGTAAGATATTAATGGAAGGATAATGGCCTTAGAGGGGAGGGAATGATGGCCTTTATGAAGCCGTGATCTCCTCTCGCCAGCGGGGTTTACTGAGGGCCAGGGGATTTGTCGGCAGCATATGCGCTCCTGTTAATGATTGAAAAATTACCACAACAATTAGTCACGGATCACTGAAGGGAAGGCCCCCAAGCACTACGGACAATGTGATTAAACCCATGTATGTGACAATTAACTCTCCTGAAGGTTTATCCACCACAGAGGGCCATTTCTTCTAGGAAAGAGGGGGGAAAAAAAACCTGACAGGCAGAAATAATTCAGCAGAATGGAAGTGATACAGCTGGCAATATCCATTTTAATCTGACACGGAATTAATCACACTTAAATTAATCTAGTTCTTACTGCACCAGTGCTGCTGCTTCCTTATTTATATCTGCCACCACCGCTGCCACCACCCTATTCTGCGTACACTGCTGAGCCATGACTGATTCAATTCCTGCCCAATCCATGTTTTTTGAAATTTAGAAAGCAAATCCTTCCATTGTGCCATGTTTTTACGTGAACTTGGGAGCAATTATCTCATAAAATCTGAGTAGGCACCAGATGTAGCACATCTTGAATTCCCTGAGGTATCACAGTTGAATAACCTACAGCAAATATTTTTACCCAATCTGCTGCCCATAGGAGAGAGAGAAAGAGAAAGAGAGATCAATTTTGCCTTCCTGTATACAACTGTGGGGCGGTAGTTGCACTATAAATGTAGCATGCAGTTCCTGTTTCATAAAATAAGTATGTTTTCTATTCACCAAGGTTGGCTCTGAGAGTGCTTATAAACTTGAAACAGGCATATAATAAAAATAATTGACAGGTAGAGTTGGAGCATCGGTCTTAATGCATATGATAAATAATGGCCATATTTGGCTTTTGGTTTAAGGGAGTGGTATTGTTTCAGAATACTCAATGTAATATTAGTTATAGAAATGGTATCCTGCTTCTTGCATCATAATCTAAAGCTTCATGAAAATGCTTGTAATAGAGATAGTGTTATAAATGGCTTCTGCATTGCATCTGAAAATTGTATCGAATAACACCAGTAGCCCCAGTAGTTTTTAAAGTTTCACTTGGTAACAAGTAAAAGGTCCCCATTTTGGCCAGTTGTTTTTTATCCTAATTATCCAAAAATCTCTGCCAGTTTCTGTAAAGAAAAATAGCTTGTTTCTTACTCATTCCAGTTTGGACCAGGAGTTTTCCAGCAACCCAAGCGTGCAGGAATTTTTCTAAATAAGATAGTTGTGTGATTCTGTCAAGCTGCTCCTGTGGTGATGTTGGGCGTTTTCAGTTGTGCCAACTTTTCATTACATTTTTGTAATTCCAGTATTTGCAGTCTACTTTATTTCCTCACAGAATGGATAATCCCTGAGACGCCTCCCCCATGTCCATATATTCCCCCTTAATGGCGACCTGCTTCACCAAAGCTGGATAGCTGTTTCTCCATTGGGCGAAGGCTCCTACGTATGGGAGCAGTTGCATGATTGCAGATATTCCCGTTCTGCTTTCCAAAGCTCATCCTGGAGAACACAGAATTGGAAACAGGTAGTAGGACAGGGGAGGCAGATCAAGTGCAGGAGTGTAGAATCATCCTTCAAACCATCACCTGGGCAACATGTTGCTCAGCCATATCAGCCCCTGTATTCAAAAGTCCATTTTGGGGGGACGGTTCTGCTTAATTTGCCCCCAGTAGTTGCAAGTCAAAGGATCCTCACTTTGACCCCACTCTTCCTGTGAAACATATTCCATGTAGCTAGTCCACTTCCCTGTACACCATTCTTCTTTTGGTCACTTCCTGCTGGGCTGGCAGGTTTCCCTGGTTCCAAAACTAAACCAACAGGCTCCTCAGGAGTCCACTCCAGCCCCGTCTCATCTTCTTACCTTTGCGTTCTCTCCCAAGGGACTACTGGCTAGCGTTTATCCCATCCTGCCTTCTCAGTTGTCTGCCTCCTCTGAAGTAGCAGGAGTGCCGGCTGTCAGAGATTCTGTGATGGAGGCAACCTAGTCTGAGCCCTGAGAGATGCTACACTAAAATGCCTGGATGAATCCCCAAATCTTTGTTGTTAATACTCAGGCACCCATGTTGGCGTGGAGCTGGAAGGAACCTAATCTGTGAATTTGAGAGACAAGGATCCAACACCTTTTCAAAGTGGCTCACCTTTGGCGCCCAATACCACAGCCACAAATACTTAAAGCAAAGCAAAAGAGATTTATTAAGGTGGGTCAAGTCTTTAAATAGGGTACTGAAATGAATGATTTACGTACATTCAATATATGTGATTGTTAGAGTTTGCAGCAGAAATTCAAATCCAGAAAACACACAGATGACTGATTCAGCAGGATAATTAACTTCTTTATAAACATATTAATATCAGTAAAGTTTACAGTCCATTTGTAGATTCTTTCAAGGTAACATAAGCAAAAACACAGACAGCGGCAGCAGCTCAGAGCAGATATCAATTTCAGCAAGCAAGAAATTTAGTTTCACTTTCAATTCTCAGCAAAGCACACAGAGCCAAACCACACCCAGGCTGTCAGCTCCCATTGGCTGGTCTGTTGCCATGCTTACTTTGTTAACTATGTCTCTGCCAGTTAATGAATATACTCTGACAGTGATGCATCAGAAAGCAAGATATAAAAACAATATAAAAGACATTAAAGTGCAATAAAGGCTTTCTTTGTTATGTACATGAGAAAAGTCAGACATTTTTAAAACATGTTGCCTTTCTTACATTTGTATTTTTTTTCTCTTTTGTAATACTTGCAACTTTAATCAAGGACATCAACCCTATCATTTGATTGCTCCAGAAAGGGTTAGTTTTTCCACATCAAAGGAAAGTACATGGTTTCCTAAATTTCTGCAGGAAATTTCCCCACCCCGTTTTCCTACAGATTGATTATTCTTTATTTGGGATTGCAGGATATCGTCTCCAGCTCCGTTCTTAAAGGGAGAGAGAGAGACTTTTGGCTTCCTGCATGCAAGGAAAGCAGCAGAAGTCTTTCTTTCTCTGTCCCAAATTCTGCCAGAAATGAATCTTGTGAAACTTGTCGCACTGGTGCAGGATGCCTTGCAGGGTCCCAAAGATTCATTTCTGGTAGAGTTTGGGGGAGAGAAAGAAAGAATTTTGCTGCTTTCCTTGCATGCATCCAAAAGCAGAAGAAGAAAAAAGTGGAAAGAAGCAGCCCAGTGGTCAGGCGAGGCACGTGGGGCAAGTTCCCCCCCACTACCCTTGCTTCCCTCCCCTCACTACATGTTGTTCACAATGCAAGTGACGCAACTTTGTGTTCCCACGCAGCCTGGATTAATTGCTTTGGGGTGTGCTTTGAGGGTGACATTTCTCTGTGGACCACCAAAATTTTCTTGCAGATCACCAGTGGTCCCCGTCCCACTGGTTGGCGACCACTGTCTTATAGGGCTTAATAATGGCTTCTGAAAAATGATGACTCCTGCTTTAGCCATAGCCCATAGTATATTACCAACACAGCCATACTCTGTATCACCTTGTTCTTGCCTTATGTTACATGAGCTGTGGTGCCCTGAACCATATTTTTAAAAATGAAGTTTCAGCTACAGAATACTATATCTTGTGTGTTTATGTGCATATTTTGTGCATGTGTTTATGTCCAAATTTTTTTGCTATCCATTCCATAGGATTGCTTAATTCTTCAACGTGCTGGTGGGTGGGTTTTTTTTTTTTTTTTTGGGGTGCTGGTTTGTTTTTTTCTGTAGCACTTTTTTTCCATCTGTTCCTTCATAGTTGCAGAAGGTTTCTGTGATGATGTCACAACTACGCCGTTCATGGTTTGATTCTGTTAAGATTTATTTCAGTTCCCATGTTGCATCCAGAGAGCTTTGAATTTGGCTGGATGTTTGCTGCACAGGACGTTCCTGTAAAAAGACCCGAGACCCCAGTGGTTTTGCTAAACAGTATCCCATAGTAGCCCCGGTTAATGTTTCCATCACTTTTGATATGCTGAGATAACATTTAATTATAGTGGGTGACTGTTGTTTCTTATTGGAGTGAGAATTGCCTCTTTCATCTTGATATACTTGAAGGGTGATGCTCTGTATTGAGCTGCATCAGATTGCCACTCATTCCATTTGAAGCCACACTCAATCCCCTTTAAAGGCAGTCTGTCTTTTCAATTGCCTAGCTGAATCTGCTCTTAGCTGAGTTGTTATGTGCTCCTTTGTTGCGTGCATCTTCATGCCTGTACAAAGGAACAAAGGGGCAGGGCTGCAGCATACTGGCACGCAAATATCTGTAGGGTACCTGACAAGGAGCAGTTAGCAAAAAATGTTCAGACCTTGCCTTCTAAACAGGAGTGGGTTTCTACTGGTTCTGTCTACCTCTGTAGAACCGGTAGCTCTGAAGAACAACAGACATAGAATTGGTTCGATGTCTGCTGGTGTTTTTGCCTACCCACCCACCTGGGCTCTTATCTGATCTTTATTTCTTGATTTTTCAACTTCAGTTGGCGAATGAGGCACAGCTGCAGTTAAAAAAGCAAGAAAAGGCTGTTTCAAAGGCTGCTTCTCTGCAGGCGATGACGATTTACAGGCGCCGGGGCACCGGGCTTGCAGCTTGCAGGGAAGCTCGTAAATCCCGAACTGGTAGCTAACCCTGTCGTATCCCACCCCTGCTTCTAAATATTAGTTTAGCAGAAATTCAGAGGGTGCCTGCCAAGTAGCCTACTGTCATTTGCCCAGTTTGAAGCCATTTTAAATACAACCAGCCTTTTCCCCTTGCCTGTTTGTCCTCATTATCTATAGTTTCAGGTTACTGACCAAGACAGTATTGTCCAGACATGGAACTTGTGGGGAGCAACCTTAATCTTACTCACCTTGCCAGTCACTCACCCCATCAGGTTTCCAGGATGCCGTGAGTTGGGATTGGGTAGGGCAATCTTAATTTGTTTTTATAGATGTAATTCATTTAATGTGTTTTTAAGAGTCCATGCCCTTTGAAATTCATGCAGTGAATTTCTCACTCCTTTCAAGGCTTTTTTCCCACACTGGTTGGTCAATGTGGTATTGCTGTAAAATGCACAGGAAATTGTTTTCCTTTTGGCTCTGAGGCAGATGGTAAAAGAGCAGAAATGATCCAGAATTTTTCCTTCTTTATGACTCAGCCTGATATATTACAGCTGGTGTCATGCAGTGGCTGGAAGAATTTTGTACCAAAACTAGGCAGATTTCACTTTTATTGCCCTCAATTACCATTATATTGCAGTTTTCCAGACCTTTCTATAAGTTGGAGTTTGACTGAAAAACAAATTCCTAGCCCTTGATTTAAACCATGGCTTGCAAAATATAAAACCAAATTTTTAAATGCTTTCAAACACCATATTTCATTAACCATGGGTAAGTGTGTTTCCCCACTGAGTAAATAACTTTGTCAGTATTGTGGCTTCTATAACTGTTCACTGCCTTTCCAAACTCAGTGCTTGCTCGTAAGCTGATAAGCAAGTTTTGTAGTGACTTTCTGAACTCCAGGTTCAGAAATCTAAATCATTATATCTTGTGATTTTACTGGGGATCAAGATAATAAATTAAGATTGGGGTATGGTGTGAGGTACATTTTTCTTTTTTACTGGTGAAGTTGACCCCACAGACCTTTTATATAGTCTTAAAAAGAAAACCAACAAAACATGAGCTGTTTAATAAAACCAAATACAGATACACTCAACTTATTTGGCAACTTTTTTGCACAAAGCTCCCCAATTGTTCTCTTTATTTTGTTCGGATTTGTTCCATCACATATCCTTTTTGACTCTGTCATTCAACACAGCCTGTTCAAAGGCTTATTTAAGACTGTGGCGTACCCCAAGCATGGCACGTCCAATTAGCTGTTGAAGGATTTGGCAACAATAATCCTTTAAGCAGTGTCAAGAACTAGTCATGCCTGAAGGTTGTCAAGGACAAGCCTAAATGTTTTGAAAAAATGAATTTGGCATTTTCTTTAACTTTTAGTGCTTTTTTTTAATTTGTTTGCAGTTATTTTCTTGAAAGATGGACAACTTACCCAAAGAGAAAAAAACCCTGCTTATTTATCTCATGCTGCTTTTAATTTTTTTTATCATAAGTTGATTTAGTGAGCCATCAAGTTAAATAAATATCAGAAAAGTATTTTTACTCAAATGTAGAACAGTATATTTTGAAAAGGCATTCATTTACAAAATTAATTGTTTAATTGTTTATGCCAATGTGGGGCGTCTGAAAAAAGACTATGATTAACCAGCTCTCTCCACTTTTGAATGAATACATTTCTTTTCCCCACCAACATCCCCCCACACACCTATAGGAGGGTCCTAAGTAGGGTTCTTAGCAATTCAAAATGCTAATGTTTTCCTGGAGAGAGATTTCCTTAGGATACATGTATTAAACTTGAACAGAATTAGGTTTATAATAAGTGGTGTAAAAAAGAATTATGACACAGATAGTTTTTCTTAAAATAATATCTGAAGTAAATATTTTATCAATCTGTTTACTTATTTCCATATTAACTAACAGCCGTATGTGGTGAGACATAGTATTAATCTAGTGCTTGATTTAATTTTGACCAATGTTAAAAGTCATTAATGCAATGTTAGTAGAGGACTACAGGAGCAATTCTACACTTTTTAAAGTCTCCTTCGATATTTCATCACCCATAGGAATAGATTGCTATGAATGTAATTCTAGAATCATTAATGGCGGTACTCTTTTAGCCATCAAGTACCAGTTTTACATAAATTCTTATGCATTGCTGTCAAGTACAGGAAGTCCTCAACTTACATCCATTTGTTTAGTGCATTTGAAGTTACAATGGCACTGAAAAAAATGACCTACACCCGATCCTTACACCTAACAATAGTCACAACATCCCTATGGTCCCATGATCAAAATTCAAGCACTTGACAACTGGCATGTATTGATGATGGTCAGAATGTCCCAGGGTCATGTGATCATTATCTACAACCTTCCCAATCAACTCCCAACAAGGAAAGTTAATAGGAGAATCCAGATTTGCTTAACAAACTCATGATTCACTTAGCAACTGCAGTGATTTGCTTAACAACTGTGGCATAAAGGTCATACAATTGGGCACTCATTTAACAATTGCCTTGTTATCAATGAAAATTCTGGTGCCAATTCTGGCTACCTGCATATGTATATGTTCCAGTTAGTAGCTGGCTATTTTTGTAGCTGGGAACATTTATATACTCTTCTACCTACATTCCCAAGTTATGTACAGGCAGCAGAAACAATTGAACTATGTTGCTTTCTTCCATTCTTCCCTTCCAATTGTAATTTGGATGGCACCACATTCGGCATCAAAGCAAATACTGAAAGTGAGGATGGATTTTTATGTATCTTTCCATTTCATTTGAAATTCAGAGAATCCCTTTAGAGTTTTCACAAAGGAATATTATCATTAGCTGTGGGAATCTATTAGTAGTATATTTTAAAATAACAGCAATTTTTTGTTGATTATTGGTATGAGGGAAATTTACTTTCTCCCATCCATCCTATTCTTTCCCATGAGAGCATTAGGAACTTCTGTAATTGACTTCCAAGAAGTTAAGGTATGTATGTTTCCCGGAGAAAACTTGACAACTGAGTTTTGCTTAAATAAATATTTTTTTGGGGAAACATTTCTTATTTTCTAGCTGATTTCACTTCCTAAAGCCAAATTTCCACACAAGCTCTGAGGGATACTTGAAAAGGAGCGGTCATTTGGGATCATGGTGCTCATGTAAAAAATCATGGAAGAAGCGGTCATTTGGGATCATGGTGCTCATGTAAAATTGAGAATGCTTGTTAACCAGATAATTTGATTTTTGGCAGGCATATTAGAGCTGGAACAAGAGGAGAAACCATAGTAAATGAAGTAGCTTTTGTTTACGATATTTAGAAAAGTAATTGGAAGACTAATGGTGTTAAATCAAGGCATAATTTGATTTTTAGACTGCTAGGTTTTCAAGTGATTATTATTTGAACAACCCAAAGCTATAGACACTGCCTACATACAAAGCATTGACGACAGGTTCAGCAATCAGCCCTAGAATTAGCAATGAAGATGTTGAACAGCATTATGACCTTTTTATGACTGGTGGACTTGAACTCTCAGAATTCCTGGACCAATTCTGGATGTTGAAGTACACAAGTCATAAAGGGGCCATAGTTCCCCACCTTGATATAGAGCTATAATCTTGGTGGGATGATCCTAAATCCGTCATGGCGAACCTATGGCACATGAGCTGCAGGCAAACTTACCTCACTGCATGCGTGTGCCTCACGGCTGATTTTCAGCTGATTTGAGGCATTTTTCGGTGTCCCAAAGGCTTGAAAAAGCCTTTGCAGGCTTTGCAGGCCAAATAATAGGCCCATTTCATCACTTCCTGTAAATACCAGAAGTGACAAAATGGGCCTAATATTTGGCCTGCAAAGCCTGCAGTGGCTTTTTTCAAGCCTCTGGGAGGCTGAAAAAGGCCTCAAGCCAGCCAAAAATTATCTGTGAGGTGCAGTACAGGTAAGGGAGCAAAGGCAGGGAGGGGATGGTGGTGGGGGCAGCGGGGGGTTTGCGCACATATACGCAGGGGTATGGGGGGTGCGCATTGCTTTCTGTGTGCTGGCATGCGAGCGTACAGACAATTTTTGGCAAAGGTTAGCCACCATTGTCCTAAGCATTAGTTGACTAACATTTCAAGACTCTTTTGAAACTTCTTTTCTTTCGTATTCACATGTTAATTGATTTCTTCCACCTTTTGGCTACTGTGTCATTCTTCAGATTTCCTGGCGTAGTTTGATTAAATCTTTGATTGATTCTTCTTTTTTTGCATGCCATGTTTTTATAGATGAAGGTAGTTCTTGGTTGACAATAATAATTAGGAATAGAATTTGTATTGGTGATACAGTCACAAGTTCCTGAGCAGAGTGATTTGTGATCTTCTTTGCCACCTTCTCCATTCTGCTTGTGGGCTGAGCAACAGCAGGGAAAATTGCAAATGGCAACTACATGACCATGAGATGGTGTAGCCATTTTAGTGTGAGCAAGTTGCCAAAAACACAGATCTCAATGTGATTGCTGTGGGCCCGAGATGGCCAAAACTTTGAGTGCTGGGCCCAAGTATCATTTGTTCAGCTCTGTTCTAACATTCAATCATTGCTAAAGAAGTGGTTGTTAAACAAGCACTATCTGTATTCTATCAGATCCTACAGTCTTCCAATTTGGTTATGATCAGGGTGTTGATCTAACCTCTAACTTCTAATTCTAGAGGTTCTTGTAATATCTCGTAAGGTATTTTGAATACCTTACGAGATATTACCTTATGAGATATTGAATACATCACTATTATATAGAGTTTTAGTATATTCCTTCCATCTTCTTTGAATCAATTATTTTCTATTATTGGTGATAGCAGATAACTTGAGGTTGTAAATTTGGAAGCACTGCTTCTTTTTCCACATCTATTTCAATCTTCATTATGATCACATACGTGATTGCCACGCAGCTTTTAGTCTTTTCTAAAATGTTTCTGAAATTTTTTTGTTAGATTCCTTTCTGAGGTCTTTGTCTGTCTTGGCTCCAGCTTCTCTTTAGCAATTTCAACAATTTGTTCTGACATCCAGTTTGCTTTCATCTAATCTTTAATCTTTGGCAGCATCTTTTCACATTCATCCTCAACAGCTTCTTTGATTTCATTCCACAGTTTCTCTAGTTCCTTATCAATGAAATTCAGGACTTCAAGACAATTCCTGATGGTCTTCTTGAAAATGCTTGTGATCGTATAATAGAAACCGACTTTCTATAATAGAAAAACTGACTTTGTTTTTCTTCTTTAGTTTGACTTGGAAGTTGCACACGAGCAGTTTGTAATTTGTTTCAAAGTTAGCTTCCCATCATATCTTTGCTCTTGAAAGCGAGTTCTTCCACCTCCTTGAACCAGTGATGTGTACTTTGTAGTCTATCTGGTGATGTCTGCCTATATAGTCATCATTTCAATTGTCCGAAGAATGTATTATCAAAGGATAAATAATTGGATTGGCAGAAACTGGTAACTCATTGCCTTGCTTAATTCTTTTTTCCAAGATCATGTCATCTGACTACAGATTCCTCATTTTTTTTTTCAGTTCTGCCATCCCAATCACCAAGTAGCACATCTTCTTCCATGCCCAATGAGTTTTGTATTCTTTTTTTGTTGATCTAATGGGCATATCATTTTTTAAAATGTTCCTTTCTTGGAATTATAAAGATTCAGTCTAGTTTCCACTAGTTCTGCCACTGAATATACTGAATTATAAAGCTTGAGGGTGGGGGGGGAAACGAAAGATAAATTTGGTTTGTTTGGATTCTCAGCACAGGGTCAATTTATTGGTACTTTAGAGGGCACTGTTTACCAAAAAGTAGAAACTTTATTATATTAATTCATGAAAGTAGACAACATATATCCATACAAATTGTACAAGGCTGAGCTAACATATTTTATTGGCTAAGTACAGCTCAAATGTATGGGCCTACAAGGTGATAAACTTGTCGTAAATTTCCTAATGCAATCACAGTATAATTTTAAACACATGTATGGATCTGCTACATATTTCTGATTATTTTGATATTTGCAGTCAAGAAAAGTGGGCATCAAAGACTTCCTTAAAGATACTTCTAGCCATTTCAGTTCCCTTTTTAAAGTAATCACCGTGTTTCTCCAACAATACGGCCTCCACCAATAGGAAGGCCCAGCATGTTTTATCAGCATAAAATCAAATTAAGCCCCTCCCCCCAAATTAAGGCCTAAATTAAACATGTGAAATGGGGGGAATGCCGGGGGGGGGGGGGGGGCTTGCCATGAGGAAGGAAGTAGTTTTGTTGCATACCCTGTATGGTGCTGCCTGCGTTGACTTTGGCATTGGTGTGGCACTTCATATCAGGAGACCTTCTTCCACCATTGCTTTCCCTTCTCCCTTGCTGCCGCGGTGTTTAGAGCAACGCCGCGGCGTTTGGACCAATGCCATGGCATTTGGAGCAGCCATGCACAGCCAGCCAGGACTCCTCCCTGCAACCGGAGCCCGGTGGAGACACTTGGCTTCAGGTACTCCTGTTACCGCCTTCCCTTCACCTTCAAAGGCAAAGGCAATTCTTTTAAAAACGACAACCTACTATATCCTACTAAATTCTTTTAAAAACGACACCCTACGGTACGACAAAGCCTCCCCTGCCCAAGAGGGCAGCCCAACCCCATATGGGGAGGAAAATCTCCCAGGGCCACAGTGCAGGGTTGGCCCACCCCGGGAGAAGCACCCAGCCGCTATCTCTGCCAGGTGCTAGGCAGAGCACGAAGAGCTTCACCTGGGGTACCCAGCGCAGCTGAGAATCAGGCCCTCCTGCCCGGTGGTGGAGCTCTCGCCAAGGCAACGAGCACCTCCTTGCTGGACCCTCTGCTCATCCTGCCAGGGCCGCACCAGAGCCGTGCAGGCTGGGCAAAGTCGGGAAAGCAAGCCGCAGGTGTGCACCTGCCTGCCAAGCAAAAGGGCTGGGCCAACCTGAACTTGGCTTCCTTCCCAAGTCCCTCTAGCGCATGACCCGAAGGGGCCACCAGGAGAGGCCACCTGAGGCAGTGATAGCATCCACCCATCCATGGACAGAGAGGCAAGGCGACAGCCTGCGCCACGTCCTCCTCCAAGCTGAGCCCCACCGAGTCAGCACCTCTGCCTGATGCCCATTCTGCTGTAGCGTTTGGAGCTGCTGGCACATTTGGAGATGCCCGGGGATGGGTGGGCAAGTTGTGGAAAGGATGGGCAGCTTCAGGCTCTCTCCGCCGGCCAGGGAAGCAGTGCTGCCATCACCTCGCCTCCCTCTCCATGGATGGGTGGGTGCTATCACTGCCTTGGGCAGCCACTCCTGGTGGTCCTTCAGGTTCACACCAGAGGGACTTGGGAAGGAAGCCAAGCTCAGGTCTTCCTGGCTCTTTTGCTTGGCAGGCGAGCGGGCACCCGTGGCTCGCTTTCCTGGCTCTGCCCAGCCCATACAGCTCTGGCACAGCCCTGGCAGGATGAGTAGAGGGTCCGGCGGGGAGGCGCTTGCTGCCTTGGTGAGAGCTCTGCTGCTGGGAAGGAGGGCCCACCTGTCAGCTGTGATGGGCACCCCAGGTGAAGCTCTTCGCACTCTGCCCAGCACCAGGCAGGGATGGTGGCTGGGCGCTTCTCCTGAGGTGGGCCGATCCTGTGCTGCAGCCCTGGGAGATTCTCCTCCCCATGTGGGGTTGGACTGCCCTCTCAGGCAGGGGAGGCTTTGTTGTAGTAGGGCATTATTTTTAAAATAATTGGCTTTACCTTTGAAGGCGAAGGGAAGGCGGTGACAGGAGCGCCTGAAGCTGAGTGTCTCCAGCGGGCTCTGGTTGCAGGGAGGAGCCTTGGCTGGCTTCACATGGCTGTGCCAAATGCCGCGGCATTGCTCTGAACACCATGGCAGCAAGGGAGAAGGGAAATCAACAGTGACGGAAGGTCTCCCGATATGAAGTGCCTCACCAACGCCGAGGTCAACATCCAAGCTGTTGCTGCCTGCCCATCCAAGGTTGCGGGGGGGGGGGGGGATTAAGTCACTCCCAAAAAGACGGCCTAGCCATTTTTTCGGGGGTCAAAAAAAAATAAGGCCCGGCCTTATTTTGTGAGAAACATGGTAATCATATGAATCCAGAATGACATATACATCCAGAGCAGCAATCTAACTTGTTAATTACATGTTTAATCACATCTTATGTAGAGGAATGGATTATTATTTGCTGTTCAGTTTGTATTTGCCTAAGAGATTTTGGGACTCAGTGAAACAAAGGCATGTTGAACCACGTGAACTCATCAAGGTGATTGCACCTAATACATGAGTTGAAATGCGGAAGCAAGTCCATTTGAAACCGAAGTCAGTTTTCCATGCTACAAGGAAGCAAATTACTTACCTTTTAATAATCCTCCATTTTTCAGTGAGCATGCGCCTTTTTTTAACACCAGAAAATGTTTAACAAAACCAGAGGGATTGGGATCCAAAAACTTCTACCTGTGCTTGCACATGCCACATGATAGTAAACTCCTGCTGCCATAGTCAAGGAAGAGAATGAATTAATGCCCAGAGTGAGAGGAGGTATTGAAATACTGCAAAGTGTTAAGTTGTAGTCACCTATTTATTATTAGATTTTCTGCTGCCTGTGGTGTTGTCAGAAGGGAATAAAAGAAGCAGGACATATTGCAGACTGTTAATTGGACTCATAGCTGCATGATGTAATTACTAGATTTTTCTCTCTCCCCTCAATCATTTTCTTAATAAAAAGAGGAGCGTGAGGAGGTGAGGTTGTTTAACCATTTCTGGTGAACAGATTGCATCGCAGGAGCTATTTAAGAAATAGCCTCTTAACAGTTATATAAACTCATTAATTTGGAAAGTGTTCATTGAGGCATAGAACCTTCACATGCACTGAAAGCTCACACACAAAGCTACAGGCGTAGAAAGCCATTAATCAGCACACAGTCAATGTCCCACCTTAGCACCCAGCTGATTAAAAAAAATCAGGCAGAATCTGTTTATATATTTATATGTATTTGAGAGAGGGAAGGAGAGGAAAAGCTAGGATCTATTTTGTGAGTTAATTTTGGATCAAGTGGGAAGGAATTTAGAGATGTTAAATATGCAAAACACACCAACTTAAATATTTCATTTAGTTTAACTACTGGTAGTTTATCTGAAAAAATGTTCTAATGGACAGTAGGAGGAAGGAGAAATGTAACTGTATGCCACTATTAAGACAAAACTCTTCTGTCTAAATTATTCAAAACAGTTAGGATAGAACTATGTCCTGTGTTCTTTCTTTGCCTCTTCATCATACAAAAATGATATCTTTTCTCTCGAGCAAACTAAGCTATATGGCTGCATAAAAGTCAGTGAGAACTTCAAAGGGAGGCCTGTTAACGTTTTTCTCACAATATAATTTTATAAGCATTTTTTTCCAAAACAATACAGTATATGAAATTAATCCTCAAGCTACTGTATATGAGGAGAGGGTTTTAGGCCATACAAATAGCTTTCTACAAGAAAATGAATCAGGATGGATACTAGATGTTCTGCCATGAAGTATGGCTTACAGCATCAGTATGTTAACATCATTAAAAGGAACACATGATTGAAAAGTAAGTTGCCTCATGTCTGGCCAGGTCCAATGCTGTCTTCCGCTCTTTGCACATACAAATGCAGGTAGGTTTTTCCCACCGAAATGGCACTCATTTATTTTTTTGCAATATTGCATACTTTCAAACTGCTGGGTGGGCAGGAGCTGGAGATCAAACAACGGGAGCTCACTCCATCTCATGGAGCTGGACTCAAACTGCCAGAGAGCACATCATTTCTGGGCAGCAATTCTAGCGTCATTAAGCCATTGTGGCACCATGTTGCCCCACCTCTACCAGTAGAATAGGCTTACCTTTTCATTATGTTTAATTTTTCTTGTAGAATTCTTGAAGTACAAATACATGGTATCCAGAACTATGCTGAATAGGCAATTATTTTGCTAAATATTTTGTTTTGTTAAGTATTTTCATTATATTAAATACTACAAGTTAAATTAAATATTTAAAATCTAAATATTTTCCACTGCCTTCAAGGTATTATATACCTATAATAAATGCTAAGATTTGCTTGATAAAAGGTTGAAGGTCCAAACTTCCTCTTCAATAAGTCATCTGTTTTTTCACACCCTGGTTCCACCTCCTGCTTTGGGTGAATGACTTATATCTGTTGTTACTATCTGTCCTCTTGAACCCTTCACCTGGCATCTGCTCCCTAACTTCAATGTGCAAATATAGGCCCTTCATACTGTGTTCCATCCTACTTTTTTGGTGATTAAATATATATATATATATATATATGTATGTATGGATGGATGGATGGATGGATGGATGGATGGATGGATGTGTGTGTGTTTTCTTAGGTTTTCGCGGGTACTTACATGTGTGCTGTTTAGCTTCCTTCGGGTGTTATCCCACGTCATTGTAGTTCTGTTAAAGTTGTAGCAACGTTTCAGCAGAATCTCATCTGCCATCCTCAGGCTTCTGTATGGATATGGGTCTTACAGCTCCTGGTTTTAAATTTGAGGCTGGTCCATTCTGATTGGTTGGGAGCCTGGACCTGTGTTCATTGGACTTGGAGTTTGATTGATTGGTGTTCCTGGTTTCTTCTGTCTGTTTTGTGGCTTTGATTGGTTGGCAACACTCTGTTCTTGTGTTGGAGGCTTTTAGTGCAGTTTGGCTCCGTGTGAAGGGACGGCTGCTCTTCATTAGCAAGCTGCTATTCATTAGCAAGCTGGGTTTCACCTGGGTTCCTGGTGGGGGGGTTAGGTTGGAGCTATCAGAGGGAGTCTGTTTTTGCCCAGGTGTTTGCCTGGCTTGTGGCATGGAGATCTTTCTATTTGAGAGTGCAGGCTTCCAAATGATTGACAGTCTGGTGGAATCATCTCTTCTATTCATGCTGTCAGCAGAAGCCTGAAGATGGCAGATGAGATTCTGCTGAAACGTTGCTACAACTTTAACAGAACTACAATGACGTGGGATAATACCCGAAGGAAGCTAAACAGCACATATATATATATGTCAAAATAAAAAAATAGAAATAATGGAGATAATGCCATCTTTTGGCCCTGCAGCATTCAGCACCTGCCATCTTTTTAATATTTTTTAAAAAAGTGATACAAATAGATATCTTTTACTATTATGTATTAAAACACAAACATCCAGTATGGAAGGATATAATTCGAGGGCTTCTCAATTGTTGTTACACAGCAGCTTGTAAATTAATTTTTTAAAAAAAGAAAAATCAGAAGAAAATGCAGCTCCCTGGTCAGATCACATCTGTTAATAATGAAGACCATTCTGCCCCAAAAAACACCATTTAGAAATAAAGATTTCAAATGATTACACATCCCCAAAATATTCAAAGAATGGGAAAACCCCCTTCATAAACATAGCCTGAAATTCAGACTAAAATTCAGTCTCATAAATTCAATGGAGGTGGAGATGAAGAATGAAAATGAGACTTGGCACAACAGAAAAAAATCAGAAACTACCACAAATTCCTAATTAATTATATTCATCTATTTCTAGAGAATTGTACATTTTTCTGAACCAAATGATTCTTTGCTTCAATTGCCTCCACTTCTCCAATTTCTTCTAGATTGATTGTCACCCAGTCTCTTTCTATAGACCCTAAATCTAACCGTTTCAGCATCCAGCAGTGATCTGATCATAACAGGATGCAGGAACTAAAGTGGAACACAATTATTCTCTACTTTATTCTACCCTACCCCACCCCACTCCATTCCAATCAATAGATTGTGCGTGAATGTTAGTGAAAAGCGTAAAAAACAAAACAAAATTAAGACCCCCCCCATACTTTAAAAACACAGACTGATATGAAGATAAATGAATTTTGACAGCTTTTTTTTAACAAAAGCAACATGTGTGAATACGCTAATAAAATGTACACTGTGAAAGTTCCACAAGATGAGTCAATATCAATTATGTGCAAAAAGATAATAATTTTATCTTAACCTTTCTGTATCTTTTAAAAAGCAAAGACCTTTTCCTTTGCCCACTTTTTGAGAAATATAAATCAAGTGATAGCACCCTTTAAGAGCCTCAATACTTGGAAGTTTTGCTGCTTGTGCTTTTGAAATACTTTCCATTCCTATAAATATCTCTTCGTTTGGGCCTTCTAAAAGTTATGATTTTTTACCAATTTCCCAAGGAGATAGATTCTTTATAAACCCAGCTGTGAAACATACAGTTTGCCTTGTTAATGCTGTAGTATAAGACATAATAGACATTTGCCTCTTATTGGAATACATCTTGTAACAATTGGCAGGACCCTGAACTCTTCAGTGGCTTCCTGTGTAAAACACCTATTAATATTGGGCATAGTCTTAAAGATTCTTGTACTCTGAAATTGCTAGGTACTTTAGCAAACTGATAAATCATTGAGTTATCAGTTACAAATATTTGCTCAGCATGAAGCAGCAGGAAGAAAAGGTCAACACACAATGGGAGATACTCTACTCAATAAATTTCAGAGTAAATTACTTTCTTACATTCTTTGTGCGTGGGGAGGGTTTTTATCTTTGTGTGTGGGGAGGGTTATAAGCTATATTGATTAGTTGCTTTGCTTTCTGTGTACTCTTGGTCACTAAGCAATAACTCTTTTTTATCTATTAAATAGTATTCAGTATGTTAAAAAGCCAGTTAGATTATTCTAGATTTTTTTTTCACATGTCATTACTAAATATTTTTCTAAGATGATCAGTTTGAACCAGAGAAGAATATGCTATTATATTTAATAGACAATACAAAGACCAGCCATTAAAAAAAGAAAAAGCAATTAAAAAACAATAAAGTACAAAGAAAATATAAGTAAAGGCAAAAAGAGAATAAAAGCTTAAAAAAGGAGAAAGAAAACAGGAGAATAACAGAGAATTGATACCAACATCAACAACATTAGGGTAAAACTAGGTTTCTTTCTTTTTGATTGAGATAATGGCCAATAAGAACTTAGCTACTGTATTTGTTACAGAAAGGCTTCTCATCCTGCAGTAGGAAGCATATAGGTAGTCCTTTACTTATGACAATTGAACCCAAAATTACAATTGCTAAGTAAGACATTTGTTAAGTAATTTTTGCCCTATTTTATTACCTTTCTTGCCACAGTTGTTAAATGAATCACTGCAGTTATTAAGTTATTAATCTGGTTGTTAAATGAATCTGGATTTCCCATTGACTTTTCTTGTAAGAAGATCGCAAAAGGGAATCACATGATGTTGGAACACAGCAACGGTCATAAGTATGAACCAATTGCCAAGCCTCTTGATCATGTGATCACGGGGATGGTGCAGTGGTGGTATTCAACTGGTTCGGCCCAGTTCTGGCGAGCTGGTAGCAGTGATGAGCAGGAGAGACTGAACCGAGCTCTGCTGGCTCTGCTGTTCGGCCCACCTGCCCACCCGGGTTCCCATACTCACTTTTATCTGCTGAATTTGAAGCGCAGCTGCTTTGCACGGCACAGAATAGTGCCGTGTGGCAATTGCTGAAGCAACCAGGATCATGCAGGGTTGCAGGAGGCGAGTTAGAATGCCTCTGCAAACATCTTTGTGCCTGTGCAAAGTGCTCATTTGGTGCATGGTGCACGCAGAGTGTGTGCACGTGCGCAAAGCGTGCCCATCAAGCCACGCCCACCAAACCGGTGGCAACAATATTTGAATCCCACCAGTGGGATGGTGCCATGGTCATAAATGTGAAAAATGGTCATGTCACTTTTTTCAGTGTTGTTGTAACTTCGAACAGTCACTAAACAAGGTGCTGTAAGTTGAGAACTGTATAGCCCAGTGATGGGTAACCTTTTTGTCACATGCCAAAAGAGCGCGCATGCTTGCCTGTGCCCATAATGCAATACATGTGCAACCCCACAAACACACTCCCCCGCCCCCTGTGCATGCTCACGTGACCCCTACATTCCTCCTCCCCCTGCGCATGTGCTCATGACACCCTGCACATGCATGACAGATACCCAAAAATCAGTTGGCTAGCGGGAGGCGCACGCGCATGCATACTGGAACTAAGCTGGGGCGACGGGTCTTGTGCTGGCAGAGATGACTCTGCGTGCCACTTCCGGTACGTATGCCATAGGTGGTATCGCCTCTACCTCAGAATGGGATTAAGTTCTGTAAATGAGCAATGTTAAAAGAGCAAAGAGTCAAGAAAGAAATCACAAGAAAATGTAGTAAGGGCTTCATGTTACTTGAATGACAAAGACGGACTCTTCAAAAGGGATTTCCTGGTATTTATCTTTGAGTATCATTGTGAGGAAGATGTCAAATTGGGCTGGACAAAAAAAAAATGCAACAGTATATAGAAGAAGTGAGATTGAATAGATATTTAACACTCGAGGGTGGGATCCAGTCTAGAAATCCTCCTACCTATAAGACTCACCAGTAGCCCCTGGTCAGTCTACCATGCTATATTATAAAACTGTTGACTGACAAAATGGGACCAGGGAGAACTTACCATGGGACAACTCACTGCAGGACAATTCAACAATTCAATTTAATTATTTAAAATAATAATTAAATAATTCACATTTCATTTGGTCCCTCCTTTGACATCCTTTCTTTAATGATTCTATTCTACTACTTCTTCTATATTAATGTAACTCTTGTCCGTGATGAGTCGTCCTGCAGCGAGTTGGCCATGGCAAGTTGTCGTAGACCCGTGGGCAGATTTTTGCTCTAGCTTTTTCTAAACTGAAAGACAATAGAAAATAGGAGGTGGCACTACAAAATGCAAGTCACTTAAAATTATTGTCTTCCATCATGAAGGGACATTGTGAGAAGAAAGGAAGTGTACCAAGTGAATGGCTTGTGAAAGAAAGTTTTAACTAGTAAATGAAATGACAAACACAGGCTCTTTCTTCAAGGGAAGCCAATCTTGATTCTACACAGATTAGAGCATTTGATGTTCATCGTGGGAGCTGAAAGAGAGTACACAAAACCTTGGCCTGGACAGTCTCTAGGGGTTTAAAAGTATTATAGATGCATACCTGTGAACTGTAAAGCATCTGTGAAACAGATTTAGATTTAAGCAGATTTGTGTCCTGGGGATGGAAAATGTCCAATATTGCCTTGGCTGTCAGAGACAGTCTTAATTTGTTCCTACCAGAAGCCTAGAATACAAAGGCCAGATTTTTTAAAGCAGAAACTAGCATAGCCTGAAACACTATGCCAATGGTGATTTTGGTCCCCAAGTACCAATTATAGTATTGTGAATACGATAATTTCGATCTTAGAGTACTTTCTTGTGAATCTTTTGTCCCTGAAAAAGGTCCACCAAGGAACAGAGATCTCCTCTAGAGATGACCTGAGAAAATAAAAGGATGGCTATATTATCTATACAAAGTAGCACAGCAAAATGTCTCTCATGGTGTTTCTCCACAGTGGGTCAATTCTCTTTTGGTTAGGTCTGTTATGATAGAATTCATGTAGATATTAAGCAGAGGGGAGGCAAGATACAGCCCTACTTCACCCTTTGGGTCTACAACAACTTATCATGGCCAACTTGCCATGGGATAAGAGTTCTTCTAATATTGAAAAAATAGTGGAATAGAATAATTTAAGAAAAGATGCCAAAAGAGAGAAAAATGATGATAAAAAATTATTTTAAATAATTTAATTGTTAAATTGTCCTGCAGAAATTGTTCCATTGTGAGTTAGCTGCAGCAAATTGGTTGTAGCGAGTTGACTATGGCAAGTTGTCCATGGTGAGTTGGCTGCAGTGAGTTGTCTCATTCCGTTCCTCCTTTTGCTTATTAGGATATCTACAATTAGATGTCCACAACTGTTTCATCTAATTGTGGTAACAGTATTTTCATGTAGCATCTTGATTAGGCAGAGAAGATGCTAATCTAGTAAGATGCACGATAACTTTAACCAAAGTCTTGTCACATAGAATGTAGTCAAAGACTGACTTTGATCAGTTTGAAGAAGGAGCCAGCAAGCAAGAAGAATAATGACAACAAAAAAGTATTGTAAGCGTTGTGTGACATATCTCTCTGAATTTTGAATGCCCGATTCATCTTTATATCCTTTCTAACAGTGTTGTTTTTTAAAAATATTTTATTTAAAATATTTTTTAAAGTCAGTAACATTGAGAAAAACTTTAAAATGTTATCTTAGTTTACAATAAGTAAGTTAATTTTTGCTATTGTTTATTATAGGAAACATATTTACAAACATTATGTTTAGTAATGTTCCCAAAAGGTGACTACCAGTAAAAATGTCTGATAAAGATGCAAAGAAACATATGATTCCATGTATTGCTTATGCATTCTTAGTACATTTGCTACCTATCCTGATAGTAGTATGTATTAATTGTCATGTGCAGTATTTTTTACAACCCCATTCTTTTTTAAAAAGAAGAAGTATGAACTTTTTAAAGCTTCACAGTCCAAGTTGATTCAGTGGCAACTGCTTTTAGTAATCACATCAATTCTTACATGGGTAGGCTGGGAAGTAATGTCACTGGATAATTCTGGCTTATACAGTGTGAAACAATGATATCAGCCAGCATTGCTGATATAGAAATTCATGCCAGGAGGAAATACTCTGCCCAAGATATAAACTCATAAAACAACAAAATCACTTGTACATACAATATATTTTAGAAATAATCTTCTCATGGATTTCTGAAATGCTGAGGAAACACCATGGAAGATTTGGCTACATTTGGACAAAGGATACAAAAATGAAGAAAAAAATGAAGTTTAAAAGGGAAATAACAAATATCACAGTAATGCCCTAACCTGTCCCGAGGCCATCTCTATTGGAAACTGTGCAATGCCTGGGGTTTTGCCCTAGGCACCTGAAAGCCTCTAGTTATTATATATCATTGGGATATAGTCTTTTATATTCTTTACCAAAATGGTTCATTGGTAATAGTTAAACAGGAGAGGTCAAGGAAATGAAGGGTTTAAAAGACTTTGAATAAAAATTAATGTCAAGTTTCTGGACAATTTAATGCAATCTATACAATATTACTCAATCTAATACAATTCAAATGCATTCAGTCATGCAAAAGTTGAATAAATAGAACTGAAGTTCAATAAAGATAATGGACAGTGGGTTGGAAAAATCCAGCTGCACTTTTTAGGTTTTCATCTTTGGTACAGGTTTCAGTTTAAAGTTGTTCCAACAAAGACTATTGTGTTGAGGCCAAATATATGCTGGCCTTCACAAAAACCAACCCAATTTGTATCAGTAGTCTTTCACCTCAAAGTAGAAACAATGGTTCTAGGAACAGAATTTCTCATTCTTAAAGCCCCTGTCACACAACACCAACGGATGGAAAGAGGATGTAAAACGGAGAGAAACACTTGCCATCTGTGGGTTAACGCGATGCATCCGTTCTGTACTCACTGTGTCCATTTTTCATACTCTCTATCCGTCCAGCATCCGTATACTGAGATTTCATCTGCTCAAAAAGTTTTGAGCAGCACAAAACTTTTTGAGCGGAAAATGTATCCAACGCGTCCATTCTACATCCGCTAAGCATACGGGGAGCATCCGTTAGACGTCCGTCGTCATCCGTTACGTATCCGCTATATCCGCTAGGCATCCACTGCGCATGCGCGCAACTCGCATCCGCTCCAGCGGAGGAAGCGAAACGGACGCGGAACGGACATGCAGCGGTAGTAGCACGGACGTAGAAAGGATGAAAGTGGATGCAGCTCACATACAAAGCATTAAAACGTAAAAAAAGGTTCATGTAGGGGACGTATCTCGGATATTTAGGATGTCTGGAGGATGCCTAGAGGCTGCAAAAGGACACCTAGTGGAAAACCTATATTGCCAATAAAAAGGGGGAGGAAATCACCTGGATCTCACTTTCAGTCCAGCAGCCCTGCTGTGCAGACCTCTTCAGCCTTCATCTTGCTCTTGCTCTTCCACAGTATCCAGTCATCTCCACCATGGATCATCACACATTCCTTTTGGCAGCCACCATCGTTCTACAACAGTGTGAAGCCATCTACAGGCTCTTTCACCTGTTCTACGCGAAGAAAAGGAAGCGTCCAAGAAGTGTCTGGGTCCGAAGATGGATTGCGAGAAGAGCCAAGTATGGACTGTATAACAAGCTGATGGTGGAGCTGAGGAACGAAGACACTCATGCATTCCAGAACTTCATGAGGATGCCGCCAGCCATATTTGACGAAGTTGTGGAGCGGCTGAGACCCAGGTTGACCAAGGCAAACACCAACTTCCGGCCCAGCATGGACCCTGGGCTGAAGGTGGCACTGACTCAGCACCACCTGGCCTCCGGGACTACGTACAGGAGCATGCAGTACGCCTGGAGGGTGCCACACAACACCATCAGCATTGTGGGATGGGCAGGGATACCTGTGAAGTGAAGTGGTGCAGGCCATCATCGAAGAATACCTGGGCGGGTGGTGGAGAACGCCTTTGGCATCCTGGCCAACAGGTTCCAGGTACTTCTCACCACCATGCAGCATCGCCCACAGACCGTGAGGAACATCGTGGAAGCTTGCTGCATCCTGCACAATCTCATTCGCACCCGCTACCCAGTGTTGCAGAACAGGCTCATGGACCTCCAACAAGGCAATGGGGACATGGAGCCTGGTGAATGGAGGCAAGGGCGAAACCTGATAGACACTGTGGATATACAAGGCCCCAACAGAGCTTCACGTGAAGGGAAGAAGCAGTGCAACCTCCTGAAACACTGGTGCAACTCCCCAGCTGGAGCAGTGGAGTGGCAAGACAGGATGGTAGATGCTTAATGGATGCTTCCTTCAGCCTGTCTCATCACACTGATGAGATTGTGCCATGTATGTTGAGTGGCCCTACAATGAATAGGGCATTTAATGAAGAGTTGTGTTTATGTTGAAATGTGTTGATGAATGATTAAATTGTTATTGATAATAAAGGGCCATAGATGTGGCACCTGGGAGGGTGGACGATACAGTCCCACTATGCTTGCACTGGAGGTTTATCTATCCCACAGCTATTACCCATTCCACAGGTATCCCTGCCCATCCCACTGCTATCTTAACCCATCCCACAGCTACTACCCATTCCACAGGTATCCCTGCCCATCCCACTGTTATCATTACCCATCCCACAAGCATGCAAAGGCTTAAACCATTTCTAAAAGTTTCCACCAAGACTTTATTTACTAAAAGAACTGAAGCAAGTGCGTGAAGCAAAGATAAACTTTATTAATAACAAACTGTGAAAGCAAAATGACCCAAATAAAGTGTCCCAAGCAAAAATAAAGTCAACAGGTAGCAACCCAGTCTCTGGCACTCTTCTCAGTCACTCTGAGGCGTGCCCATAGTCTCAGGGGTGAAGGGTCCAGGTGCTGTGGAGGTGGCTGCTGCTGGAGTGCTGGTCTGAGGTGCCATTGGGGTGCCTGGCCCCGAGAGGACAACAGGGGACGGTGTGTGGAGGAAGCTCTCAGAGAGCTGGCTCAGTCCTGTGATGTTGAGAGCCCCTTCCTCCATGACATGGGGAGTCAGTCCCAAGACCGATGACAGATGTTCTGAGGCCGGGCTTGGCTGTGGGGTGGAGGAAGGAGGAGTGTAGTGGGGCTGTCTGATCTGCAGGTGAGCGAGGTGAGGCGTCGGTGGCATCTGTGGCGTGGGTGGCATCGGTGGCGTAGGTGGCATCGGTGGCATTCGATGAACCTGTGGCTGGACTGGGAAGGGCTGCCTGTGTTGCTGGAACTCCTGGTAGCGGTAGCCTTGGTAGGTGAGGACCTGTGGAAAGCCTTGGAAGGGCTGTGACATCACCTGGGGTGGAGGAGCAGACCTGGACTGGGTCAGAGCAGGTTCAGCTGGGCCTGGAGGGTTGTGCAGAAGACCGGTGATACTGTCCTTTATCACCTGGTACTGTGATTCGGACATGTCCATGAGGGTTTGGTTGACGTAGGTGAGGAAGGGACTTCGGTGTGTACCAGCTGAGAGAGGAGTTCTACGCTGCTTTGATGGTGTCCCTGATCTCCAGCACGACAGTGTGGCTCTGCCCCTCCGGTCTGGCTTTCTGTGGAGGTGGAGCTGGGGGTGGATGTGGGTTGGTCTCTGGTGGAAGTGCCTTCTCCTTGCTCCCACTGTGTCTTCCACGTGCTCCGCCATGGGGAGTGCAGCTGTTGGGGGGAGTCTCCATCGTGGGATGCTCCACAGATACCTGCCTGGACACAGGAGCTGACTCTTGGCCAGAAGAGGACTGGCTCTCTGTGGGCTGCCGGAGAGAGAGGGTAGACAGAGGGGCTGTTCCTCGGCGGATCTCACCCTCCAAGAAGCTGCACTTGGCCATCACGTAAGTCTCCCGGTTGGTGAGCTTGACCGTGGCCTGGCCAGATTTCTTGAGGTGCAGCTTCCTGTACTAGGTGTGCATGTGCTTCCACCAGCTGAGGAGGACCTCCAAAGTGTAGCGCAGGCTCTCCGCCTTCTCTCTCCAAGCAGCCTGCTTCCTTTTGGTGTCTCGATAGAGCCTGTGTCCCTTCCGCCATAGATACTCGTTCTCCCTCAGCCATTCGAACACCTCATCCTCATGTTCCTCTTCGATGGAGTATTGCCTCCTCTCCCGTTCTCACGTATGCCTCTTCCTCCCTCTGGCAGTGCCATCTGGGCCCTCATCAGAGGGGCTTCAAGGTTCTAGGAGCTGCTCCACCACACCAGCAGCAGCAGCAGCAACAATAACAGTAGCAGCAAAAGCAGGACCAGCAGCACCAGCAGAAGCACCAGCACCAGGAGCAGCGCCAGCAGAGTAAGCACCAGCAGAAGCACTAGCACCAGGAGCAGCGCCAGCAGAGTAAGCACCAGCAGAAGCAGAAGCACCAGCACCAGGAGCAGTGCCAGCAGAGTAAGCACCAGCAGAAGCACCAGCACCAGGAGCAGCGCCAGCAGAGTAAGCATCAGCAGAAGCACCAGCACCAGCACCAGGAGCAGCGCCAGCAGAGTAAGCACCAGCAGAAACACCACCACCAGGAGCAGTGCTGGCAGAAGCCCCAGCACCAGAAGAGTCAGCTCGAGCAGCAGAAGCCCCAGCAGAAGCAGAGTCAGCGCCAGGGGGTGGGATGGTGGCCCTGTCCTTCTTGCCAGGGCTGGCAAAAGGAAGCACAGGATTCCTCTTCTTCCCCATGGTTGTTGGCTGGAGCTGTGTCTTGCAGCAAGTCTTTCCTGCTTGCGAGCTGCATCCTTTTATATCCGCGGGGCTGACGCAATGCATCCTCCCTGCATGCCAGTGAACGCTTTGCATCCGCTAGGCGTCCGCTCTGCATCCGTGTCATCCGCTAGGCATCTGCTCTGCATCCGTTCCTTCCGCTGCACGTCCGCTTCGCTGTGCTCCCCCTGAAGCCCTGCGGATGTTCCATCTGCTTCCATCCGCTAGGCTTCCGTGGAGCATCCGCTTTACATCCTCGCTACGTCCTCCCCCCGTCCGTTCCTTTCCATTGTTGTCCACTCTGTTTATGCAAATTTGGGGCACTTTTGAGAGCGGATAACAACGGATGGAAAATTTTCTCGTCCGATGTGTCCTTTTTACATACGTTTTGCATCCGCCGGCCTATGTGACAGGCCCTTAACATCTTTTCCATAGCCAGTTATGTGCAGTATTTTTTCCAATCCCATTCTTTTTTTTAAAGACCAGAAGACTGGATTAGAGCGTTCTGTATGATCTTTTTAGAGCTTCAGAGTCCAAGTTGATTCCGTGGCAACTGCTTTTAGTAATCACATCAATTCTCACATGGGTAGGCTGGGAAGCAATGTCACTGGATAATTCTGGCTTACCACTTTCTTGGTTTTGCTTTTTGGTTTTCCCCAAAACTGCAGACCTTGGGGCAATTGGTCCAATATAATTTCCCTTCCCTGAATAAAATAATGAGCTGCAAGAATACCATTTCTAGAGTGGAAGAGAATATCCTGAAAAATGGGTTGTTTTTCCTATTTTACAATAGTAAAATATTTTATTATTCCCCTAAACTCTGCTGAAGATATGTTACCTAGCATGGTAACAAAATGTTCGTAAACCAACCCACAAACTCAGAGAAGAAACTTTCGCTATTATATTTTATTATGTTCTGTATATTCATATAAACAGAGTGCACTTTTTGTTACAGTGACAAACGTAGATAGACTACTTTCCTCAGGGGAGAACCTTTGAAGTTGTACCCATTACAAAAGGTGTGGCTACTTGGCACACGGGACAAGGCCTTCTCCTGTGTAACCCCTCAGGCTAATAGAATGTTTCCTTAGAGAAATGCACACATCCTTCCAAAACCCCAGATATTTTGGAAATGGCAAAAAGGCATCTCTTTTGCCAAGCCTTTAACTGTTAATTGAATTGAATGTTGTTAATATTGTCATGTTTCATATTTTGTATTTTATTTTAATTGTTATAAACTGCCTTGAATGCTTATATAAGCAGAAAGATGGGTTGTATGTAAAGAAAAACATTTTAAAATAAATTCATTTCATGTATGCATTTTGGCACTTTGAATTTGGCATTACATTTGACAAAATTTGTTCATAGTTTCAAAAAAAAAACCTCTTTCATTGACATATGGATCAGGATCAGTCTTCTCATGAATCATCTTGATTCAGAAAGAAGAACATGAAAGGTAATTACTTCCAAGCCACCAATTGCCAGGAGGACTTTTACTTGGTGGAAAACCTGCCCACAAGCACCATTGCACCCAGTTGAATTGAGTTTTGATGTTAGATGGACTTCCAGAAAGTCCAACAGCCTGTTTTCTCTCTTCTTTGGAGTGCTGGTAATAGGAAAGGATTTCTCAAAGAAAAAAAAATGGCTTTTACATCAGGGTAATTTAGTGTGACTTTTGAAAGACTTCGTATTTAACTCCTTTTTAAAAGAATTACACTTCCTTTATAGAATATTTCATGGTGGGTTGCACATTTAAAATGCCCTGAATTAGCTTTTAGGCAAAGGAATGCATGTTACTTATTTCTTCACAGAGGCTTTCAGTTGATGCTATTCTCTCTCTCTGGTGCTTTAAAATAGTCACTGTCTAAAAATTGGATTAAGGGGGCATGTTATAAAAAGTGGAAGACATTTATGATAAGGAGAGAGCAAAATTACAAACCAGACAAAATAACGACATGGCATATCACAAAAGAACACGAAATGCCCATCAGGTTCACCAAATCAATCTAATAGAAAATTTACGACTGATCCTAAGTACAGTATACATAATTTCCAAAGAACACATACATCCAGAGAAGTTCAGTGCACATATGTCTATATTGGACAAATAAATGCAAAGTGCAGACACTTTAATGTTTCACTATGGAATCATGATTATCAGTTTGAGTTCAAATTCAAAGATTTATTTGGTCTGTATTTTTAAGAGGGGATGAGCTCAGTGGTTAAAGATGCTGAGCTTGTCAGCTGGAAACTAACAGCCTGGGTTTGAGACCCAAGTTCCATGCAATAGAGTGAGCTCACATTCTTACCCCAGCTCCTGTCCACCTAGCAGTTTCAAGCATGCAAATGCAAGATTAATAGGTAGATAGATTAATAGTTACCACTTCAGTGGGAAAGTATCAGCATTGTATGTGCCTTGGCGTATAGTCATGCTGGCCACATGACCATGGAAATTGTCTTAGGATAACATTGGCTCCCATGGCTAAAAAACAGAGATGAACACCATGCTGTAGAGTCAAACATGACTGACAGGAAAACCTTTATCTATTTTTAAGAGAAGATATGGCAGTGTCTGGCAGTAAGGGGTTAAATCTTTTAGATAACACTATGACTACAATTTGACTGCCTCAGCTGCTATTTGGTCTCCATTCATTGAATTAGAATCATATATTTTGTTGAGCTTCATCCATTCCTTGGCTTCATGATACCTCAGGGATCTATATTTTTGAAGAAGTGTGCTTCTTAGAGTGGCAATTCGACAAAAGCCAAATATGTAACCAGAAATGGTTGATCTACCCAAGGTTCTGATCAGGAGGCAAGGATGTAGTCATAAGTGAACAACTAGGTTTGTAAGATTATCAATTTGAATAAATCTGCCTCAAATCAAAAATGAGTAAGCAGGATTTGAGATGGGGGCAAAAACTCAAGGAACAATGAAAGCCAATGAAACAGACAAATCACAGGTTCCCACTTGTTCTGTGTTCTGAAAATTATCATCTGGAATATTTCTTTCAGTGCTAGCTAATAATTTTGCTACATTTAACATCTAAAATACATGAAATAATTCTGAAAAAGTAATGGGATATACTCTTTATCCTGGGCAGTTGAAAATACAGATTTCAGTTTTATTTTGTTTTTTTGTGCCACAGTTTCTCTTGCTACTAGAGTCTGAAACAAGAAATTCCTTTGTCTCATGAGAAGAGTTGATACTGATCTAGTCATCCCAGAAAAAAGAAATTATCAGATGTGTGTGCTTGCTTTTTTCTATTTAGTTGGCCAGGTTCCAATCAAATATCTGAGATATTTATTAAGTTGCAAAGAATAATGTATTCCTACTACAATAGAATTGAAAATGGTGGTGATTTTAATTGCCATCTATGTAATTAAGGATTGGGTTTGATTGTGCAGATCGAAATCAGATCTTTGCATTCTGTGTAGCCATCCATTTATTACACAACTATAGAATCTGACATATGCTTCTAGTTTTAGCTCTTGAGGCTAATTTGAAAATATATGAAGTGGCAGAACTGGCAAGGAATAGAGTATAATTTTAGTAAAATTGTGAATTCTATGCTAAAACATATGGATGGACTGTCATACTGTTAAGAGTTTTACTGCTTGATTTTTTTTTACATAAATAAATTACTACATTACAGAAGCTAAAGTCAGATATTCTTCCATGAAATCTAAATTTTTGATGTGAAAGGAATTTGTGTAATGAAAATATTTAGTATTCTGATTTTCTTACCTTTTACTGTACAATATGTATTTGTAGATCAACATTTAGAAATCTAGTAACCTTCACTTTGTATAAAACTCAGTGGAAACTATTGCTCTCATCATTTCCTTGTACATTTTTCCTTATATTTATCCATTTCTCTCCCTCCAATTTATTCCTTTATGGACAGGTGACAGATCTGTTCATCAGAACAGATAATTTTTCATCTATTAATAGTGAAATATTATTTCACAATTTTATACATTGCACTCTAAAAGAAAATGTAATTCTTACATGTTACCAAGGAGTCCAATTACAGTTTTTTCCCACTGTTTTGTTTGGGCTTATAGGTAATGGTTTATAAAAGCCAAGAAAGTTCACACCTATCTGGGGACCATTTTATTCCCCTTGTCTCCCACAGTCTCCGAACTGATTGTAGAAAGCTCTCAGATTAAACTCTTCGTTACTCAAATTGTTACCTTATACCACATTTCCCCTAAAATAAGACCCGATATTAGTTTCGTTTGCAAGCTGAAATAAGCACTGGGCCTTATTTTTTAGGGGTATCTTTTTTTGAGTGCCACAGCCACGAGGTGGGGGGTGGAGCTGCCCAACATGCACGATGGCTTACCTCAGGGCCCTGTGGCTCCACACACCGACAACTGCCTGATAGCAGCAGCACCAACATCCAACAGGAGCCCATGTGGCTGCCAGCTAACTTCTTCCAGCACCAGCATGTCACTAAAGCAGGAGGCTGAGTGACACAGCCAGGCAAAACACTCTGTTCCCAAACAATCCATAGGTGCCCAAATACTTTTCGCCGAGACAGAGAAATGAGGAAGACTGTAAGCTTTATCTGCTTCCAAATGGGACATTTTGAAACAGAGCATCCCATATGCAAGCAGACGAAGCTTTGTCTCCCTCTCAGAGAAGAGTGCGCAGTCGGACGCAGATACACAGGGAGGCGGAGAGGCAGGTGATCCTAACATGCCGTCCATTCCATCCTACTGTCTCTCAGCTTGCCCACGGCTGTGTTGGGCAGGCGGCCATGCAGGGCATCCAGGTAGCCTGCCTCCCCATTCCCCATGCCTCTGCCTCAGGCAGGAAATTCTGGTATCCAGTGCAGTCTTTCTCAAGATTAAAGAGTCCAAGTACAGAAATTGATTTCACCAATGCCACCATCTACCATCCTTCAGGAACAATGAATGACTCAAAGATTCGGCCTTTCCTTCTCCTCCTTGGAAGAAAAATCAATCTCACATCTGGCTGCTACAAATAGAGGTCTCTGCCTAGACTTCCACAAAGATACTGGAAAGGCTCAAAATGTCATTATAGATCACAAGAGATTCCTTCCCTTTTTCTCCCTATCCAAGAACATAGGCTAAAATATAAATGAAACTGAAATCATACAATCTCCCCAAAAGTTATAGGGGACTCAGAAGACCCATTCCCTACTCAGCTTTTTTCTATGGACTTTTTAGGGGAGGGGTTCCCCTTTGTTTAAAAAGGACCATTTTCCCTATCATTAGCAGAAAGAGAAAACGTTATGTAGGCTTCATCCAAACTATATTTTTAGTAGAAATTCTCCTGGACCATCTGCAATGTAGCAATGACCTTCAGTGCAAGAATAGCTCTTTTTAAAAAAGAACTTTAAAGGTTTAATGCCAGAATCTGTAATAATAGTTAGACACTCTTTTTTTAAAGGATTCCATAATTCAAAAAAACTGAAATCCATAGCCTTTTCTGTATTTTTATAACTGCCCTCTCATTTTTCTGTGAACTTAAATCTTTCATTCTTGATTCACTTCCTTAGGGAGCCTTTTTTAATATTTTTTTTATTTCTCCTCATGATGGAAAGCCCAAATAATTTGTTCTGTGTTATAATGGTTGTTAGAGTTTTCTTAACCTAATTTTTAATGAAGAGTTCAGATTTTTTTTTCATATACATGTTCTCTTCTGAAAGGCTAAACTGAAAGGCTAAACTTTGTGATTAAAGAAATTTATATGACATACAAAATCAAGAATAATTTGTATCCTTTTCTCTTTTTCTTCTATCTCTATGCAGTACAATTCTAGCTCTTTGAGTTTAGTAAGGCTCTCTTCTGGGTAAATCTGCCATCTTAATGATAAAAGATTGGCATGACTATATTCCTGAAGCTGTTTAATAAAGAGAAATGCCACCTTTTAAAAAGTTTTTATTTTCACAATTAAAGAATGAATTATTACATTTGCAAAATCAGGTAGAAGCTTCAAAGCAAAAAAGTGTTATACAGTAAGACACAAAATGAGCTATTCAACTGATTTAATAATTATTAAGTAGAGATTATGGGGTCACCCAGGATGTTGGAAACTAGGTTTACATGAGTAAGGATAAAAGACAAAGACAGTGCCATTCTGTATTTAAGAAATTATTAGTCTACAAAACCATACATCAGTCTTTATTTTGAGGACACTGAGGAAGGTGGAGTTAGGATTAAATAAGATTTGGCATATTTAACTAAAAAGAAGATGGCTGCGAGTTTAAGACAATTTCCCCCTCTTCAAAGGAAGAGCAGATACGGTTAGAAACATGCACCCATAGTCATATTCTTGAGGAATCTTAAACTCTTCCTATTGTAAAAATAATTTAGAAAACCAAAGATTTGCTTTTTGTGTGACCCCTGAGGTTGTAGCTGGTGCTGCATACAACCCTAGAGCTGAAAAATTTGGATTCAAAACAAAAACTAATCTTCTCAAACTACAATAAACAGAAATATTGCCAATAACTAGAACTATCCACCTAATTACTACAATTGGTAATTGGGTAAAATTCTACTCAGCCAAAATACTTAAGAAAATATGAAAGATGCATGAAAAGATTTTTAGAAAATCCAGCAGTTAGGCAAATTTCTTGATTTTACTTACAACAAAATAAACACAGGCCTTTTTCTATAATTCCTGAAACCTAAGTATCCATCGGTGGGCAATCTAAATCCCTTTCTCGCCATTGTAATTCTCATAATATTAGACAATTGATTCACAGCCATTTACTAGTTCAACTATTCCATACTAAGTAGCTATTTGACTGTCTGCAACGGTAAACAGGAATCCTGCTGAGAAGCCCAGCACATTGTGCTGTGACTAATGCCTAAGTTACACAGGTTAAAGAGCAACACAACACTCATTCATTAAGTACCACATTGTAAGAGAAAGTTGAACTGCAGAATAGAGCCTTGGAGCAGCTGGGTTGCCACATTTTGTATGCTGTGCTCTTTGCTTTAATTCAGCATTGACCCAGTTCATTAATGTTAATTTTATTAATGCATTAGCTTGGTTTCTGCAATTATTAAACACTTTTAGAGGTTTTATAATTTGATTTTGTCAATGCCAGTTTTTGCATGATACAAGTCCAATTATTATTGCCTGAAAGCAGTTTTTATTCTAGCCTGATATATCTCACACAGATAAGCCAAATTATGTTAATATATTGTAAACTTATACTTAAATAATTTGCTTATGTGGTTAAAACTTATTTTATAGAAAAGTGCTGTGTACATTTGTCTTCCTGTTGTTGTTTTTTCCAGTACCCAACAAGCAGCCTTCTCTCCCCTTTCAGAGCTAACTAGGAAAAAAAGAATAAACATATAATAAGAACTAATGCATAACTTCCCACATATGTGTCTCATTTACAGAATAGGAGTAATATTCTTTTTGCTCTTGGTTCATTGTGTAGAGGAGTATGGAGATGGCTTTGAATAAAGTGTAGGGCAGTTTTCACAGAAACATCAGCTTACCCAAGAAAGACAGGAAGGGGTGAGAACCAGAGGTGGTATTCAGCAAGTTCTGACCAGTTCTGGAGAACCGGAAGTAGAAATTTTGAGTAGTTCAAAGAACCGTCCAATACCACCTCTGACTGAATATTTTACAGTATCTTTCCCCTGCCACACCCATCAAGCCATGCCCACAGAACCGATAGTAAACATTTTTGAATCCCACCACTGGTGAGAAAGTAATTCAAGAATCGTCTACCTTTAATCTTTTGGGCATAAAGAGGGAAGGAAAGAAAAATGTCGTCAAGCTTTCAAGATTCTGTCACTTTAACCAATATTAATAAAAGTAGATTTCTTGTATTTCTAGTGCTATCTGTTTTCTGACTTAATTTTCTCCAAAAGACTGAAAGTGAAGCCATTGATTTACTTTTCCAAAATGATTTATCCTTTAAATTGGGAAGATTGTCTGACTGATAAAATGATAAAGGAAGCAGATCAGGGTTGGGGAGTTTTATTTTGATCATGCTTTGGGGTGGGGTGGGGGGGTGGCAGAATAATTTCAAATTTGGAATAGTCTTCTTTTTGCTTCATTCAGCATCTTACTGCCAACCTGCATTGTTGCTTTTATCAGCCCTTTGCTACATGCATGCTATGCTGTCATTGTTTGCAGTAATTTCTGGTCTTTTTAAATATATGGTTTATCTTTAACAATTGTACAATAGTGTAAGAATAGAAAAAGATGAATTTGGACACACACTGCCCCTTTTCCATGAAAATCAAAATACTTTGTTTTTCTCAAAAAGGAAGTTGTGAATGTGTGAATTTGTAGCTTATATTACTTGGTGCATACAAGCCAGATGAGCATTCAAGCAGTTGCCATCCTGTGGAAAACGCCAGGTTGCGGAAAGTTAATAACCTCTGATTTTTTTTCTCCATTATAACATTATGTCTCAGTTCCATGAAATAAATTTAAGAGCATATAATTGAGACAAGGGGAATATTGGGTTGAATGTTAAAAACATAATCTATAATGCTTTCCCAGGAAATAGTCCAGGAGGAATTCAACATAGGAATTTTTTCTTCTGAATAAACATTGCTCAGAATTATGCTCCATAGGTCTTCCCATCTGAAGCTTCTGTTTGCCTCATATTAATTGGCCTATGCCTGTAAGTGACAAAAAACACTATTGTACATGCTGTTAGTAATTTAGTTATGTCTCTGTAATGGAATAGAAATAATCTCAGTTGATTTATAATCCACCGAATTAAAACCAATTTAATGAGTGACACTAGGAAGAAATAATTTATTTAGGACATAGTGGCTTAATGAGAAAGCAAATTTCTTAGTTGATTTGGAAAAATACTTAACTTGAAGTATGTCATTCCTCCCCTCAAAAAAAAAAAAAAACCAAAAGAAAAACAAATCTTTATATATTAATTTATTTTTAAAAAATGAACAGTCCAATAATGTGTAATACTATGCATTATGGAAAGAAATATCAGGTAATTGCAAAAATGAAATATTAGTAAACGAACTCATTTTCTGAGGATCCAGAGGTTGTGTGAGAGCAAACCCTATTCTTGAATGGCCTCCGCAGCCTCCTGCTTGTGTAAGAATGGGGTGTGCTGTTGGATGTTGGTGAACTCAAAATGTTGTGGTGTGTTGCTTTTGACGTATATGTCATAGGTTCACCATCATTGCTTTAGAGACCTGATATAAACTACTTAACAAAAAAATTGTGTCTGTCATAGAATATCTTTGTTAAGTGTTTGCAGAAATGCAAGAAATAGCAAACTGGAAAAGATAAGGGAGTGAAAAAAGGAGTTGGTTTTCCTGAATGTCAGATTACTGCTAATGAGGTTACTTTGAAGAAAAACATGACATAATTCATATGTTTACTAGGTACATGAATTTACATAAGTATGTTTGGGTTTTCTTCTGGGCAACATCAATCCAGCAATTCTGGATTTTCCAGAAATTAATCTGAATCAGAAAAGTTTGCAATGTTCTGGATCTACAAAGATTCAGATTGCTTTGGAGGATTAATTTCAGGAAATTTCAAAAAAAAATCATTAAACCACCCTTGGAATATTTGGTTAAGTATATGTCCTGGTTTGGTTACTAGAAATTACATCTTAATTTTAAATAATGAACATTTTCTTCTATTTTTAGTGTATCTTAGCCATTTCATTCACAGAGCAGGTGCATCATATGATTTCAAATTTTATATATAATTCCATAAAAGATAGAATTGAAAAAAGCTTTCTCAATAGACTAAATTAGGTTTTCTTTTGCTTTAAATTCTTCTCCTGTATACTTTATAATTGAACTTTTGGGGCCAAAAAGCGAGTGTTAGTTATTAGGAATTTCGACAAACAATAAATTGTCACTCCTAACTGAAAATCAAGCAAGCAAGATAGAATAAGTCCCATCCCTTACTATCTTATAAGAGTTTTAGGTTAGTATTCCTTTTCAACAAATAAAGTTTGTTCCAAAAGACTCCATCTTAGAAGCTATTTTGATTTTTTTTATAACTAAATTTGTATGTGTATTTGGTCAGCCAAACTCACAATTAGCACAGGACTTAATCAATTGCCTAATTGCTTTTGTTGATGCCCAACGATAATCCCCAAATAGTTCTGATCCAATGCTTACTGCTTCACATGGTATGCTCAATTTTCTCAAAGCATAAGTCAGCTTGTTTCAGATTTTTGAAAAATTGAATGTTGTTGTACAAACTGCCAGTTTATGGTTGGAAGTATTCCAGTTATATTGTGATATACAGTTTTCCCCTCATCAATTTAATTTAATCCTGAATTCACTTGGTCCAATTGTTAATTGAGCAGTTGCCAAGGAGATGTCTAGGATAAATAAGGAGCTCATATTGGACTTAGAAAGTCTTTGCATTTGATCAGTTATTTCCTAAGAATACTTCTATTTACAAAGTCTGCACTTCTATTACTATTAAGGCTAGGTCACACTGGCCGACGGATGCAAAACGTATGCAAAAAGGACACAGTGGACGAGCAAATTTTCGGGGGTGGCTCCATCCGTTGTCATCCGCTGGCAAAAATTTGTATAAACAGAACGGAAAAAAAAGGAAAAGAACGGACGTGGGTAGTAGGTAGCAGGGATGTTAAAGGGATGTTCATAGGAAGCCTAGAGGATGTATATAGGATGCAAACCATTCACTGCTCATCCTTTCTATTTCCGTGCAACTAACGCTGTGTAGATGTTCCGTGTTCAGCTGCAGCGGATGTGAGTTGAGGGGATGCCCAGAGGATGCAGAGAGGATACAGCGGACGTTTAACGGATGATAAACGGACATAGAACGTTTGTTGCTCGGATGTCACGGATTTACATCGTACACAGCGGAAAGTTCATCCGCTCAAAAAGTTTTGTGCAGCTCAAAACTTCTTGAGCGGATGAAATCTCAGTGGACAGATGCTCAAAGGATAGAGCGTATGAAACACGTATGCAGTGAGTAAACAACGGATGCATAGCGTTTTCCAACGGATGGCAAGCTTTTTTTAACGTTTTACATCCTCTGTGCATCCATTGGTGCAGGGCTTAAATCATCTATCACTCCTTATCATCCATCCCCTCCCACTTGTGACTATATGAATTTGTTGCTTGTATCTCTACGATTTATATTGACTGTTTCCTGGTATGATTTGATTGCCTATTTGTACCCTCTGACTATTATTAAGTGTTGTACCTTTTGAATTTTGATGAATGTATCTTTTCTTTTATGTACACTGAGATCATATGCACCAAGACAAATTCCTTGTGTGTCCAATTACACTTGGCCAATAAAGAATGAAGAAAGAAAGAAAAGAAAGAATTCTGCTTCCATGAAGAAGATAGATGAAAGTGATGGCAAATTTTCCGCTATTCCATGCATTGTACAATAACTTATGAGTATTGAGTATGTGCTAGAAGTATTCAGAGATAGAGACAAACTACGTGCTTCTGTTTCTGACAGGCACACTAAATTTACAGCATCATAGTAACATGGCTACCTATCACATATCTGCCTGCTTCTTTTGTTACAAAAAGCCCTTAGAGCAGGAATAATGTGGAGAGGGGCTAAATGATAAAATTCTCCTTATCTATTTAGAAAGTTCCAGAGTGATCTAAAATAGACTTTTTTTTTTGGGGGGGGGGGAGATAAAATGTCCATTCAGGATCAGCTTCCAGTGCAATTACAATATTAAACTGGACATTTTTTCAACAAGCAAAAGTTGTGTTCATGAAGCAAAATCTGAACCCTTGTATTTGTGTCTACAAATACATTAGACATTTTCATATCTTCATCTGAAATCCAATTGATTTGTTCACTTCATGTTTCTGTTATTATTTTGGAAATTTCATATTTATATATATTTGAAGTTGATTACATGTGGTATGCAAACTACATAGGCTCCCATGCTTTCCAGAAGGCAAGTCTTAATATACCAGAATCTTTACAGCCCGTTTTCTTATAAAGAATGGGGAGTACTCTAAAAGCCACAACCTCAAGCAAGTATTAGTCCATGACCTTGACATCCCCCTTCTTTTTCTTCATTGCTTTAATTGCACTGCTATAATATAGAATTATTTTTACTGTTCTTCCACTTTTTAATTCTGTGTTTGTTGAATTTATAAAGGCCTTAGAACATTAGCTTTGTGTTTGGAGAGTTAATATAGCAAAGCTTTTAAATTGCATAGCTGGGCCAACAATACACAGTAAGATAATAATTGCCTGCACTGCCTAGAGATTTTGGGGGGCCGAACTCCATTCACCATAATAGGGATCCACACCTCTGCTTAACTGTCTTTCAAGTTTCTTACAAGAAGCACACTAGGCAGATTATGTTTCCTTTTCATGATGCAGAAGCCTGATAAGAAGGATTTGTGATCCTGTTTTCTACCAAGATTATTCAAAAGAACTGTGGAAAAAGACAGAAACTTTCTGACTCTTGTAGTGCTAAGATGTCAATGGAATCCCATCTACAACGATAATCTCATTAGCTGCAAGAAGGAAGAAGAGACAAAAGAGAAACAGTCCTTGTTTTACTTGCTTTGTCATTCTCCTCAAGTCACAATCTAGCATCTTTGGGACATGAAGTGGATTTGAAGGAAGTTAGATAATAAATAATGGCAGTTTAACCCCTGCCAAGTTGTGCAAAGTTTAGATCCTAATTATGTTGCTATGACCAGGTCATAGTTTAGATTACATTCGTAAATCGATTACCTATATAATTAGAGGGAGGGTCTCAGGGAAGTCCTGCCTTAGCATTTGGCTACTAAAGGTACCCCCTGATATGAGTCCTGTGTCATGCCCACCGTGGCCATGCCCCCATCCATACCCCCTCCCCGGGTCTCCGAGGTCAAACAGAGCCCTGATATGACCCTCAGTGAAATCAAGTTTGACACCACCGATGCCTCTTTGCTGGCCCGAACTGAGGCGGCAGTGGCAGCAGCTGCAGGCTCTCCGCGCCAGTAAAGAGGCAGCGGTTTCCTGTATTATTACTTAAATATTTTTTCTTTGAATAAGATTGGCAGTTCACATAGATGCCACCTTCTCTCATGCAAATCAATAAGGATGAAAGAGCAGTCCAGCAAGACTCAGTTCACCTGTTTCTCACCTTATTGGTCCTAAGCCATGAAAAGCTGTATGTAATTTGCTGTCAGTCTTAATTTGAAAAGAAAACAGAAGAAGAAAATGGTGGCTCATCAGCTTTCCCCTTAGTGGTCAAGACCTTAGCACCATTGTGTCCACATCAAAGTGGTAGTAATATCTTGCTTGCCATTTGTCAAGCTATACTTCATAGGTTCTATATTAGAAAACTGAGCTAAGTGGTTCAAACTTCCCTGGAGTACAATCACCAAATAAAATGTGTACAATCATCATCCATAGTTTTTCTTCTAAAAATATTTTCCTTGCATTATCTCTATGTATCTATGGCAAAAGATAATTATATTTATAAGCACATAATCCTTAAATGTACACGATCTTAAAACTTCTACACATCATCATCTTCTGAGTTTTCCACTGCATGCAGTGGCCTTGAGGAAATGTATTTCCTAAAAGATACATAAACAGCGGCTGGAAGATGACTTAAGAGACCTTCAAACTCTCTCCACACTCCCCACCCCTTTTGCTTGCTTTGGTTTTCTAACCTCTGATTCAGTGGTGGTATTCTACCTGGTTTGGCCCGGTTCTGCCAGGCCAGTAGCAGCAATGAGCAACAGAGACTGAACAGGTTCTCTCTGCCACTCTGCTGTTGGGCCCACCCACCCAGGCTCCCATACTCACTTTTATCTGCTGAATTTGAAGTGCAGCTGCTTTGTGCAACACAGAAGAGTGCTGCGTGGCCATTGCTGAAGCAACCAGGATCATGCAGGCTTGCTGAACCAACTATTGCTGAAGCAACCAGGATCATGCACATTGTAGGAGGTGAGTTAGAACGCATCTGCACAAAGTGTGCATTTGGCGCACGTGCATACGCAAAGTGTGTGCATGTGTGCAAAGTGCGCCCATAAAGCCATGCCCACTGAACCGGTGGTAAAAATATTTGAATCGTTAACAAATGCTGTGATACCTAATTTTTCATATTAATCCAGGTCCAAAGTAGGAGGGAAGGGGCAGGTATTAGATGGATCAATGGGCAGATGGGCGAATACTGGTTCAAAGAGTTCAGCTTATTTCTGGATCAGCTGTATTTAAAGGACCTTTCACATCCCTGTGGTAGGTGGGCCTGATCCAACAAGATAATGTTTTTGTCTAAGTTGTCCATATACAGGGGCCCAAAGCATATTGTTCAGAAAACAGATATATTGCCTAGGTCTTTAGTTTTTGCAATCCTGGTATTTAAGGCTGCAATTTTGATAATATGTGTTAAAGTAGAGTTTTGAAAGGACAGGATAATGACCTTGCAAACAGCAATGAAGTTTAAATTGTATTTTCTTTGATTTGTCTGGCTATCTCACAGCTAAAGAACAAATTCTGGGCTAAGGCGAAAGAGAAAATGATGATTTTTGGCACACCTCTAGGGCTAACTGAAACATGAACTGAGTTGTTCTCTAGAGACATCAGCCACAAATTTCATTCTGTGCCCTCCTGTAACCTTCACCTCAAGGTTTTTTAGCCAATACTAAATCAACATAAAAATAGATGAGGCCAAATAAGGAATATTTAAGACACCACAGAGAGGTAGAACATTGGTTAAACACATTATAAATAGCCTAAGGTATTTTCAATGGTGAAGTTTAAATAAGGTTGTGTTAAAATCAGTCCTAGTATAAATGTGAAAATTGTATTGGTTAAAAGATACAATTTATTTTTCTACCCTACATTTTATCCACATGTACATCATTTTTTGGCATTGAAGCACAGAAAGAAAGGTCTGTTACATTAATATAAAGTTTTAAAGGATGCCCTTTGTCTTAATAAATATTGATATATGTCTCTGATTTGATGTTCCATTTAAATATTATTTATATCACCTGTTTTTTTCTGATTACTGTTATTTTCATGAAACAAATGAAACAGATTCATCTTAAGACACCCAAATGCTTTTATTTTATTTTCCTTTGAGGGCAAATGACTCAAAGTTACTGTCAAATGAAGCTGCCATGTGCCAAACCAGATCTGTGGCACACCGGGAGGAATCATCCTTTCCACCGCTCTGGTAGCATAGGTTCAAAAGGTCAAAGGCTGCATGCCAGCTGTCGAAATACAAAGATGGGTTTATATATGCACATACATCATCTCTTCCTCCCTTCTCCCTAGCTTATTAGCGTTGTGAATAATAATACTCTGTTCTTTTTTTCAGCTGTTCCTAATGTTAATGATCAGGTCAGCAAGGAGAGAAATATTATGTGTACTTTACAACTGAGGAATCTTCAACAGAGCCTCCCTGTCCTGGAGCTTTTAAGTGTTGTTGGGCTTGGAAGAGGGCTTCTAGCCATTAAATGGTCAAGCACTATACACTGGCATAGCTTTTTAAATTCTGCTTTTTCGGATTAAAAAAAATAGCCTGACCAAATAAATAGTTCAAAACATAGTTCAGGACTCAAGTATCCATCAAGGAAAACCTTTTTTGGTGGGGTCCTCCTTGGTGAGGTCTTCCAAGCAATTCATCCTCTGTAGTTGAGGGATTTTAAAGCTAAGTTCTCAAAACCACATCCCAGGGACACAACACAGTGGATCTTGCAAAGATTTACCTGATTAAACAGGACTGATGACTCAGAAACTGTTCCATTTCTCAGGGATTTTTTAGGCATGCAGTTGCTTGGAGTATATTCCCTGCCACATATACTTCCTAGATCTTAGCAGCTAATGAACTGACAGTTCAGTCTCAGAAGAGGAAATCCATGTATCCCAAGGGAGCAGGAATCCTCCATCTCATGGTTTCCAGAAGTAGCTTACTGGTCTACCTCAGAATGCTATAAACCACTTTCAGAAGACCAGATGCCAAGAAAATTAAATTTAAAGCTTTTGTGTGCAAGACATTTCCTCTATTTGCTATAGTCTTTTCGTCAAAGGTTTTTGTGTTGTTTTCTTTCTGGTTTCCCCAAAACACAAATAGCAAATTACTTCATACTATTCTAGCTTATTTTCTTGCTCAAGTTTTCACTTTGGGATGGAATAGACAGACATGGAGATAGCCTTGAAGCAAACATTCAGAAACATTTAAATAAACAAAAACGATAGGAACATCCCATAAGTTTTAGGAAGGAAGATAGTTTTAGGATAACACTCAGGCGGACTCTTCGTGGACTTACTGAAGTAAAAGAGAGGGAAGGAAAATCACAACCAGACTTGCAAGATTCCATTGTTAGTTTTAGTTTAGTTTACTTTATTATCATTGTACCTCGTACAACAAAATCAAACACCATCCTCAGTTCACATCATGACCTTGAAAATAAACACAAACACACATCCTTCACACTCCGCACATTGAACCGGAAACCCCTGACACTGCACCAACACTGCACTGTACAATAGAATTCAAAAGAGCTACTGCCCTGGATAGAAGCTGTTTTTCAGCCTATTTGTCCTTGTTATAGGCTATTTTGATGAAATGTGGTTCTAGTCTTCCTATGCAGTTGGTTTTTTTTATCTGGTCTGCCTTCACATTTTTCAAGCTACTTTTGTTGTATTCTCTAATATTTACATATTTAACACTATATCTTGCTATAATACATGCAATTCATGTCACCAAGAAACTTCAGTGAATAGGACTGGCATGTGTAAAGAATACTCATTCCCTTTTGCATTTAATTTGGCATCAGTAATGACTTAAAGTTATGGAAAGGAAGCTTTAATTGATTGATCACTTTGAAGCTCCATGTTACATATTTTTATTAATAGTCTAATTCTGATGAGGGATGTTGCTTTTCATGCATAAAATTATGTTAAGTAGGACTAGGTTGATATTGAGATGTTGAACACTGTTTGTTGAGCTGTTTTGAAAGGTCAAGGCTAAAGCTGAGTCAAGGAAGAAGAAAAAAGTGAAAAACTGTTGGCAGCGCCTGCATATTGGGACTTGTCTAATTTCCTAAACATATATATTTTTGAAACAGTTTTTTCACTCCTAAGTCTTATAAACAATGGTTCTATTTTACCTTGTTATTCATTAGGAAAAATTAAATCTTTCCAAATTTGTAATGATTGGACATGTGATAATTTTCTGTAATGTTTATGTTATATTATTTTATCAAGTAGTTTAAGTCCCATGCTTCAACAGTAATTACAGTCTTCTGTTTAAAGCAGAACTGTAACAAGCTTTTTTAGTGATGGTATTCTATTGGTTTGACCCGGTTCTGGCATACCGGTAGCACCAAAGATCAGTAGGAGAGAACTGGTTCATTCCAAGTCTCTCCGACACTCTGCAGTTGGGCCCACCTACCTTCCCCACTCCTAGGTCCTTTTTAACGTCTCAGCTGTTTGGCACGGAAGAGCGGATTGCTGTGCTAAACAGCTGAGAGGTACAGTAGCTTAGGTTTTACTGTTGTACCACGTGCGCAAAGCTCATGGACACCCCCCCGCAGCCATACCCACTAAGTCATACCCACAGAACCGGTGATGGTAACTTTTGAATCCTATCACTGTTCTTCTTTCTTATTATTATGGAAGGAGATGTCCCATCCACACCATTATATTTATCCTGGACTAGCATGGTCAATTGTGTTGTCTTGGGCAACCCAAGAACCACAAAATCTATATCTCTTAAAGCTATAGATAGATCTCTTTATTTTACATACTTAACTGTTGGAAATTAATTGCTGCTTTCTTGAAAATTGTAATGTTAGGAAAAAGGAGTCTTAATTTCCAAATGCCAAATGGTCATGATCACATGTATATGCTGTTGAAGACTAGATAGATATGTTCTGACCCTAGCAAAGTGAACTTCAGCATTCTAAAGGATTATTTTAGCCTGGTAAAAAGTATGTGGGTGATGAGAATCAAATTTACAGGGCTACATAAAAGAGTTAATATGTTGTATAGGATCAAGTTCATTATTTATGTTGAAGTATATAAAACACTGATTGAAAAGTTGGTAATTCACTTTCTTTGTTAAATGAAGATCTCTAAAATGTTGACAATCTAAGTTATTTTAAATGGTGATACTTTTCAGTGTTTCACTTGTTAATTGTGATTGATACTCGAGTGGGTTTTCAGTGATGAGCAGAGATCAAATGTCATCAGATGCTGTTGTGCTTTTCTTTTCTGATTTGCTGACAATTTTCAGACTAGATGGGAAAGGAGCATGCAATTAAAAGTAGTCTGGCATATTTTTTTCTCTCTCTTTAAATTATATATTTGGATAATAATTGGCAATACACATTTTGATAATAAGTATAAGTTTTAAAAGCCATCATGGCACCTTTATCATTTCTGACAATTTCTAAGATGAAATAAAGCTGTTATAATTGTCACAATCACTGTGATTATAGAATTATGGAAGACAGGCAATTCATCTGTCATGCGTTTTTTAAAATACTTATTTTAAAGTTATTTGCAAAATTGCATATTTGATTTTCTGATATTACATATATGTTAAATAGCTTGCCAGACATTGCTATACCTTATAGTGTCCTGTGTGTACATGATGTTACTTGTCACACAAGTATGATGTTACTTGTCCCAGAAAGGAATTGCAGAATGTTTAATTTGTTTTTGTTTCGTTAATTTCCTTTGTTACATCCCTCATTTTTTTAAATTAGTGAATGTGACTGAACACTAAAGTAAAATACATTTTTGTAAAAAAATCAGATTAAAAACAATTATTAACAACAATTATTAACAATGAAAGATAGTTGAAACTGATATGTTTAACAGTACTTCTGGGAAGGGGGAGGAAAATTGAGGCCAAATAAAGATTGTCTGAGCTTCTGGAGGAAAAGTTAGATTATAAATCTAATGAGAATAATTTTTTTTAGTCCTAAAGTTATTCTTATGACTGAAAGTTTTAACTCATAATAAACTGTTAAAACAACTTTTTTTGCATATGGAAGATCATAATTTATTATTTTTTTGATCTAAAATTCAATAATACCCAGCATTTTTACATTCATAACATTTCCAATTGTTAAACCCCAAAATTAATGTAGCAAAAGGACCGTTGATAAATAATCTGAATAAAATGCAAGCATAAACGTGATTGTATTTCCTTGTGGCATCAAATTATTAAAGAGTAGTTTGAAACAAAAACATAAAAAATATAAAAACAATAGCTAGTTTATGTAAGAAAGATTACAACTTTCAAGTATTTTACTCTTCCAAGTTCAGGTATGTTTGAGTGATATAAAATTATGTAGCGTATGATTAAACGGATGAAGAACTTAAACATGACAATTGATATGCAACAACAGGAATGTCAGTGGAAATTGAATGTTAAGTTCATCACAAATATAACAAAAAATTGGTATAAGATGCTTTACCATTGGCATACTACTCTAATATTAATTGCCAAAACAGACAATTGATTTTATAAAATTTCATGTAAATGCCATAAAAAGGTTTTTCCTTTTTTCACATTTAATAGTGAAAAAAGTAGTATGAATTATGTGATAAAGAGATCTAGATTAGAGAAGGCAGGGCAGTAAGTTACTGAAATTGTTTGTACTTGACTTTATGAAAGGGAAGTTATTTTTTTTACCTTTTTTAATATATTTTTTCTTCCTTCCCCTCTTTTTTCTTTTTCTTTCTTATCTTTTTCTTTGTAAAATTTTTATCTTTGTATTTTTAAACCAATTAGAATTATTATTAAACAATTAAGCTTTTTATATCCTTAAAATATAGTGAATTTGGCATTGTATGTGATAATATCTGTTAGAACACTTTATGCCTTTTTTTGGAAATCATATATAATATTCTCTCTACAAGAATGACAAACTAATCTGTGGTAATATACATTAATGTAAAAAATGAATTTGAATTTGAAGAGTATGCTTAATGCAGAATTTTATTCAACTTGGAAATTATTTATGGATTATAACTCTATATACAGATTTGTACCACAAGTAAATTTGATTAATATAAGGCTTGAATATGGTTCTTGGTTGATTTTAAAACTAGACAGAAATCTTTGCTAATTTTATATGTGGACTTATGATTTATATTATTGGCTACCAACTTGGTTTTACTAATGAATTCTAAAGTCTTAACACAAGGTGTTGGAAGTCCTCATTTAGCAACTGTCTTTTTTAGCAATCAATTCTAGTTGTGATGAAAAAGTTACGTGATGAACAATCCTTGCATTTATGACCTTTGAAGTGGGATTGTTGTATCCTTATGACTAGAATTCAGAGTCATCATATGAAGTTGAATAATAAGAGATTCAGAACAGATGCAAGGAAAATTTTACATGACACGCAGTAAAGCAGAATTTATTGCCACAGATTCTTCTTTGTGACAAAGCAGACTTTCATTTTTAAGGAAAATTGCAGTGTGAAGTAGGGATTCAGGACAGCTCTATAAAAGTGAAATCTATTATAGAATAAAGTAAAAGATAGAATGTTGATTCACTTTTTCTAAAAAAAAGTTCATTCTTTACAAATTATCAAATTAATTTAATTTAATTCTGGAATCTACCCATTATTTCACTAATATACTCTCATTTCATTCCATCAAGTTTATTTTTATATACTGGTTTTTTTTTCCTTTTTCTCTCTGTAACTGCAGCTGGTGCTGAGAACAAAATTGGATGGGCATTTGGTCTAGGCTTAGAGCGGTTGGCCATGATCTTGTATGGGATTTCTGACATTCGCTTTTTCTGGTGCCAAGATGAACGTTTTCTGAAACAGTTTAATGTGCTTCACATTGACCAGAGCGTACAATTCCAGGTAAGATGAAAATTGTTGACAAGATTAATAGCAAATCATCTGCAATTTTATTTATGTGGAAATATTACTTTCGTTTAGTCAGGTGTTTAACAACTATCTTGAGAGAAAACTAACAATGTCAAAAATATAATCTCTCTGGTAGATTATCATAGATGTTCTTATAGTACTGGTAATGGAGAAACTAACATTTAAGGTTAAAATTCTGTAATGAAGATAATTTGCGTGAGTTATTTATTTTGGTGAAGATGGGAGAATAGGTGATATTCATTTGTAGTTTCATTAATTATATTTTATGTCAAGAAATAAAAGGTTAGGATTCAGAATCTTGAAAACTGAATAAAGAAAAATTCTGACTCTCACTTATGAGTGAATTCATCAAGGTGTGAGTTGTTTTTATCAGAGTCTAAATCTAAGATTCAAACTGCCCTTTTTCCAAGTAAACATTTTCCAATTCGGTGTAAAACAACTATCTGTTCTTTGTTAGTAAAGTTTTGAAATATTGCCTTTCCTTTCTCAGCCTCAGTGACTTTGTGGACAGTCCAGAAACCTTGACAACTACACGGGGAAAGAAGCTCCTAATTTAATATAAAATTTTGTGTTTAGAACCCACCATTCTTCACAAACACAATTTACTATTTATTCTTATATTAACTCATTTAACCAGTAATATATTCAAGCAATGTGCTAATTCAGCTCAGCTTTCTATGAGTTTCAGTATGCATCTCTAATTTTATTCATTTAATCAATATTAACTGAAAAGGGCACAGAGGTTGCTATTTTATGTGTGTTGTTTTCCAAGTATGGTCAGACTACCAAATGATTATGAAGAAATAACTGGTTTCATAGACATGTGGAAAAGCATTTGCAGCTCAAGAAGGAATCAATCAGTCTGTTTCATCTTAAACAGTTTGAAAAATTGCAAGAGGGTGGATGGGTTTTGAAAGAATAAAGAAATTAGGTGCATAAAATCTATGGACTTGGGATTTTGGAACTTCCAGCTTGCAAGGCTTCGGCGGCGGCAGGAATCCGCGATCATTCGCGGTTCCTGCTGCGCTCGCCGCTGGAGTGCCCCCGATCCAGCTGGATTTGAGGGCTATACTTACCCCGTAGAGGTAACTGAAGACAGGGGAGACTCAGCAGGGGTCCGGGGGAGTCGCAACCCCCCCTCCTTAGCTGGCTTAACTCCCTTTTCCAAAAGTGGTGGAGCAGTGGTCAGTAATGGCTGCCACAAAGAAACTTTCATCCTGATAAGAATGTGCAGGAGGAAGCTGAGAAAGTGAAAGTTTTTGGCTAACTGGGATGACAAGTAATACCTAAATGCCCTGGACTTTAAGTATTATTAAAGATACATTGTTCCCTATGAAGACGGAAGAAGTGGCGAATGAAAGTAAAAAGGGAAAGTTTGTTTTTTCTCACTCTCCTTCCTTACGGTGATAGCAAATGAATGGAAAAATCGGAAAAACCCATTTTGGCATCAGCAGGTAATTAAATTGAAAATTGAAGCTAAGGGGACAATAAAGATTTCTGAGCATTAAATATATATATATATATATTTGTTATAAGTGGGAAGGGAGAGGAAAAGAACTAACATGAAGATTTTCTTGGAGGAGGCTGCTTGGAATTTGCAAGATTAGAGCGAAATTGTAACAGAACTTTGAAAGGTTATATTTCAACTGGAGCTTTATAACTGAACTATAACCCCAGGAAGAGAAAATATAAAAAGAAGAAAGTGCTAAATGAAACAGACTGTGTGTATTTGGATTGCTTGGTGACTTTGGGACTTTTTGGAAATTACTATTTGAAAGACTAAAAATATTTGGGTTGTTTAAAAAAACTTTTTACAATGGCACTACTTGTTGATGAACTGAAAATTGAATTTAAAAAGCTAAAAGAAGAGGACCAAGAAGGGAAGAGCTCTTCTGGATCTGTTTTCCATTTTTTAGAAATGGCGATATACCTACCAGAAACTACAAGAACAAGAAGATTGTGATGAAGAAGAAGCCATCTTTAATGAACAAACAATTTTAGCTGGGGAAGAAAAGGTAAAGAAGGGAAAGAGAATGGAGAATTCAAGATTTAAAAAAACAACCAAAAAAGAGGAAAATAAGATGAAAAATCGATATAATGTTAGAAAGCAACAGAAAAGAGAAATACAGAAGAAGGTGGAGATCAAGAAGGTGGAGATTAAGAGACAAGGTAAAAAGACAGGATTGCAGAAGAAAGGAAGGGAAAAAGGGAAGAGAAGTTACAAAGGTTTAAAACAAGATGTAAAGAAACAAGATCTATTCAGAGATAGTGGGTAAAAATATGATTAAAAAAGAGATTCTGCAAAGTACATAAGATTGTATTGTTGTATTTATATTTGAAATAATGTTAGAAAATTGGATTTAATAATTGAGCTTAATTTGTTATGGATTATTGTTTTAACTATATTATAAACTTATTATTCTCTTTTATTTTATAATACAGCAAGTAGTTTCAGAATGTACTAAGCAGAACCAGAATGAAAAGTATATATTATTTTAAGTGTTAAATTTAGGGGAAAGATTCAAAGGCGTTATACTTCAATCAGTGATTACAGGAGAAATTTTGTGTTAATGAGAAAGATAATAGAAAATTGAAATAGAACAGACAAAAGAAATATGTATAATGATTTAAATTGAGATGAAATAAATAAAATAGAATTAAGAGAGTGAAAAGAGGGGAGAAGCTATATAGAAAATGTTGAATGGTAAATAAGATATGAAATTGGATAAAAAGTGAGCATGAATTTTGAATCTATGTTTGTATAAAAAGATGTAACCTGAGACTAAACCGCTTTCCAAAAAGAAGTTTTATGTTTTGATGTCTTGTGTTTTGTTTGTGTATGTTTGTTTATTGAAAACTAATAAAAATTTGTAAAAAAAAAAATCTATGGACTTGTACTACACCCCTCAACCTTTGGAGAAAGCCATACAAGTTCTAAAGCAACTGGTTAACTGGTTTCTTCATGAGAACAGTTTACTTACCTGGTGGAACCTGCATGTAACACTCAGGCATGGATATTGGTAGTATTATTGATCCAAGTTGTGTATCCCATGCAATCCACAAGTCATTCTTCTTTGTGCTTTGAATAATAAGAATGGGAATGAAGAATTGTAGGTGTGTATGGAAAGAGATAATCTTTTTTTTAATGCCGTGGATATTTCTCATCTCAGTGCACACTATGAAAAGTAAAATTAAATTGTTGGGCATTGATGTTCAAATGCCAAATATAGTACAAGAAAAATTATTGGTTATTCTGGTTATACTTCAATGGGGTTTACATAAGCCATACCATGAGGGAGAATGACCTGCATTAAAAATAGATAATATAATTTATCTGTGTTTGTGTTGCAAAATATAATGAGTATTATATAATGCTATTATATATGAAAAATATAATGAGTATTTACCACTGGTAAAACTGTCTCTGAGAGAAATGATTGTATGTACTCAGGCCAGCCAGTTCAGTCACTATTATCTCAGAGTAGTACTGATAATCATCAGTTGGTTTTCTTCATATGGTAGTTTGTGTTTGTCATGTCAGTTTATCTTCAGTATTATTTCACAAGAAAAACTCATGCATTCTCAGATATTATGCTTAAATGGTTTTAATTTATTGTGTTCTACTTTCTAATAGCACATTTATTAAGAACGAATATGCATCATTAGTATGTAAATTGAATTTGGATCCTGAAATAATGAGGAACAACCCACAATGTGAATGATTGGTTAATCAACTTTATTGTAATTGAGGATATGCACAAAGTGTCTGATTTTTGTAAACATATGAAAATATGAGCAAGTGTGAATGAATTCAAAAATTTTATAGATAACAAAAAGATATTATTGCAAAACAAGTTTGTTATGTGCATTCCTTCCATTCCACAGTAACAAGTTCTAAGATTCTTCTCAGTGAAAACATCTGCATACATGAAAAAAAACTGAGGGAAGTTACAAACATAATGTTCACCTAATTCCACTCCTCTATAATATCTAACTGACAGAGCCAATGAATTTACAAGATTTTTTTCCAAATGATTTTTTAAATAACCCTCTCCAAGTTAAAAACTGTATATATTAGGGGGAAATTGAATATTTGAGCACATCACTGATTGATTGATTCATGGATTGATCGACTGATCATGATCAATTGAGTCCGTTTCAACTCCTAGTGACCACACTGATAAATTTTCTTCATGATGTTTTATCCCTGACTTACTTTTTCATGTCTCCCAAGGGTACACTCATTGCCACTATACTTGAATCCCTCCACCTTGCTGTTGGTTGTTCTCTTCTTCATTTTTCTTTCATCTTTCTCAGAGCCTTTCCCCTTTCTTTGCATAATATGTCCAAAGGAGGCTGATTTGAGCCTGGTCATTTAAGCTTCACCTGAGAACTCTGGATTGATGTATTCATGTAGGGAAGCATGCAATGAGGTACCCCAAGGTTCTATCTTAGGCCCAGTACTCTTCAACATCTTCATAACTGATTTAGATGAGGGGATAGAAGAGGAACTCATCAAATTTGCAGACAATATCAAACTGGGGACAATAAACAACACTGTCGAAAATAGGCTCAAGATCTAGGAGGATCTTGACAGACTTGAACACTCGTCCTTATCAAGAACATGCAACTCAGTGATAAGAAAATTAAGGTTTTTCACTTCAACAAGAAAAACCAAATGTACAGGTATAGAAAAGGTGCTAGCTGGTTCAACAGAAGTTCAAAGATGGTGGCGTATAACTAGCAAGGTGAGGCTCTTGCTCCAATAGTCATTTGATCATGAATGGGTCCCTACCATTTCCCTTCCTGATTAAAATAAATAGTTGATCGTGGAAAGATTTGCTGTTCATCCCCGATCAAAAGAGACTCTGTTTGGTCTCCATCTGCATCAATTATCAGCAAAACTCACCTGACCCTGTGACTGAGGACTGGTTTCGGGAGCGCTTGCCATCCTTGAAGGACCGCTTGTGCCGGGGGTCCAAGAGCACTGGAGCTACTGTTTCCTTCAAAACACTGTAGCCCAGAGCCCATTGGAGCCTTTCCCACCTATAAAAACCTATAAAACCATTGCCTGCACCGGAGATCCTGAGGAGCCGAAGCTCTTAATTTCTAAAGCAGTGCTGTAGTCCTAAACCCATTGGAGCCTCGATCAACAGCAGAGCTCCAACTGCCAAACTTCCAACATCTGAGAGCCTGATCCCGGAGTGCTAACCTTCAGTAAAATTGCTGACCAAAGTGCCGCCTACATCATTGATCATCTGCGATCGTCAAATCCCACATTGGAGGTCCTGATCTCAGAGCGCAGCCCTGCTAATTCACTCAGTAGCCTTATTTCTAAGATCACTGACCAAAGACAAGGGGATCCGTGAGAAGACAGACCTAATCCCTAAGATCGCTAGCTGATGATCTGAAATAATGAGTGAAGATTAACCTTCTGCCAAAAAACTTTCATAGTTACCTTCATCTTAATATATGCCCAAAGACAAGAAGATCCGTGTGAAGACAGATCTGGTTCCCAAAAATCATTAACTGATGATCTGAAGAAATGAGTAAGGAGTAACCTTCTGCCAAAAAACTTTCATCTATACTTCCCACCTCATATATGCCCTCTTCCAGGACCATCCAAACTAAATCTTCTCCTCTTCCTCCCATTATTCTCTTCCTGCCCTAATTTTTCCCAATATAACTCTGTTTAATTAATTAACTGATCTTACTAAATGATTAATTAATCTTTATAATGATTTATCATTAGTGAGTAATATATTATTATAGATTATCATAGCTAGTGGTTATTGATTAGTTTGATTAACTATTTTGAATATTAGTATGATTAGTATATTTAGTGCAAATTAATGATTAGGACAATTAATTGACTAGTGTGTTTATTGATGAGTATAATTAATTATTAGGGTGATTATTGATGAGTTAAATTAATTGACTAGTGTGATGAGTATAATAAACTGTTTGGCACGATATTACTTTATTGATCACCACAATACCTTGTTTGATTGAATAACCTGATCAACAAACCATCTCAACAAACCCACCATGCCAGGAAAACAATCCAATGTCAAACTTCAACCTAAAAAGAAAGAAACCCCCAATAAAAAACCACAAGACTCTTGCTCTTGCCTTATTTGTAAGGAATCTTTAAAAGAGAATGAAGATTACATCATCAAATGTTCTCTTTGTAACAACTATGCTCACCATAATTGCTTAGGATTACCCAAGCAAATGGCTCCATTCCTAAAAACATCTGCCAATGCTTTTCCATATTTCTGTCTGCTAAGCAGACCCAAACTAGAAAAATACATTACCCTATTTGAAAGAGTTGATACCATTGAAACATGTATGACATCCCTTGACACCATTGTAGCATCCCTGAACACTATACAAACTAGATTGGCAAACCTTGAAAAAAAAGAGACAGCACTAAAAAACAAACATCAAACATCTACAGACCATATCTCTACTCAACAACCGCAACCAAAACCCAATCCACAAAAAACAACAAATCCCACAAATATTGATATCCCCATCCTCATCAAAGAAGCTGTTGAGCATGAACGGAAGCCATCTTATTTGGTCTAGAGGTCAGTGACAATGATGACATCTCTAATGTTCTAACCATCATCAGAGAAAATCAAGCATCAACTATCTGCCCTGAAGAAATACTTGATATTTCCCGTGTTGGTCCTGAGCTTAAAAACAAAGATGGCTTGATGATCTCACACCTCTACAGGGTTGTTTGCAAAAATGAAACAAGCAAATGCAAATTCATTTTCTCAAAAAATTCACTCGCAAAAACAACAACCATAAGAACCTTTGTTCTTGCCCTGATCTAACCTTACAGCAATGTGCATGATCCCAGGAGCTACGTTCTGAGCTCAAAAGATTACATGAATTAGGTAATACAAATCTATACATTGATTACCGTGCTGACTGTATAAAAAGCAAGAGCCTCAACCCACGTCACAATATCCATCACCCAAACATCCAACGTTCGGGATGCATGCCCCTTAGTTCCTCCAGACCCACTACTTCATATCTTAAATGCAAACTACTTAATGCAAGAAGCCTTGTAAATAAAATGCATGAATTCCTCATCCTTCTAAGCTCAACCACATTTGACATTATATTTGTCTGTGAGACATAGTTAAATGCATCTTTCCCAGACTCCATTACCACTACAAGAGAATATCAAGTTTTTCGGTCAGATTGCGAAATCTGTAGAGATGGTGGAGTTGCTATATTCTATAAAAAGTCTCTAAATCTAAAAAAGATCCAAATTATGCATTAAGGTCTTCCCGAGACCTTCATCTGTGAACTGTCCTTAAACATCTCAATCCACTTCTTATTTTGCTATCGTGCCCCTGACTATGATATAATTCATGCAAACAAGCTAACTTCACGACTGACATGGGCTACCTCCTGCCAACACCCTCTCATTTTTTCTTGGTGACTTCAACTTACCTCTTATAAATTTGACACAAAATGAATGTACATCTGAACCCATCCATACAATCCTGTACAATGCTGTTACCACACTAGGACTGGAACAACTAGTAACCAACAATATTAGACTTAATAACTGCCTCGATCTCATCTTCTGCAACAGTTTGAATTCAATTTATGGAATACAAATTAATGAACCCTTTTCCAACAGAAACCACAGAATGATTGACTTTTGTCTCAACATATGTCCTCACAAAAATCACCAAAATGACAGGATCCCCAATTATAACTTCAAAAAAGTCAACTATGATCTTATAGACAACAATATCTCATCTCTTGATTTCTCTTGAATTCTATTCACAGGATGCAATACTGTTGAAGACCAGTACAGTATATTTTTACTTGAAGTCAAAAGAGTCATCCAACTATATGTACCAATAACAACTCCCAAAATGACAAAAAAACAAATTACCCATAACAATAAGGAAGCTTCAATCCAAAAAAAAATCACTTTGGTAGAAAAACAAATCTGGTCATGTTGCCAACTTCAAAAGCTGATACAAAAATTTATGCCACCAGATAAAGACTGAATTCACCAGTTACCACATTAAACAAGAAGAAAATCTTCTACGCACCAATTCTACCCGCACTTTCTAAAATTTTGTAAACAATAAACTAAAAGACTCACGGTCCATCCCACCCTTGAAAGGACCTAATGGTAAAGATTGCAATGATGACACCATTAAAGCCAACATCTTGAACACATTCTTTGACTCAGTATTTGTAAACAGCAATGGATCATGCCCAATATTTCCTAGTCGAACCACAGACAACTACAATGATCTAATACATATCGATTTTACAGAAGACATTGTTGAAAAATCACTACGCAATCAAAAAGCATCTTTCTCTATTGGACTGGATGGAGTTTGTGCCTACTTCTTAAAAAAGCTATCCATTTTCATAGCCGAACCTCTAAGCATAATCTTTGAAAAATCTTTCAGGACCAGCTCCTTGCCAAATCTATGGTCACTAGCCACAGTCATTCCCATCTTCAAAAAGGGAGACCCCAGCCTAGTTGAAAATTACAAACCAATCTCTTTACGCTGCGTCACCTGTAAAGTCATGGAATCAATTCTTAACCAATCCATTATCCTGCACTTAGAGACAAACAACCTACACTCTAATAAACAGTTTGGTTTCAGAAGGAAACTGTCCTGTAATCTGCAACTCTTGCACTGTAAAAACATATGGACTACACAACTCAATCAGGGCAAAGCAATTGATGCAATTTACATAGGCTTCTGTTAAGCCTTTGATTCAGTGGTACACGACAAACTACTCCTAAAACTAAGGTCTTATGGTATCTCTGAATATCTGCATAACTGGATAGAAGCATTCCTGTCAAACAGACGACAAATGGTCAAAATTGGAAGCGTCCTATCAAATCCTGTACCTGTCAACATTGGTGTCCCCCAAGGCAGTTTTCTAGGACCAACTCTCTTCATACTCTAGATTAATGACCTCTGTGATTATATTAAGAACAACTTGGTTCTCTTCGCTGACTATGTAAAGCTATTCAGCACCACTGACAATGCTGCTCCCCTTCAAAAAGACCTCGACTATGTGTCAGAATGGTCAAACAAATGGCAGCTTCAAATATCAACAAATGAATGCTATATCTTACATATTGGCAAAAATAATCAAAAAATAAAATACAAGCTGAATAGTGAAGACCTTGTTGATGACAAAAACTTTGTCAAGGACCTTGGAGTACTCATCTCTAATGTTATAAGTGCTAGAGCCCACTGTAACTACATAGCGAAAAAGACATTAAGAGTTGTTAACCTAATCCTGCGTAGTTTTTTCTCTGGTAATATTATACTACTAACTAGAGCATACAAAACATTTGCTCGACCAATACTCGAATACAGCTCATCAGTCTGGAACCCATATTACGTATCTGATGTTAACACAGATGAGAAAGTTCAGAAATATTTTACAAGAAGAGTTCTCCATTCCTCTTCTCGTTGCAGAATACTTTATACCACCAGACTTGAAATTTTAGACCTTAAACACCTAGAACTATGCCACCTTCGGTTTGATTTAAGTATTGTCTATAAAATTATATATTGCAATGTCTTACCTATCAATGAATATTTCAGCTTCAACCAAAACAATACAAGAGTACAAAAAAGATACAAACTAAAGATAAACCGCACCAAACTTGATTGCAGGAAATATAACTTCAGCAACAGAGTAGTCAATGTCTGGAATACTCTACCTGACTCTGTGGTTTCTTCCCCAAACCCTAAAATCTTCAACATTTGACTGTCTACTATTGACCTCACCCCTTTCCTAAGAGGTCTATAGGGGGCATGCATAAGCGCACCAAAATGTGCCTACCATCCCTGTCTTTTTTTTTCTTATTCGTATCCATTTCATGTATTTATAACCATGTTTATACTTATACCTGTTATCTAATAATTGTTTGACTAAATAAATAAATAAACAAACAAACAAACAATATCTGTGAGAGGGCTGTAAGAGTCAGTGGACAATCACTTAAATGTAAGCCTTTTTGTTGTCTATAATATTTTCAAGAGTCTTATCCAACGTGTATATTGCAAACTGAATATATGTGTGTATGTGTGTGTGTGTACCCACTGCAGGCATGCATATACACACACAGCTGTTAAGTGAGTTTTGCCCCATTTTATGACATTTCTTGCCACAATTGTTAAGCAAATCACTGCAGTTGTTAGGTTAATAACATGGTTGTTAAGTGAATTTGGATTCCCATTGACTTTGCTTGTCAGAAGGTCACAAAGGGTGATCCCATGACCATGGGACTCTGCAACCATTATAAATATGAATCAGTTGCCAAGACTCTGAATTCTGATCATGTGATCAAAACAGTTGTAAATGTAAAAAACAGTCATAAGTCATCTTTTTTCATTGCTGTTGTAACTTCGAACATAGGTCACTAAATGAAATGTTGTAAGTCAAGGACTATCAGTGTATTATTTTTCATCCCAAAATGAAAAACAAAATAAAAGCACAGAGGGAAATACATAAAGTTATTTACTGTAAGAGCACTCACACACAAATGTTCATGTGTGGATTTTTCATATGAGCTTTTTTGGCACAGGTGTAAACAAATGGGACAAGTACAAGTTCTTACAAATTATTAAAAATAATTCTGATGAAAAAGACAGTTTGGCCGTGCCTGGTTGCTTCTACAGTTCTTCATCTGGTTAAGAAACATAGGGGCTCACTGAATGAAATCTGAGTCTATTCTCGCTATGTCCAGAGGCAGGGAACCTTATTGTGATTTTCAGTTAGATGAGATTGAATATTGTGAAAGGGATTTTGAAAGGGTATGTATGTCTTTGGAACCATAACAGCTATTCTCAATGTCAAGGTGAAGGAGCTAAAAAAAATTTCTCACAATTTTCAAAAGCAATGAACTCCTATGAATGATTAAGTTTCAAAGTACAAAAGTCTAGAGAACGTTTTTTTGAATGAAAAATTCTATATCCTAATTCATTGTATTGGTGTTACATTGGAAGAGCCCACATTATTTTTTCCTGAATGGTAAAATGGAAACAAATTGGCAGATCAACTGTATTAACTTGAATTCTTAAGGTTGGTTATGAACTAAAGAAATTATAATAACAAATTTCCAAAGTTCCATCTTTCTATGCTTTGTATTTATTTAGCTTCCATTCTTTCCTCAATATTTATACTTTCGTGGTTGTAGTGGTTTTAATGTGTCAATGTTTTAGAGCATAGGTTTCAAACTCGATTGTGTCACGTGATGTATCATGGTGTTTTTTGCCTTTGCAGAGCTGGAGAGGGCATGGCCTGCGCATGATGCATCCAGCCCGTGGGCCTCCAGTTTGACACCTTTCTGTTAGACTAAGATAAACTCATTTATCTACTATGTGTAGTTACTCCCCTTTGGTCTGTTGCAGAGACAGCGAGGACAACTTTTCCTAGTATTGCATATTAATAACTGAACTATAGAAGCAAAAGTCATGTACTTCAGGATTTTACTTCTGCTGTGCTTTAGTACTCTGTTATTTAATTACAGGTGTCTTGCTTGCAATAAAATGACTCTAATTATACAAATATAAAGATTCCATTGAAAATTACTTTATTTTTCTCAATGGCATTTTAAATTATCATGGTACTTGTTCTCAGATCACAATAAATAGTATAGCATTAGAAAAGTTTATTTCATATCAAATCTAATGCAAATGGCTAATTCCTAAATTTTTAATATATAGATAATTACTTTTATTATTGAGATATACAATGCAGCAGACAGAAATTAAAATAAAAGAAATCTGACATGCATATCTGATATGATGAGTATTTTCATTTAATGGTTACTCCATTTCCTAAATTGCTAGAGCTTTCACCTATTACTCCTTGGTTAAATTTTCATTGTTGCACATTTCTCACATATTGTTTTATATCATTCCATCTCCTGCTCCACTGTTGTATTTACTGTTATTAATTCCTCAAATGCTTCAACACTAAGGCAGTTAAATTTCAATAAATGTTTTCTTGTACTTCCATATTCCAGCTTTTCAGAACCCATTTGACTATATGATTGAGCTTATTTTAACAATCTATCAGTCACTAAGATCGCTCTGCATTTCCAGAGGAAATAATTGGATATAAATAGGAAATGCAGGAAGGTTGTTATAAAAACAGAATGAAACAAAAGAGAAATCAAATGCATTAGAGTCCAAGTCAAATGCCCAAAGCAGAATACATTATCACCATGTCAAATATTCTCTATGTGTACCTTGAAAGTAGCTAAACATTTTTCCCCCTGAAAAGTACTCAACGGTCTTCAGGTTTTGTTCAAAATGTGCTGCTGAAATGATCTCTAGTTCCCTGGCTGCTATTTTATCTTAACATTGTTTTCCTTCTGCTACACTTCCACAATCTAATTTACCATACTGCCACTGAATTTAATGCTATTGCCTGGGGCGGGATGCAAATATTTTTACTACTGGTTCTGTGGGCATGGCTAGATGGTACAGGCTAGGTGGGTGTGGCCATGCAGCACCCCCCCTCACGCTCCAATTTTTTTTTTTTTTGCTTCCTGGGCTTCAAGGGAGCCTCCTGGGAGGCCATTTTTGCTCCCAGGAAGCTTCCTTGAGGCCCAGGAGGCAAAAAACAGAGCACAGAAGGGCTGTGCACCACACACACTCCTGCATTCCATTTTTTTGCCTCCTGGGTCTCAGGAAAGCCTCCTGGATGAAGCAGTAAGACAGCGGGGGGGATCCCGGCACAGCTGATCATTGGAACAGCTGATCGTCAGGAGGAGAAAGAAAAGAAATACCCGTTCAGCCAAACCAGGAGCTGTTTTTTGCTACCATTTTGGCCAAACAGTAGCATTTTTTTTACTACCAGCTCATTTGAACTGGTAGAATACTACCATTTTATTGCCTAAAATAATCCACATGAGTTTGTTTTCAAATACCATGCTACAACCAAGACAGATAGAACTGTGGTCCAAAATATTAAAGATAATACCTGAACTCTAGTTTGTTGAGTCCTCTCCAATTATACTCCCAAATCTTATTTTCATCCAATTTTGAAATAAGAAGCATATGAAATAATTTTCAGTTTACTGTAAATTAGTTTTCACCAAAAAATTCCTCTATAAAAGAAAATTTTGATCCAATATGCAAACAGCCACATTGATTATGTATCACCCCTCTGCTATTTGTCAACTAAAAAGATTCTCCTTTGGTCTTTTTAGCTGCCAGAAAAAGGGAGTGGGGGAAAGCAAGGCATTCATTAAATGCCTGGATAATCACACAGACATACCCGTAGCCCAAAGATATTGGAGCATAAGAAGATTACTGGAGAGCACGATGGATGACTCTTGGAGACGGATATGTCCCATTGGAGAAGTCACATCCAGGGAGTGGGGAGAAGTCCAGGGTCAAGGGGGAAATGTATGAAGTAATTTAGTATCTACATCCAGCTTTCGCCAACATGGCCATTCCTAATAAATCAATTTACTTTTCTCTGAGATGCGGCTAGAGGATGGATTCGTTGAATGAGGGTGGATTTGTTGGAGCCCTGACACGATCGTGATTCTGGCCCATTCCAAAGCGATGACAAAATCTTTTTGCTGAACTAAGTACCGTGCAAAAGTTTTAGCAAGGATTTGTGAAGGAAAAACAAGTAGAAGAAAATAGCTGAAAAACGAGACTTCCTAATTCTTATGAAACAATGTACTTTAGTGCATTATAAAACTTGTGCACTTTGTACCTTGTAACTCCATGGCAGGATTTTTGTTTCATAAATTGTAATCAAAAAAGTAGTTTTTGTATATTCTAATATAATTTTAACTGATTTTTCTCTTACCTAATGGGAAAGATCCCAAATGATAATATTTTCACCACCATGCTTGATATCCATTCTTCTTGTGAAGTATTGTCCATGGTTTTTGCCAAACATGTTTTCTGATGTGGTCAAATAATTTTATACAGTTTTTGCCTTGTTTGTCCAGAGCACAATATTCCAGATCTTTGCCTAGATCAAGGGTTTCCAAACTTGGCAAGTTTAAGACTTATGGACTTCAACTCCCAGAATTCCTGAGCTAACATGACTGGAGGAGGAATTCTGGGAGTTGAAGTCCACAAGTCTTAAAGTTGTCAAATTTGAAGACCCCTGGCCTAGATAGTTCATGAGCAAACTTTTAGACTTGTTCAGATATTTTTTTCTGGACACCAAATATTTCCTCCTGGCAGACCTCCGTTGTAGATCTCGGGATTTTTCCAGCTTCTTTCTAATGTGTACTTGTAGTACTTGTAGGTCACAGTTAATTTCTGGGATTCTTAGAAATTTCTTTCACTATCTGTCTTCATGCTGGACTCTCTGGAATGCCTGGCTTAGATAAATTCCAGGCTCATAGGCATCTATCATCTTCTTTTTTCTGACAAACTTAGAACTTTTTCGATTAAGGCATTCTCACTTCAAAAAGCAAAAAACAAATCATATTAAATGTCTAAATAAAATAGGCTCCTCTTAGATCCTCTCATTGTTCTAATCTTTTGCACTAGTTCTGTTGTATCGATATGGTGCTGTACTTACTTTTTCCCATGCAAAATTTGCATTTATGTTTATTTAAGTTGCACAACATGTGATCAAATGTAAACAGTGTGTGATATTTGTTATATTACATTCCCTTCATCTGTCAACTTTATTGAAATGGGGATCAAATATCTGTATGTTGAAATACATTGAAAGAGTAAAATAAAATCAGTAGGGTGTATTTACTTTTCTACACGACAATATTTTAAAGCTTAGCTTTTATTATGGTTGCAAAATGTAGCATCTATTTATCTGAGGCAATTTTTGTGCCACCCTGATGTGGTTTTCTACACATATAAAATACATCAGGAATAAAATACAATAAAATAATAAAAGAGAATAAAAACAAGGTGAAAAAGAGGACAAACGCAGTCTAATAAAATTCAGAAATCATAGGAATTGATGCCTAGGGAGAAATAAATGTAAAGACGGTTAAAAAAAAACAGCCTAGAATACATTAGAACTTCTGTAATGAATATCGGAAACTACTTCCTTGTATCTGTTATGTTTAGTTTTGTTTTATATTTTTCCTTTATTTTTGTCCCTTTATTGTACTTCTAGTTTTTTAAAAAGAGTCCTTCTCCTTTTTGTTTATATGTTGTTCTTAAAAATATTTAATAAAAGTAGGTATGGGGTGTTGGGTGTGGGGTATTTGTAGCCTTAAGCCTTGGTATATTAGAGAGGACTGGTCATTCTGCCCTGGGTCAAAGCTAAGCAAGATTTTCCAGATTATGAAACATATCATCCCTTAAAGTGTGGGCATACAGAAATATTTCTAACTATTGAAATACATCTGTATCAAATACATATCATATCAACTTGCAATAGATAAACATAAGCTTGCATCTAACAAAAGCAAGGGCAAAGAGAGAAAAATGCAGATAGCCATAAAACTAATTCTAAAAAAATCTTATAATAAACAACAGGAACCATTGTCCTAAACCACATGATTAGTTTGAACAGTAAAGAGACGCTGTCTGTTTTATGTTAAGAAAGCTGCAACAGAAGCGAGTGAGAGCATTGCATGTTTTATTTTATTTATTGTGCATCTTCGGATACCCTTTGAAACATCATACTCCTCCCCCAATACACACTGACTTTCCTATTCTTTCCTAACATCTGAAGACCTGGCTCTGCCTGCAAGCTGTAGGGGGGGGGATTCATTCTGAAGGTAGTTTAGTAGAAAAATCTGACCTCTCCCTCCGTGATCTTCATGCTCCTTTCTCTCCACATACCCCCATCTTTTAATCTTTTAGTGATAAATTTTAGTATTATGATTATTGTTATTACTGTTAACAATAATAACATAAAAAATAATTTAATGTTTCTGGTTTTAATGTTTGTAAAGCTGCCCAGAATCACTTCTGGATGAGATTGGATGGTACATAAATCCAATCCATAAAGACATCTCTCTTTAAATTGAATTTGAGTACTCAAGGTGACTGAAGTGGTTCACCCAAGACAAAGTGTGAACTTAATTTAGTTGTGACCCTTAATAGAAATGCCAGATATATAATTGTCATTCATGTTACTTCACCTGTGCATTTTCAAATTTTTTCATTCATACACTCTTCCACCCCTTCCCCAACTGGAAAAAGTTCTTACTGAAGGATCATTTTTGGTTCAATATAATAAATGTTATCTTCTTTCACCAAACATGCCCAAATCAAATTGACTAAATTTAATAGTAAAAGCTGCATGAAGCAGCAAGAAATCTCAGTGTCATCCATATTGAGATTGGTTCTGCAAATATCTGAGAAAAGATGGGTTTTCCATTCAGGCTAGGCCTTTCTGTTCCTATTTTGAAAATAAGGGTCACCACCTGAAGCAGTAATCAGGTTTCCTGTCTCTCTATAGCCACTACACGTTCTATAATTTGGTCCAGTTTTGTTTGGATTTCTGAATTATTTTACTAAGGGGTTTCAAGTCCCTTTTCATTTCTTTTGTTGGAGAAGGTAGCAGAGGTTCCTGTTGAGGAATGAACTGAAGAATAGGGGCATTATTATTCCAAGAAATGGAACTGCAAGTAAAATGGATAGTGAGGAACAATAGATTTAGGCATTTTCTATATTATATTAGGCATTTTTGAATATTAATATTTTCATTTTTTAAGCTATCGATGCTTGGGAAACATTTTCATTTATACTTTTTCAAAATGCTGAGGTAAAACATCAATATTTTGAATATGGTGAGCACCGATTACCGATGGCCAAATTAATTTTTGCTCTTAAGTCCTGCAAGTTTTTTTAAAAAAAGCTGTAATACCATATTTTTTCCACTTACATGTTTTTAAAATTGTTTAAATGTATTCTAGAATACATACTTAACATATAAATATTTTTGTCTTGGTATATTTTAATGTATTAAAACTTCCAAGAATTTACTATATTTGTGGAAAAAATTGTGGCCTGCACATTAATTTAAAAACATGGATTATTTAATGAAAATTTTCTAAGATTGTAATGCTGTCTCCATGCGAGAAATGATTGCCTGTAGTTTCAAAAATGGCACACAATTTGTATGGGAAGGATAGAATATATATGTTATTATTATCCCAATTAATAATTCACATCCACTGCTGCTGAGCTCCATTCAATTGCAAACTGAATATTAACCCTTAGAATAATCTCCTAGGGAACAAAGATTCAGTGACACTGTAAAGTAAAATTGTACAAAGAACTTTACAGACACCAAGACATTTTCTTCTCCTTCGACTCCTATTTCACTGCAGTTGCAACAAAGTCCAGAGCAGTGAACTGAATTATGTCAGCTGGAGAAAACAAAATGTTTAAATACAACAGTTGCCTCAGTGACTGTGAAACGATTACATTAGCTCAGTAATTGGGGAATTGAGATGCTTTTTCTGATGCAGTTTGTGTTTGCATGTTTGTTTTTGCAGTAATTTGTATGTACCAAAATATATGTAAAATATATGCAAAATCACACATCATGTTTCTCCAGATAGATGGATAATTATAATTGGAAGGAAGAAGAAATATGTTTAACTCTATATGACCAGTGGGAGATTTCTACCTAATCAAGCAAAATGACAATTATTTTTGTTCTGATACAATATAAATTTAAGACAGAATATTGTGTGTTGATATTTTGTGTGTTGATAGTACAAGGAAATATTCTGTGAATGTTGATTCAGTCTCTGTTTCCCTCTAGAAAATATTATGTTCAGTGCTTATTGATTTATAAAAGGAGAGAAAAAAAAGGAGATTGCACAAGGCAATATCAAAAAATGATCCAAAGGTACTTCTAGGGGCAAGACAGGAATTCTTTGGTTCCTGGGAACAATCTAGTTCATAGTTCATGAACCCAAGTCTGTATGAATCAGTTTACTGTCAATTTACGCTTCTTACAAGTTTATTACTTTATCAGGTATTCGCTTAGGATTTCCACTGTTCTGTCACAAAATATTTCCCAGGCGTAAAATATATTCTCCTATTGAGTTAATACATTATATTAATCAGGCAGTGCATCAGCTGCTGTGGGCAGAAAAGGAAACTAAGAAACATTGTTTACCCCGGAAGCAGCTGGGGATCACTTGATAGGGCACAGGACAAAAGAGGAAACATGTTAACATGAATGTAGGGTGAAGGTGGATCATTTGCAAGATGGAGTTGACAGGCAGGAGAGCCCTTTTTTGTTCTTTTTGTTTTCTACTGCATGCTGTCCATCTTGGCTGACTCCTCTAGCTAGAGAAAAAAGTTACAAATAAAAACTGTGAGCAGGGCTATCCATATCCATGAAAGTTAAAATCCTATTTTCTTCTGTCCTAGCACTTGATAAGAAAACCAGGGGGTTGGTAATTCTTTGTTTCCTCATAAATGTAAGCCAATACTGTTTTAGTAAGGTTTGTTTAATAACATATTAATTTGTAAATAGGCCAGAGGTGTCAAACTGGCGGCCCATGGGCTAGATGCATCATGTGCAGGCCATGCCTATCCCAGCTCCACAAAGGGAAAAAAGTCACAAAACATCATGTGACAGGAATGAGACGCTGCGATTTTGACATCTCTGAGATAGGCTAATCCCAGTGTATTAAGACAACTATGGTTTGTTTTGCCGCTGTCTATTACAGTATCCAGATGGTTTTTAAGTTTCCCAGGAGTAAAAGGCTATTTTGCTCCTCTTTATGTGGGAGTGAGCTTTTGTTTAAACAGTATTAAACTGTTTATTGGAAAGCATGTTGTTTTTTTTACTTGCATGTTTGTAAGGCACTGATGGAAGTTGTGTGTCCATGCAGGCTGTGAAATTTGTTTGTGTTTGCTTGGGTATTCCAGGGTCTTTCTTTTTAAAGAAAGTATATGAAATTTGTAACCCAACTTCTAATTCAAACAATTAGACTTGTTGTCCAGAAATAAATCATAAATTGTTGCTGGACATGGGTTCAGATGTTTAAACAAACTGTAATTGGGTTAAACAAAGCCTGGATTTAGGTTATGTGCAACCCGGCCTTCTGTGCAGTATAGAAACACTGTATTGGTAGAGGTTTGGAAGCCGATACTTGAATTATTTTTAAAATGTCCAATTCCAGTTTTGTGAACATTGAACTCAGTGAAAATAATCTATTATCTTATGGCCATTTTAGCACAATTGTATCAGTGTGTATATGCGTGTGGCCAGATTTCCCAAATCTAAAGAATATTTTATATTCATGAATGTTTGCCCTTTAAAAATATTTTACTTTCCCCCCTTTCCATGCTTCTTTCTTCTTCTGATCTGAGAAGTTTAGTGTTCTGTAAGGAGTATGAAAATTTAACGTTTTTCAATAAATCAGAATTTTAAAAAGCTCATCTGAGTCGACCCAATGTTTTCTGCTCTTTATTTGAATGGATTTTATGACTTAACGGAGTACCCTCCCTATGATTGGACTGCAAGAGGTAGCCATGCCTCATTTGTGATATTGTAATGTCATTATATTAACAATGTGTTTTAGGGATGGCAAAATCACACCAGGGAAAAACAGAAGAAAAATAAAACATATTTATTTTCCCTTGCATGATGGGTGTTTATCAATATAATATATTTTGTCATGGATACGCACACTATGAAGCTCCTGTTGATGGTGATTTTATTCTAGGTATCTGCAGGCTCCAATGGCAGTGTTTAAAACTGAATGGTAACATGAAAATGAAAATCATAACATTGATAACTTCCTAAGTGGACTACTGCATGGGGCTGCCCTTGAAGACTATTTAGTTGTTATAGCTGGCACAAAACACAGTGATACGAGCAGTGATGGGCCCTTCATGGTTTGCCCATGTGTCACTGCTGCTACGTGAGCTTCATTGGTTGCCAGTAGTCTTCCAGATGAAATTCAGGTTGCTATATATGCAACTCAGGGTGTCACCACCTATAAAGCTCTTCATGGCATAGGGCAAGGGTCTTCAAACTTGACAAGTTTAAGACTTGTGGACTTCAACTCCCAGAATTCCTGAGCTAACATGACTGAGGATGAATTCTGGGAGTTGAAGTCCACAAGTCTTAAACTTGTCAAGTTTGACTCCTGGCATAGGGTCTGATTATATAAGCATGCTTTTTCTGTCATAATCCCCATCTTCTGGAGCAATGTCTCTTCAGAGATTTGGAGACACCCCCCTCTCCGAGGGTTCTAGAAAGCCCTTAATACCTTAGTCTGTTCCCAGAGCTGAGGATAATGGTGGTGCATGTGGTAAAATGTAGGCCAGAGTGGCAGGAGGGAGGGGCTCTTTCTCAGGGAGAAAAGAGACAAAGAAACCTGAAATGTTTGACCTGTTTGAAAAAGGGAAGGATGCAGCTCCCTAGTAGTTTGCAGGATATATCTAATAAGTATGCAGATAGGTGTTTTAGTCTGGCAAGATTCCAGTCTATAGGTGAACAACAATAAAGAAATTTCTGTGAAAAAACTCATGTTGTTCTTGAGTCCTTAAACCTGAGAGGATGTGAGTTCTTGATGTATTTACTGATTATACTGTTCTGTTTGAGTTCAGGCTGCTGATTTTTGTGGATTTTAATTTTTTCCCCATGGACTGTAGAGTCTTTTGAAGTGGGTAGTCATATTATACTGAATAAATAAATTAAATTAAATTGTGAATTAAATCAAATTACTCTTTCATGCCAAAATTATGTTCATATCTGGTTTGCGATATTTTGTGCTCACTCCTAAATCTAAGTTTCTCTTCAAATTTTTATTTAGTCTTACTAACATTAGGAGCAGTGGTGATGTCTACATCTATGAATATTAAAAGATATACAGACTCAAAAAATGGGTTTTTGAACATCAGCATGTAAAGAGCTAATCTGAAATGTGGTAAAGCTAGGTGAAAATACTGTACATGTGCTTAAAGAATTATTTTATTTAAAGTTAAATTTAAATGTTTCTATTTTTAAGATGCAATATTTTATAAAGTATAATATCTTTAAGATTCAAGATATAATGTAACTTTATTGATGCTTCGTCTATGTTGTAATTAATTTATAATGACTGAAAAGTAGGAAGCAACAGTTATAACATAATCTTAATAATATTCAGAGTAATAAATTTTTAAATATTTTCTTACCATTTACTTCAGAATATTGGTTTACATTTTTTTAATCTTTATCTTTTTAGCCTTTCAGTAAATATCCTCCTATAATCAATGATATATCTTTTTGGCTGCCTTCTGAAAAATACTGTGAAAATGACTTCTATGATTTAGTCCGATCTATTGGAGGTGACATGGTGGAAGAAGTCAAGCTCATAGATGTATTCACACATCCAAAGTAAGTCTAATTTTTCCTATATCATGGTGAAGTATTTATAATAAATGTTTACAAATATTTATTAATATTCTAAATAGAGATAAACATTTCATAATGTAAGAGCAATATAATAATATATATTGCCATTCACCTGTAATGTGACTTTTAGAGTTGTAAAGAATGTCTAAAAAGTTAAAAACATCAAAAATACATCCAGCACACAACCATTCTCATGGAGGAATTAAGCAGAGAGGGATATTTCATGCTACAGATGCCCTCCAGGTCTGTAAATCTCAATTCTGAAAATTTCCCGGTAGCTGAAAATATTGCATCTTGAAATCTACACATCTAGAGGATACCCAGATCAGGAAAAATTGGATTAGAAGAAGGTGACGCAGTGGTTAGAATGCAGTATTGCAGGCTAACTCTGCCCACTTTCAGGAGTTCAATCCTGACCAGCTCAAAACTGACTCAGCCTTCCATTCTTCTGAGGTCAGTAAAATGAGGATCCGGGTTGGGACAATATGCTAACTTTGTAAACCTCTTAGAGAGCACTATGAAGCAGTATATGAGTAAAGCACTATGAAGCGGTATATAGTAAGTTATTGCTATTAGGCGAGATTAACAGTTGTTTAGTAGAAAATGCATTTCAGCTGATAAATTTATGGTGATGGCAGGATGGCAGAGGAAGATATGGTAAAAGAAACCAGCTCAATTGCTTGTGGGCAAGCTCAGGTGAAGATATTATTAAGCAAGGATATTAAGCTCAGGGACCAATGAGCAATCTGATGCAGGATCTAGTAACAGCTCCTATTCAAAATTACATCTCTGAAAGAAAATATATGGGAGTATGAATATTTGAATTAAAAGTCCACTACTAATGTTAACTTTATTAAACATGAGAACCTTTAAATAGTTTCTCACAGCAGCCTTTGGCATGTAGCAAACTGTTTTATGTATACTTCATATAGCTGAGATTATTCTTCTCTAGCTTTCCAGAGACATTATAAATCAAAATGGTAGTACCCATAGAGATTTCAGAAAGAGGTGAAGAAAATTGTGTTTCGGTTGTTTATGGTGAGTCAATGTGTGTATTAAAGGTTCAACTCACATAAGTGCCATTGAGAATGATTTGAAATGACTACCTCAGGGGAATATAATTGAATTGGACAAACTTCTAAATATAGCCTGGATTCATTTTATCTGTCTTACATTAATAAAGGTAGAGGGTGTTTTTAGGATAAGAAGCAATAAATTGCCCAATAATGTTTCTTTCATGTCTTATTAGAAGCAAATCACTGATGTTCAATGAAACGTTTGGGGTCTTTTATGTTTGGTGAAAATCCTCCTTGGAAGGAGGCAAATAATACAGACAGGAATGGGGGAAGAGGACTGTTAAAAGTTCATTTGCTGTTTAGTTTGCAATATCTAGTGCAGCTTTCCCCAACCTTTTTGTTTTTGCGGACCAGTGGGGAGGGAGAAGGGATGATTACATGTGAGTGGTGGGTGAGTGTACATGTATATGCACACACAGCTCACCCACTGCTTGTGCAAGTGAAGCTATGCACACGGGTGTTCATTGGCTGCTTGTGCGACCCTGTTGTCAATGGGCTGAGGCCCAGTAGTGGGTCATAGGGGGGGTTGAGGACCTCTGATCTAGCATATAGAAAGCCAGGCCATGAGTTGAGAGGCTTGGCAAATAGTTATTTCTACCATAGTCATTAATCCGTAACCACAATTAAGCCAAAATAATGAAAGATTCATTATTACACACTCTGTCCTTTGTACTTGATATGTGACATTGCTTAAAAGGCATCAGGTACAGAGTTAGAGTTGTAATATTGCTACCCTGTTTCTCCAACAATACAGCCTCCCCCAATAGGAAGTCCCAGCATGTTTTATAGGCATGAAATGAAATTAAGCCCCTCCCCCCAAATTAAGGCCTATATTAAAACATGCAAAATGGGGGGGAATGGTGGGAGGGCTTGCCCTTAGGAAGTACTTTTGTTGCATACCCAGATATGGTGCTGCCTGCATTGATCACGATACGAAGTGCCCCACCAATGCCGAGGTCAACATCCAAGCTGTCGCCGCCCGCCTGCCAAAGATGCAAGGGCGGGGGAATTAAGTCACCCCTGAAAAGATGGCCTAGCCATTTTGGGGGGGCTCAAAAAAAAATAAGACCTGGCCTTATTATATGAGAAACATGGTGTGTACATTTGTCACTTACTTTCTCTTGTCATCCTCCTTCAGACATCCATGATTTCCATGCATGAAAAAAGATAGAAAAGAATATATAGGAAGAAATAGAATTCTAATCCAGAAATGAAGTGATCTGTCAGTAGTATAATTATAAGAAGTAATTTTTAAAATCAGAACTAAATTAGCATTTCAAAGTACCACATGATATAGCAAACAACAAAGTAGATATTAGTTTTGTTATATTACATAATCTTTCAAGAAATCTCATTTTATATCTCAGTGGTTTGCTTGATTACTTCCTATCAGCAGAGTATATTTGTAATTGGCTGAAACAAATTATTTGTTAGTTTGTTTGCTTATTTAACAAACTTATATAATCTGACTGGGCAACTTACAAAATTTAAAAATTTTCAGATTTGTCATATAATAAAAACCCATAAAAAGTCCCACCCCCACCTCTTGTGAAAACAATAACACAGTCAATTTGATCAGCTCCATCTCCAAGAGGCTACCACCAAGAAGGGCCCTTTTCAAGATCCCAAATATTAATACTGGGGGGGGAAAGCCATTAGTTAGGTAGATGAATTATTCATAAAACATTTTGGTTCATCTAGTTTCCAAATACAAAGATCTCCACTTTGAAATCACTTATTTCTGGGTGGGATGGAATAATGGCAAATATTATTTGTTAAATACAACCATGCATTCATACCTTTGATCGCTAGCTTTCAAAATATTGGTTTATGTTAGTTTTCATTTCTCCTTACACATTTCTAATGAGCTGTTCTTTTAAAATATCCTAAGGAATTATGCTTCAGTTTTGCACTGAAAAAGAAAATTTCATTCCAGGTAAGAAAGCAATGAGAGCAATTGGTGCAGTGGCTGATGTATCAGGCCAGAAACCAGAAGACGGTGACTTCTAGTCTCACCTTAGGCACAAAGCCAGTTAAATTATTTGGGCCAGTCACACTCTCTCAGACAATGGAAGGAAGCAATGGAAAAGTACTTTTGAAAAAACCTTGCCAAGAAAACTATAGGACCTTGTCCAGGTAGTTCCTGAGAACTGGACATTCTTGGCCTTTTATTTCCTCTCAGTTTAGAATAGCTATGAAAATTAAATGATGTCATCTTCAATTCAGGATGAAAATTACTCTTTCTTTCATAATAATGTTTGATTTGGTTGAGATGCAGTCTGGAAAATTTTACTTCTATTTTTAAATTAAAACTCTATAGAAAAATCCTCTAAATGAATCAAAGGGCAGATGGATATTGAAACTATATTCAAGTCACTGGTGTATCTCTTTTTAACTCTTCAGAAGCCTATTACATTTAAAACAGTGTGACATGAATACTGACAATTTTAGAATGCCTGTTTCTCTTCTACTGTATCATCTATTTTAACTTCCACGATGGAAATTAACATACAAGGATGGTGAAGGAGGATAAGCTAAATCATTTGTTTCCACAAAAAAGCAGTGTAAACTGTATTGGGCTTTTAATCAGAGACCATGTGAAAAAGTTTGTAATGAGGGAAAATGTTCAAAGAAACAAATAGATAGGTGATAGTGCTCTTTTACTCCAGTTTTCAAAGTAATTATCTGTTTACAGTAGCATTTGTTAACTATCATAATTTCCATATTGATTCTTGCATCCAAGAATTTGTGTCCTGCAATTATCTTTCGGGCAGGGGTGGGATTCAGCCGGTTAGGTGACTACGTTTTACGCGCTTGTAAAAATCCTTAAGCTGTGCCATCCGGACAGCTGAAAAAGGGCCGCGCGCAATTGCTCAGCATTTGAAAAGCCACTTTTCTCCTGTTTTTTTCAACCTCAGCTGTGTCGCGCAAAGCAGCTGAGGTTTAAAAAGCAGGAAATAAAGGACAGATAAGAGCCCGGGTGGGTGGGTGGGCCAAACAGCAGCAAACACAGAACTGGTTTGGTGTTTGCTGCTCTTCAGAGCTACCGGTTCTATAAAGCCAGGCAGAACTGGTAGCATCCCACCCCTGCTTTAGGGGAAGAAAAAAACAATGATAGGAATGTTGTCACAGACATTCATGTATCTCTGGGAAAAGCTACATCCTTTTATGGACCCTTTTGAATGATGTGTATTCAGGTAGTCCTCAACTTACAATAATTCATTTAGTGACCGTTCCAAGTTACACCACTAAAAAAGTGACTTGACCCTTTTTCACACTTACGACCATTGCAGCATCCCATGGTCATGTGACCAAAATTCAGGTGCTTGGCAACTGGTTCATATTTATGACAGTTGCACAGTCCCTGGGTCATGTGATCAACTTTTGCGACTTTCTGGCAAGCAAAGTCAATGGGGAAGCCAGATTCACTTAACAATCAGTTTACCAACTTAACAACTGCAGTGATTCACTTAACAACTGTGGCAAGAAAAGTTGTAAAATGGGGCAAAACTCACTTAACAAATGGCTCACTTAGAAACATAAATTTTGGGCTAAATTGTGGTCATAAGTCGAGGACTACCTGTATTTTTCCAATGACTTGTGGTAAAATTGGAGAAGTTGTCTTTACACATTTGTATGCAGTCAGCCATAATAAACTAACTGGCATGAGGCACTTTCTTGCTCTTCTTGCTTCCCAACTTTTGTTTCTCAAGTCAAGTGGAACTAAGTGGCAGGAGGCTAGCTCAAGGTATAACACTAAAAAAGAGAGTTGATGATCAAATGAAAAGTTAAAGATACTATTTTCCTAGATTCATTGTTTATATTTTTTTATTTTATTTGTCTTAAAACATCTATCTCACTCTTTCCAAAGTGCTTTTAAGGCCTAAAATATACCATGGGGGGGGGGGGAGGGGGGGCACCATTGAGCTAAATGAATCACCAATTTTAAAGGGGATAAGATTTCTAATAGTGGCAGAGAAGAGATAAGAAATTCTAAATCTATGTAACCACAGACATCAATAAATCCCATAAAAGAGAATTTTTATTTTAATGAAATTACCAGATCGGTTAATCCTGTTTTTCAATATATGCATGCATATAAAAATAATATTTAATTAATAAATTATAACTGATCCAGAAAGCCCTCTGAGGACCTAACACAGAAAGAATTCTATTAAACAAGAAAATATTGTTCCAGTATCTTAATGCTTGATAATTTAAACATTAACTTGGACATGTACCTAATGAACTGGAATATTGGATTTCAATAGTTGAAAGTTGCATATAAGATCATTTGTTTTAATAAAAAATAATTCACTGTTAATCCATTAATTAACTGAATATATGATCATTCATGATGGTTTACCTTACATTATAAGTACATGCATATTAAATATATGAATGTGAGAACCAATTACTTTTACAAAGTGAAAGGTGGAAATTATGAGTATGACTATTTCATATAGATGTGTTGTTTTAATAGATCTAATTTCTAAATGGGCACAATAACGAACCTTAAAAATCACTTTTGATATTTTTTTTCTTTGAATATAGGTTCATATAGGAACCTAGAAAGTTATTGTATTTTTAAATAAGTGAATGTTAGGAAGTGAAACTATCCCTTTCAAACACTTGTAGCTGATGCTCAATAGTATTTTATGAAGATGTAATTAACCTTTAACTATAAGATTTAGTGTTTTACCTTTTAAAATATTACCATCCAAGCAAAGTATTCTTCCTATCATTTAATACTTGTAATAGTTTCACCCTCACATAGAAGTCTGTTAAAATACTGGATATTACGCTTGTAATATTTCATGTTAATTTATTAATTAATGTATCAATTAATATTTCATGTTCTGGACTCATTAGTTCACAAGAGATAATGGTTTAATGAAATAATGACAAAACTTGTTTTTACTGACACTAGTTTTCCTGACTCACTCCTTATCCCAAGGCAGAAATGGGATACCTCTCTTAATAAGCTCCAAAACAGTGGGATTTCTTGCAGCTACCTATAAATGAAGCTTATCTCCAGAACCGTAAAGCCTACAAACTTGAAATTTGGCACATATGTTACTCTTAGCTTCTGGGTGCTCATGAAGAAAGGATTTTTCAAAATGACTATTAGAGCATTAGTATTTAGGATAGTATTATTAACACGCTCTGATGCGAAGGAGTTCTACTCCCCTTCCCCACCTGAAAAGAAATCTGTTCCAAATGCAAAACACAAGCAGAGGAGAGGAATTTCAGTTACAGTTTTAGTTTCACAGCACCAAGCAGCTTTAGTATAGAACAATTGAACTAAGCCACGCCCAGGCTGGTTGCTGTCTTTGCTCACACTGCAAATACTGTTTCAGTTTTTCCAAACAGCCCTCAACTCTCTCAAACACTGACAGGATGCTAACCAGATGAATACTGATGGATGCTGGAAGGCAGAGGAATACTTTTTTCCCCTTATTTTCTTCCCAAAAAACTAAGCCTGATCACATAGTTTCATAGCAAAATATGAGTATCCAGCGAGTATTGAATAATCTCTAGACACTCAGGCAAATGATGCTAGCATGTACATTTGTGTGTTGCATAAGTGTCCTTGACATTGAAAGAGGTGATGGAAGAAAACTTGCATAGATTACAGTAAAAATATTCCAATATGTAGATCAGAAGTTTATAATGGGACCAGAAATGCATTCCTTGCCTCTCAAAGCTACTTATGTACTTTACAGAATTCTCCTTGTAATGGTAACTAATTTCAAATTCCTTCAGAAAAAAATCTGTAATGACTATTTAGAAAGCATTTTATTGTTCTATATTCTAGACCCATAGTCCTATTTGCATTAATGCTTTTAAACTCGTGCAATAACCTTCCAGTTATCTACTATAAAAATATAAATACTATTAACCAGTAGCAAGGTACAGGCAAATTATATGGATGTACAAAAGCTTACAATCCCTACTCATTTCCCTTGCTTCAAAATGCTTTGTTTTGTGGACTGCTGCCTGTGAAAAACACATAATAAATCCCAACACTAATTCCTAAGCTAATTTTTGTGAAGTGCTTTGTAAATAGACACAGTTCTCAGAGACCCTATGACAGCTTTTCTTCTCTGATACTCTCCAGATGTTTTGTTCCACACTATTTACTCGGTGTCCTGCTGGCTGGGAGATTATGGAGACTGCAGTTCCACTAATCTCAGGGCAACAACTGATTTTATATATAAAAAAAAGAACAAGAAGAATCTAAATTATTTAGAAAAAAAAGTTCAGTACATGTTTATTCTGTAAAATAAGGAAAATTAGGTTTTTCTTTTTGTCTGTCTATTTTATGACAAATTTCTTAGATGCTGTCATGGCAAGCTTCCAGGATTTTTTTTAAAGATCTGCATGTACAGAAAACGGAACTTTCTGTGTACTTGGTCTTGCCCTTGAGTGCTTAGCTAGAAGGGTCTGTTCCTGCTGCAATGATTTTGTCTCAGGCAATTTATTTTGTTTTTATTATACATGAAAACATATAAAATATAGTTTGTCCTCCACATGATTTTATGACCTGGCATTAGGGAGTGTAAAGTTGCTACCTTGAACAGTGGTTCCTAAGATAATACTGTATACAAATTGTCCATTATTTGGTTTTAATTTAATTTAAAAACATTGGGATTTGTTATTTTAATAATTGTATGTGTGTGGTTCATTCCTAATAGCTTGATCTGGAGACTGGAGAATGGTCTCTTGGTAGGCCTAAAGCATATTGCTTAAATTTGGACCTAATGTTCAGAAAGTTTAAGTAACTTTGCCTTATAGAATAAAATAGTGAAAGGAACTTCTGATGTCATACAAGTTTCTTTCCGTTTTCCACAACCTACATTAGCCAGTAACAGAGAGGATGTAACATACCATTCTCTTAATTCTGATTTGAAAGCAAATGAGGGGCTTTTGCTTTAAGAATGATATACATAGAAAAGATAGAGTACAATTTCAGCAGCATTCTGGACTTCTCAATTGAGGTGCACATTTACTTCTTACATTAAAAAACACTCATGTTTTGTAGATGTCAAAATTATTTAGCATTATACAGTTATGTAAAAAAGAATTCATTCTGTTTTTGAATGTCTTAATATTTTTCATAACTGAATATCAGAGCCTAGTGGGAGAGAAGAATCCAGATGTAGCACCAAAGTTTGATGCTTATTTATTTTATAAACAAAGTCATCCAATTTGTAATGTGCCAAATCTCAAAAAGATTCAATTCAACTAAATTCAGTCAATTCAATTCAATTCAGTCAATTCAACTAAAAGGGATAATCAGAAGCAGTTGGATAAGAGTTGTTGTTGTTGTTGTTGTTGTTATTTAATCTTTAGTGAGATTCACAGCCTTTGGGGTGGTTAGTAGCTCAACAGCTCGAGTCCTAACCAAGGACCTAGGAACTGTTCAGATAGCGTCAGAGTATATAAGCTGTTCCAAGTTGGGTGGTTTTTTGCAGAATCAGGGTATTCAAGTCTGATAAATTCAGGATTTCCAAATAGCAAGGCAGCCCTTTAAGTATTGCTCCAAGAGTGCCAATTACAATTGGGATAACACACAATTTATTTTTCCAAAGTCACTCAAACTTCAATTTGTAAGTCCCGATACTTTGTGATTTTTTTTCTTGCTGAGTGTCTACAATTCATGCATCACCAGGTATTGCAATGTCAATGAACCAACCCTTTTTCTTCTCAACTATTGTTATGTCAGGCGTGTTGTGCGCCAAATGCCTGTTCGTCTGAATTCTGAAGTCTCACAAGATCTTCACTTTTTCATTTTCCAGAACCTTCTCAACCTGATGTTCCCAATAGTTGTTACTATACTCAAATCCAAACTTTTTGAATAATTTCCAGTGAATGATTTTAGCAACTCGGTTATGGTGTTCTAAGTAGTCAGTTTGTGAAATTTTGCTGCATCCACTGATTAAATGGTCAACTGTTTCATCTTTCTTATTACAGAGGCGGCATTTGCTGTTGATGGTGACATGCTGAATCTTTGCCTTCATGCAATTTGTGGCTAAGGCTTGTTCTTGAACAGCCAAAATAAATTCAGTTTCTTTTTTCAGTATTCCTGATTTCAGCCAATTCCAAGTAAGCTTTTGGTCAGCTTTGCCTTCAATACTTTTCAGGTATTGCCCATGCATAGCTTTGCTTTTTCAATTTTCAATTCGCTTCTCAATTATTTCCTTTTTGTATTCAGCTTTTGACTTGGTTGTCTTCAAAAAGCCCCCTTTGTGTACTTCCTTAATCATTGGCTCTTCACTTTTCTGGATGTAGTCATTCAAGCTATGTCTTTCTTCTTCTATGCTCTGCTTTACTTGTAGGAGACCTCAACCAGCCTCTGCTCTCAATAGATATAATCAACCAACATCACTTTTAGGATGCAAGGCATGATTCATGGTCATAAGCTTCCTTGTTTTTATGTCCAAATTGTCCAGCTCCATCTGGGTCCAGTCAATTATTCCTGCAGAGTATCGAATCACAGGTATAGCCCAGGTATTTATTGCTTTTATCATGTTTCCACCACACAATTTGGATTTTAAAATCTTGTGAATTCTTCTAAAATACTTGGCTGAAGTTGATTCCTTGACTTTATTATGCATTAAATCAGAGGCTTCTAAAATCCCTAAGTACTTGTAGCCTGCTTCTGGTTTCATTGCCTGGTTTCATTTCTTCATTGTCAAGTTCTATTCCATCATCTTCTATGACCTTGCCTTGATTGCCATTGTTGCACATTTGTCAATTCCAAAGTGCATGCCGATGCCCTGACTAAATTCTTTTGTACTTTCAACTAGTGAATTCAGTTCACTTTTTGTTTTACCAAACAGCTTCAAATCATCCATGTACAACGAATGTGAAATTTTCAATCCTTTCTTTGCAAGTTCATATCCACAGTTCACCTTCTTTAAAATGGTTGTCAATGGTAGCATTGACAGAATAAAGAATAGGCGTGAAAGGGAGTTACCCTGGGAGATACCTCATTTAATTTCAACTTCACGCAGTTCTTCTCCATTAGCCATAAGCTTTGTTTTCCAGAGGTTCATTAAAATTTCCATGAATTTTTGAATGTTTCTGCTGATGCCAAAGATTTCCAGACATTTCTTAATCCAGCTGTTGGGGGACTTGATGAAATGCTTTCTTGTAGTCTTTCCAAGCCATTAACAGATTGGTTCACCTTTTCTTCAATTTTTTCAGAATTAGCTTGTCAATCACAGCTGGTCCTTTCTGTTCTACTGGGAGGAGATCTTTTCTTTTCAAGTATCCATAAATTTGATTTGCAATTATGCCAGTAAGAAGTTTATAGCTTGTTGGAAAGCAGGTAATTGGTCGGTAATTTCCTGGATCATTTCCTTTGTCTTTCTCTTTCTGAATTAAAAAAGTCTTTCCAATTGTTAGCCATTCATCATTTTGAGGCATTTCTATAATTTGATTCATTTGGACAACAAGTATTTCATGCAAGCTTGTTAGTGCCTTCAGCCAAAAGCCATGCAGCTCATATGATCCAGGTGCGCTCCAGTTCTTTATTCTTCTTAACTGCCTTTGAACCATTTCCTTTGTTATTTTCACGTCTTCCATTTGGGGCACTGGCACTGAGGACTCTATTTGTTTGATCCAGTTTGCATTTGTTTTGTGCTTCTTGTCATTTTTCCACAGGTTCTTTCAGAATCTTAGAGCTTTTTCTTTATCAGGCTTTTCATTTGTTGTTACTATGTCTTCCCTTTCCAGGTTCTAATAAAACTGGTGTTGATTTGCTCTGAACTCTGAGTTTTGTTGAAACTGGATTAATCGATTTCCGTATCTCTTAATCTTTTCAGCAATGGCAACAACCCTCTGCTTCAGCTCTTCAATTGCTACAGCATCTCCTTGTTCTTCAAATTGTATCTTGCTGCCAAGCTGCTTTTGATCTGCTTGTTCTTTAGCAGGCCTTGCCTTAGATTCTTCAGGTTGTTCAAGTCTTCACGGAGTTTCTTAATTTTCAATTCCAACCAAATTTGCCACTTTGGCTTCTCCTTCTTATCTCTTTGGTTCTTTTATATTTTCAAACCCAATTCTTTCGTGGTTATGTGGGCTGCTGCATACATCAGCTTATTTGTTTCAGCTAATGTAGTAGTTGGGATGGTTTTCACAGCTTCATCGACTTTCTCCAGTGCATTTGCTTTCCGATTAACTTGATTCAGTTTTGGCAAGCATGTTCTTTCAGTGTCTTCCATTTGATCCTTTATTTTCTCAGCTAATTTATCTTTATCTGCTGGTGCTTCTTGATCTTCACTTTTTTCCTGTTCCTTATCTTCACCAATTTCCGCAACTTCTTCCCCTCTGTCTTCTGCAGGTTGTTCTTGAGTCTTTCAATTCACTCACATTATCATTCTTCTTCGTTGGTATGGTCAGGCCATTAGTTGCTTTCTTTTCAATTGCTCTTAATTATGTTGCAGCGAAAAAATTGTGGCTCAGGATCACATGTCGCTGGTTAAATTACATGCAATTTGCCTTCCAGATCTGATACATTCATTTTTGAAACCCATGTTTTGCTGGCTCAGATTGGTAGTAAGCTTCCATAATCAAGATATTTTCTTACCTGGTTCAGCTTTTTCGCTTTTTCTTCCAGTAGCTTGTCAGCATCATGCCCACGTTGCCTAGTAGAGGAAGTTGAGCCCTATAGCTCATTTTGTGAAGAATGCCCAGGAGCCATAGCATCCAACGGAATCCTTGTTAATCTGGGCCATGATTCAACCAGCATAAATTTCATTTTTCTTGTATTCACCATGTTTAAATGGGTTGTGGAGCAAATTTTGTTTGGCCCTTCACCTAAGACCTGTCTGATATGGTTGCACCTGTTCAGCATAGCCCTTAGGATCACAAGGACACACAAGCCCCTCCACCATGATAGGGTAAAGCTCCTCGAGGGGTTGTTGTTGTTGTTATTATTATTGTTGTTGTTGTTATACAGTCATTCTTGACTTACAATATGTAAATCTCACAAATGTCCCCACATCATATAACATTATTCTCTGCATAGCACATAGATCTAGAAGTATAACATGTCCTGCTCTAAATACATTTCTGAAATCCTTTGCAAAGAGGAATAAAGATTTGAAATTAAGAAGACTTGGGGCAATAATGAATCTTCCAAGAATGGCATTCTGTCAAAATCACTCCAAGACTGCAGTACAAAATTCTGCAAGAAGTTACAAGAAAAAGTTTTCTCAAAACATCCATGAATCTGAGGCCCTTTTATTTTGACTGAGACCTTTCTCACCTTGTCTTACCTTCTTTTCTTCATGTCAGAGTCACAATTCATTACTCAACTGTCAGAAAAGGATAACAATGAAATTAATGCAAAGATAGGCTCAGCTGTGACTCACCATCAATTCATCTCTGGGTGACCTTCATATTCCTGGAAGAACTTTCCAAGGACAAGTGAATCATATGTGCAACTTGTTAGGTTACATGAGTGTTAAAGATATCCTTGCGGGAATCAGTAAATGACGGAAGCATCCAACTCTGTCAGTGACTCTGATGTGCGTCATTATGGCCAGAGGTATCTAAATGTTGCATTTACAATGAGGACTTCATACCATGTGTCAAACACAGAGGTGACAAGAAGCTTTGATCATGATCTAGGAGTGCTTTGCTGAATCAGGACTTAGCCATCCCTGAAGAAGGAATGAGAGTTATGCTTGATACCAAAGAATTCTATAGGAGAATGTTAGCCCATCTATCTGTCAATTGTGCATGAAAATCCTCACATTATTGAATTGCAACAGATTTCCTTTCTTGTAAATGAATGATAATTGCATTTCCATTTCAAACATTAGGGCAACATATCAGTTTCTTAATGTGTGCACAGTTTCTGCTTCTTTTCAAAATGTGAAGCACCAGTCTCCAGCCAAAGCAAAAGCTGGAGCTCCAAATTAAGTGAACATTCAAAGGATGGCTGCGTAGCAAAACAGCTTTTCACTGAAGGGCTGTGAATATATAGTTGTTGGAAAGAAATCTTACAGCATCTTGATAGAAAGTCATTAAGAATGTCATGTTAGAATGTGGGGAATTAGATGAGGATCCTTCTTATATTGGATTGTCCATCATTCTCAGGTAGAAAATGTTCTGATAGACAATCTGTAATAGTTCCATGGAGTCAAAAATTAAAACTTGAAAAGGTTTGAAGAACAAATTCTTTACAAGTGATGCAGACCAGCATATATGCTTTTCCCAAGTGGCTTAGATCTTCAAACTACAGCAGGAGTGTCAAACTGGTGGCCCGCAGGCCAGATGCATCACGTGCAGGCCACACCTACCCTGGCTCCGCAAAGGCAACAAATGTTGCAATACATAACAATACATCATGTGATGCAATAGAGTTTGACACCCCTGAACTGCAGACTTCACCTAAAATGAAGTTGATGGAAAATATCACTGATGCTCTGATGCTAAATTAATTTTAGAATTTTTCTGTTGAAATCTTAAATTCAAAGCACTGATTAAGGTGTTTTTTTTCTGACTGTTGCATCTTACTTCATTGAAGGTTGTCTGTTAAATGTGGCATAAAAGTGAACTCATGGTTTGCTTAATTTCAGTCTTATTTTGGATATAACTTTTCTTTATCCATTCATAATCCATTTTCACTCAGTTGCCTGCAGTGAGAATCTGAATCATTCTGAATCCCATTAAGGATATTGGCAAATAAAATTGCAATTGCAGTATCAAGGAAGGATATAACTCATCATGGCTTTGCCCTAACTGATAATATGACTTGTATGCTTCAGAATACCTTCTGGGTGATTTTTTCCCCTTTATAGAAGTATATTACTTGAGGCCAAATTCTGTTACATTGGCAAAACTGCCATGCATTAATCTCTCCATTCCAGATTCTAATCTGTTACAGGTAAAGGCAGAGGCAAACAAGATTTGTAAAATACAATATTGCAGGCTGCCTCTGCCTACTGCCAGGAGTTCAGTGACCAGCTCAAGATTGACTCAGCCTTCTGTCCTTCCGTGATGAGTAAAATGAGGACCCAGATTGTTGGGGTCAATATGCTGACTCTCTAAACTGCTTGGAGAGTGCTGTAAAGCACTGTGAAGCAATATATAAGTCTAAATGCTATTGCATGAGCTCTGTTACAATTCCTGTGATTTATAAACAGCTTGAATATTGACAACTTTCTTTTTTGCCTAATTTGAGTATACATGTATTTATGTTGCCTTTGTATGATTCATACAAGTTAAAATTAGGAGTTTACAGTCCATATGGCAAGTTCTGAAAGCCTCTTTTAAATCAAGACAATCAAAAGCAAGATTAAACCAAAACAAAGAATTCATGAAATCATAGAATTGGAAGGAGCTTTAGAGTTTGTCTAACTGAGTCCCCTGTTTGGTAGAAGAACCACTTGAAACTCTCTGACTCAAGACCATCTGGCTACCAGCAAAGGATGACTCATTGTGACAGCCTATTCTATTGGCTGAAAGCTTATATGGTCAGGAAGCTTATATGGTCAGATATCTGTTTTTATTTTATTTATTTTTATTTATTTATTTTCGTCAATTGCTTACAAGATAATAGGTATAAGTATATACATAGTTATGATTACATGAAACGGGCACATAATAAGACAAATAAAAGAAACAATAGGACAGGGACAGTCGGCACATTGGTGCGCTTATGCACGCCCTCTACAGACCTCTTAGAAAAGGGGTGAGGTCAATAGTAGACAGTCTAAGGTTAAAGTTTTTGGGGTTTGGGGAAGAAACCACAGAGTCAGGAAGAGTATTCCAAACATTGACCACTCTGTTGCTGAAGTCGTATTTTCTGCAGTCAAGTTTGGTGCTGTTAACCTTGAGTTTGTATCTATTGTTTGCTCTTGTATTGTTATGGTTGAAGCTGAAGTATTCATTGACAGGTAGGACATTGCAACGTATGATTTTATATGGTATACTTAGATTGGACCGAAGGCGGTGTAGTTCTAGGTTTTCTAGGTCTAGAATTTCGAGTCTGGTGGTATAAGGTATTCTGCAATGAGTAGAAGAACAGAGAACTCTTCTTGTGAAATATTTTTGAACTTTCTCAACTGTGTTAACATCAGATACGTAATGTGGGTTCCAGACTGATGAGCTGTATTCGAGTATTGGTCTAGCAAATGTTTTGTATGCTCTAGTTAGTAATGTAATATTTCCAGAGAAAAAGCTATGTAAGATTAGGTTAACAACTCTTAATGCCTTTTTGGCTATGTAGTTATAGTGGGCTCTAGCACTTATATCATTAGAGATGGGTACTCCAAGGTCCTTGACAAAGTTTTGATCAACAAGGTCTTGATTATTCAGCCTGTATTTTATTTTCTGATATTTTTTTGCCAATATGTAGGACAGAGCATTTATTTGTTGAGATTTGAAGTTGCCATTTGTTTGACCATTCTGATACATAGTTGAGGTCTTTTTGAAGGGTAGCAGTATTGTCTGTGGTGTTGAATAGCTTTACATCATCAGCGAAAAGAACCAAGTTGTTCTTAACATGATCACAGAGGTCATTTTTGTAGGGTATGAAAAGAGTTGGTCCTAGAACACCACCTTGGGGGACACCACTGTTGACAGGTACAGAATTTGATAGGACATTCCCAATTTTGACCATTTGTTGTCTGTTTGACAGGAATGCTTCTGTCCAGTTATGCAGGTGTCCAGAGATACCGTATGATTTTAGTTTTAGGAGTAGTTTTTATCATGTACCACTGAATCAAAGGCTTTACAAAAGTCGATGTAAATTGTGTCTATTGCTTTGCCCTGATCGAGTTGTGTTGTCCATAAGTTTTTGCAGTGTAAGAGTTGTTGATTACAGGATAGTTTTTTTCTAAAACCAAATTGTTTATTAGAGAGTAGGTTGTTTGTTTCTTAGTAAAGGATGATGGATTGGTTAATAATTGATTCCATGACTTTACAGGTGACGCAGCATAAAGAGATTGGTCTGTAATTTTCAACTAGGCTGGTGTCTCCCTTTTTGAAGATGGGGATGACCGTGGCTTGTGAACATAGTTTTGGCAAGGAGCTGGTCCTGAAAGATTTTTCAAAGATTATGCTTAGAGTTTCGGCTATGGCAGTGGTTAGCTTTTTTAAGAAGTAGGCACATATTCCATCCAATCCAATAGATAGAGTTGGTTTTAGATTGCGTAGTGCTTTTTCAACATTGTCGTCTGTAAAATCGATATGTATTAAATCATTGTAGTTGTCTGTGGTTCAACTAGGAAATTTTGGGTATGAACCCATTGCTGTTTACAAATACTGAGTCAAAGAATGTGTTCAAGATGTTGGCTTTAATGGTGTCGTCATTGCAGTCTTTACCATTAGGTCCTTTCAAGGGTGGGATGGACCGTGAGTCTTTTAGTTTATTGTTTACAAAATTTTAGAAAGTGCGGGTGGAATTGGTACGTAGAAGGTTTTCTTCTTGTTTAATGTGGTAATTGGTGCATTCAGTCTTTATCTGGTAGCATAAATTTTTGTATCAGCTTTTGAAGTTGGCAACATGACCAGATTTGTTTTTCTACCAAAGTGATTTTTTTTTGGATTGAAGCTTCCTTATTGTTATGGGTAATTTGTTTTTTCTGGTTTTGGGAGTTGTTATTGGTGCATATAGTTTGATGACTCTTTTGACTTCAAGTAAAAATATGTTGTAATGGTCTTCTACAGTCTTGCATCCAGTGAATAGAACTTGCCATTCAGGGGATGAGAGATTGTTGTTTATAAGATCATAGTTGCCTTTTTTAAAGTTATAATTGGGGATTCCATCATTATGATGATTTTTGTGTGGACGTATGTTGAGACAAAAGTCAATCATGTTGTGGTCACTGTTGGAAAAGGGTTCTTTAGTTTGTATTCCATAAATTGAATCCAAACTATTGCAGAAGATGAGATCGAGGCAGTTGTTAAGTCTAGTGTTGTTGATTACTAGTTGTTCTTGTCCCAGATTTGTTACTGCATTGTAGAAGGTTGCATGTGTGGGTTCAGTTGTACTTTCATTAAGGGTCCAGTTAATATGAGGTAGATTGAAGTCACCAAGAAAGATAAAAACATGTGAGCAGGATGCTGCCCATATTTGTAGTGTATTTAGCCTGTTTGCATGTTCGATGTCATAATCAGGGATTCTGTAACATATTAAGAACCAAAATGTGATATTTAAGAACAGTTCACAGATGATGATCTCCGGAATAGCAACCTCCTGGGTAACTTGGATGTTTTTTAGATGTAGGGACTTTTTATAGAAGATATAAACACCACCTCCTCTACGGATTTCACGATCTGATCAGTAAACATGATAGTCTCTTACTGTGGTAATGGAGTCAGGGAGAGATGCATTGAGCCATGTTTCACAGACAAATATAATGTCGCATTTAGCCATATTTAGTAAGAGGAGAAATTCAGGTATTTTATTTACAAGGCTTCTTGCATTGAGTAGCTTGCATTTAAGGACAGTTGTGGTTGGAATAGAAGTAGTTAGGGGTGTGAGTGCCTAGTTTTGAGTGATGTTGGATTGGATGGGGTGGGGTGAGAAGCAGAGTTGTGGGTTGTGTGACTTTATTTCAATGCAATCAGCTCGGTAGTCAATGTAGAGGTCCTTTTCTCCATTGTCAAATGGTTTTTGAGTTCTGCACGGAGTTCACGGGAGCGGATTCTTTGAAGTCTAGATAAGTCTGGTCTTGAGCGAAGTTCTTTATGGGTGGGATTGGATTTTGCAATGGTGTTTATTGTATGAATGAATATATGTTTGCTGGACTCATTTTTACAAACAACTCTACAAAATCTTGGAGCCACAGAGCCGTCATTGTACTTGTACTCAGGGCCATCTCTGGTTATTTCAATGATATCTTCAGGAGAGATGTTTGTTGTATTTGAGTTGCTTATGATATCATGAACTTTGGTGATGTCATCTGATTCGTTGGTGTCTTCAAGACCAAATAGGATGGCATTTGGAGGTTTCTGTTCATTTTCCATGATGTCTTTGATGAGTAAAGGGATATTATTTGTGGAATTATTTGATGGGACAGTAATTGTTTGTGGCTGTGGTTTGGTGGTTATTTTTGGTTGTAGTTGTGATTGTAATTGAGGTAGTGGTTGTGGTTGTTGTGGGATTTGATTTTGAGCTGATAGGTACTCACTTATCTGTGTTGTATTTTTTTTTCAAGAGAGATTAGGCTTGCTTGTATAGTTGTTTCAAAACGTGTTGCTAAGTATTCTTCTTTTGAGTGAATGAGTGATTCTATGCTTTCAGCTCTGTCAGGTAGGGTACTCTGTTTAGCTTAGGAGAACATGATGGACATAGATAAAAGAATGTATTTGAAAGTATCTGAATTCAGCTTGCTGCTGTGGATTTCCTTCTTTGCTCACTCAGTGAGTTTGCCTTCTGGAGAATTATCTTCTTTATGGGTCCCCTGAACCTTCTTCAATCAGGTCAGCAGTAAACAATGCTTCCTATGCACACAATTGACAATCCAAAAGAGTTATCCTCAGCACCCTTGTTGGTTCTTCTGCCTTCTTCTCCCTCTTCTCAAACTCTCCTGCCAAATTCCTCTTGCGCTCTCTGTTTGCTGACTCAGTGAACCTTGGCCCTTAATCAATACGGTATCAGTTGAATTACTAGTACAATTTTTCTTTGTCTTTACATATGTCTTTGAACAGACTATCATCAAAAAAAAAAAAAATAGAAAGAAAAAAGAAAGCAATCCTCTGTTAGATTAATATTGGAAATCTACCGTCACACAGACAGAAGATCAACTATTACTTGTAAATTGGTTCTGGAGTGGATAGGTAGGAAAGAGTGACATCCAAAAGCCAGCTTACAAGATGGTCTAAATATTTTATTTTCTCTTAGGAGAACACTGAGTTAGGCCAGCTCCCTTTCTCCACTAATCTTAGAGCAACCAAATGATTCATGATGAAAATATCATTTAGCTTTTATGTTGTGAGCAACAAATAAATGATTGCTTCTAAAGTGTGGCTGTTTAGTGAGATATTAATAGGGGACATAATCCATTTACATTTTTTACTGCAGAAGTTTTGCAGTGCTTCAGGGATTCATTTATCCTCTGTAGTTGCTGAATAGCCTGCACTGAAACAGAGCTAAAATAATTCATTCTCGAAGGCTACTTTAGGTTTTTTAGTTTGTTTGTTTGTTTTTGTTTCATATAAACCCAGGCTACATATTATCATGAACCCCATCAATCTAACATGCTCAGTGAGGACTTTTATTCAGAAGTGAAGATCTTGTTGGTTTTCAAATGTTGGATTTAAACTCACAACTTCCCTTACTATTGGCCATGTGGGGAGATTCTAAGACTTATAGCAGAACAACAGTTGGAAATTCATAAATTCTCCTTCCAATATACAAACATGGATGAATGTATTTCCGTGTGTGTATATATCTTGTTCTACCTATCTATCTTGAATTTGTATGACACCAAAACTTTCAACACTCATCATGGCTTGCTAAAGAAGAAAACATGCATTCCGTGAAAAACATGGAATATCCCAAAACAACTCCACCCAAATAATAACAGAATATAAGCCAACTTCAATAATAAATCTGTTAACATAGTTAATAATCAAACCGTTAATATAGTGGAGACACTCACTCTCCCAAAGACCATTCTGAAAAATTCACCATTGCCTAGAACAGGGATCTCCAAATTTGGCTGGTTGAGGATTCTGGGAATTGAAGTCCAGAAGTTAAAGTTGCCAAATTTGGAGATCCCCTGGTCTAGAAAACTATCATTGAAGAAGCCAATTTCATGTTCTGGGGGAAGCTATTTCACAGTGTTGAAGCCATATTTTCTGGCCTTGGTCCTCATCTGAAAATGGCATATTGCTAGCAATTTCTCCAGGAAGCTTTCAGGTGGATCAGGTTTTTGAATAAGTGATAAAATTGACACCTTATCAGCACCATTTAGACTTTACAGATCAACTTTAGGATGTTTAATAGCGCTCAAACCTATTGGTAACCTATGCAGGGTTTACAAAATTGGTGTTAACAGGACAATGAGTATAAACTGGTAAATGGGCTTCTGGATTTTGAACCAATTGCAGGCCTTCAATGCAACCTGATGTAAAGTACATTACAGAAATCCAACTGGATGATGCCTCAGAGTTGCCTTATAGGATTATAGAATGAAAGGAGAAAATACCAAACATACTGATATTGTTTTTATGTATTACCAGATCATAACTTATCTAGCCTATTCCAGAGCTTAAATGATATTTTTTTCTTCATGTTGAATTGTTAAGTGTTTAGAAGTGCATGTCTTATCTGTTGTAACCTAGAATGAAGTAAGATTGGGCTTACTGCACATGTTATATTGCCAACTTCTTATTTGTGATATAGAGACTGAATTTGAACCAACCATTTCCCCATCTTTCATCCTTTTTTTCTACCATCCTTTCTTTCCATCTTGTCCTTCTACCATCCACTCAGAAAGAATGATTGCTGTTTTTGCATCAAAGCTAACTATACTTAACATGAAATAAATTTATCATTTTAATTATGATTTAATATAGATGTGCCATCTGTATTATCTCTTAAAATTATAAATTTCACAAAGATTTGATGGCTCATTCTCCTTTTCCATAAGGTTTGAAAATCATTGAAGCTTCCATCAAATTCTCTAGCAAAAGCAAAGATTAATACATTTTGGCACTTTGGGTACAAATATATGGCATAAACAGAGGTCTGTTAATGTGCTAATTTTTTAGAAAATGTATGAAGTTGATATTTATTTAACCGAATAATTATAGTAGTCTGTGCATAGAAAATGGTGGTACCTGGCTGATTTCTTTGGGTAGAAATTAAGAGGACTTATACTTGGCAGGGAAACTACCATAGAATGTCAGGGGGCAGTAGGGTAGATTGGGAAGTTAAGAACATTGTGAAAGAAAACAATGGTAAACTACCTGCATTTATTTCCTATTACTTTATGGACTGTCCCTAAAACCACCAGGAGCTAATTAGAATTACCATAAAGTTTCAGCAAAGACAAGAGGCATGAAACAAAATGGAAATTAAACAGATTTCAATTAGTATTTCAACTACTTGTTATATCATTTTAATATACTCATTCTGAACCTGATTTACATTCATTTGCAGACTTCAAACGCAAAGCCCCTGACTAATTCCAGAGTAAATTCTAGATGTTTGACAAAATGTTCCTGAAATGATCTTATGTTTTAATAACTTCCTTAAGGAATAAAATCATTTCAATGTATGCATTAAAATCTAATTGAATTGATTAAGTATTTCTTTGTATGTCCTTTAAGAAGGAAGGTAGTTGAACTGCTTTGTTCAATTTAGCATACAAAAAGTTAATGTACCATGAAGCATATACTCTGAATCTGAATCTTATTCTTTCTCTCTCTCTTACGTCTTTAGCCTATATATATAGAAGAAGTACAGTCCGGCAGTTGGATGATTGTTCACATTAAGTGAATCACACAGTATCTAGCCAATTTTCTTAGCCACAACATTCAATTTTTTTAAAAAAGGCAATTTTAATTTTTTTTTAGACTAGGGAAAAAAGACACCTCAAAGAAAACACTTACACAGCCATTCATGGTATGGGTAGAGTATTCTCATTTTCTTATAATACTAAAACTTAAGACTATCCAAGATGACACACAAATGAAATGGTCTTCACACAGCACCTAACCGATTTATGGATATAGCTTTCACAAGCTATAGCAAAAATAATCATAAGCTCAGATGACTTGCTGTGACTCTATATTCTACCACCAGTGTCTCTTAATATTAATTACTGGAGAACATGAATAGGAGATAATATTGTACTCCTCATCAGGAAATGACCAGGCTGAGCCTGGGGGGGGGGGTATCAAGTGCATCATCAGTCTCAAATCCCTTTGTGTGCCCAGCCCACCTTGAATTCCATTGATTTTTATCTACCGCTAATTTGCTTTGACTGTTAGTAATTCAGATTCTTGTAAAGAATGTTAAAAGGCAATTTCAATCACCATGGCTTCTGATTTCTTCACCATCTTAACCACTGTTTCCTGTGCCTCTCTCTCTGCTTGGTCTTTTCAGGAGCCCATTAGATCCTGGATTTCGTCTCTGGGGTGCCATCCTAAATGCCCAGTTGTTTTAAAAAAAAACAAAACTGTTCACTATGAAGGTTAAAATATTTTGGTGCTGATGAGGACAATTGCACAGTATGTTTGTCAATAGAAAGGCCCTTTATATTCATCACTAAACAAACTGATACCCATTTAGTCAATATTTCAGTTATTTCTTTACTTAAACAGAGAAACACAATGACAAACGGCGAGAAAGTAGTGGGAGAGGTAGTAACTTCTAACTTTCTGCCAGCTTAACTGAGGCTGACTGCCAGATAGTGAGGGGACTGATGATATTCGTAGCCTCTGAAGTGCTAAGGCAGGACCAGTCTACTGATCTCCAGCTGAAGGAGGGCCCCTCTAGCTGCCTCTAAAGCAAGACCTGTCTACTGAAGTTCTGGTTGATAGTACAGTAGCATGGCAATACTGAAGTGATCACGAATTTGCCTATGATACACTGTTTTTCCCAGTTAAAGGTTATATACAACAGAGTTTTAGTAGTATATAGATGTTCATATAAGAGTCACTTTTTTATGTGCGGCTATGGAACAATTTAAACTTAGTGCACCTGTGAGACTTCAACCCTTGACTATGAAGTTAGGTTGCTTAATTTTATCCCAGCCACCAAGACAGGGATACGATATTTTTCTTAACAGGCTAAGGACAAGATTTCTCCTTTCTTTGCCCACCCACAAGCAATTTCATTTTTATACAGAGGAGCTTAGCAGACTAGAAAAATAAAACTTATATCCATATTGGAGAACAACATTCTTCATAATATTACAGAATGGCAAACTAATATAAGTGGTATCAGGTAGACCTCGGTACTCTGTGCTCAGTCAGTACTTCAATGATATTATAGACCAGACCTTACTTTGCCAAATGGTGGGGCCAGGACTATGTTGGGGATGTGGCTCCTATAGCTATAGCCAATGGTAAATATTCCTTTTTAACCAAAAGGTTCTTTTAAATCCATGTTAGGATCCCAACAATGTAAGATGATTTAAAAGGGTTTTTTTGTAATTGATCTTACACTGGGAAGCTTAGAGTAAAACAGCTAAAATAAATATTCCGCCCCTCAACTCTTCTGAATACATTATCTGTTCCAATTCCTTCTTCAAAGTATTTTTTTATCATAAATAACCCTAGTTCTTTTTACATCTATTTTGATAATTAAATATATTTGGTAATATTTATCCAGAATTTTGAAGAGGAACTATCTGCAGCCACAAACAGATAATACAAAAGCAACTTGACAAGAAAATATATTCATCAGAATTTTTGAGTACGAGTCTTGGCTAACTCTTTATATAGTACTGATTTGGGGTAGTGTGTTTTGTGAAGCGTATTTTAATAACACAGTGTCAGATGTTAATAGACTTTTGTTTCTTCTCACAACATAATGTTTACTGCAGTTGTACATTTTCATGAAATAAATGCAGATTACCATCAAGTAATTTCTCTGGAATATTGCCAGCAGAGCCATTCTAATCACACCCCTCATGGCAGTTCTAATTTATTTCTGATCCAGAAAACATTTCTGTCATTTGATTTTATGGGCAGCTTACAGAAATATATGTACCATGCTAATAATAGTTCTGTATAAGCAAGATAAAAATTTGGGAGATCACTGTATGATTAGCAAGTGTCTGATTTCGGGTTGCTTAAAAAGTCATAAAAATGAAGAGACCTTCCGCCCTCTTAATTCAGCTGTTAGAAATCCTGGGCTGTAGTAAATGAAATGCAGATTTAACTATAATATGCAGCTCATAGCTGTTCAAGGTTTCTTGGAATTTGGAAGAAACTTTTTCATGCGGCCTTTGCAAGTGGATTTTTAAAGTATTGAAATGATTCCACAACAATCATGTCTGTACTCTTGTCATTGGCAGATAAAATGAAGGATATTCTGTAAAATGATTTTTGGAGTAGATTAAGAAAGAAAACTGAATCACAGCATCATGGTTTAAATCCGTCATGGCAGAATTTGAAAAGTGCCATCAATCACCCTAAAAATCTTGTTGGCTGTGCATACTCTTCTGATGTTGAAATGTCAGTTCAGGCCTCTATTTAGGAGAGACTGGGTACATTTCCAACAGCTGACACACCCCAGCTTCCATTGTATGAGCATGGGTGCAACGTAAGTCAACAAAATGGTAGCCTTATATATGGAATGGAGCCCTATTTCCCACAAGGCCTTGGTAATTTATTTATTTATATTTCCCCCCTGAAGGGAAAACGCTTCACGGTTTAGCTCTCTCTCTCTCTTTCTCTCTCTCTCTTTTACTTTTGTTCATACCTCCTCCTGGTAAGTCATCATTTGAATTTATAATCTATTCTGCTTGGCATATTGGAATAGTTTTTGCAGCAGATGGTATGATATGCCAGAAAAAAATGGAACAATAATGACAACGCATTTAGAACATCAGTAAGGTTGTAATGGTGGTTTTACATTGACTTGGTCCTAATGTGCCCCAGAATCATACCCTGACTTTAAACCAGGGGTGGGATTCTTCCAGTTCATACCTATTGACTAGAAACAGTTGTTAACATTCTAAGCAGTTGGGAGAACCAGTTGTTAGAAGAAATTACTGGCCCTAATCCTGTAAGGAAGGCAGGAAGGAAACATTCTGGTGTTGCTTACAGAAACTGCCTCTCCATTAACTCTTATTACATTATTGGCAGGACTAGACTTCCTGTCTCAGGAATGTCTCTACTTTAAACGGATGAGGTTTAGGGATGGGTAATTGCCTCTCTGCTATTTTCCTCAGATATTCAGGATGTACATCAAAGAGAACGGTGTATCCTATATTATTCTTCATAAGATAGGAGCCAAAGTAGCAAGAGCTATCAATTTCTTCCTGTGAAAGGGGGAAATTATCATTAGCTTTGTAGCATGATACAGCTACAATACCTTAAAATGTCTTCCCCTCACCTAATATTGTGTTCTACAATATAGAATAAATATTACGTGTGGAAAATATACTCTTCTTTCAGGCTTTTTTCCATGATCAAGATTGCTTTTTTCTTCAGCAAATAAATTGCAAATAGCTCAGATAGACATCACAGAAAGTGCCACCCCACCACACCCTACCTGAATTTCTAATATCTGTGAGAGTTTTATCTCCAGTTAAACCTGGTAAACATTGCTTTGAAATATGATAACTCGTGTACAACGTATTTTGGCCAGCTATGAATGTTTCATCCTTGTTTCAATTTTAGGACCAAACTAGGACACAATATTCTCTTCTGTATTTTGGTTTTGCTCAGGCTAGCATTTTTCTGCTTCCAAAAAGCCAGGACTTTAGTCACAGAATGAGGAATTGGATTGGATGGGATCAGGGCACTGTGGAGTTCAATATAAAAGTGCTCCTACTTAAAACACAGCAGTTATTTGGCTAGAAATGAGTATATATAAAGAACTACGCAAACTCTAATCAAATATATAATTTATCGGGATAAAATCTTATTATGTATAATTATCAACTCGAAGGAAAGCCTAAATATCTTTGCTGGGCCAAACTTTATTTTTAGGATTCACGGGATGTTGTTTATAATTTTAAATATCTGTATAGGTTCAACAGCAAGAGAGCCCACTCTGCCGGGTTTTTAAAGACACTTTTCAAATGCACAGTAGTAATTCTGTATTTACCCTGTCTGACTCAATAAATTGCTGACTTCTTTCTCATGAGCATTATGAAAAGCATTGATAATTAGCTAATGTTTGTGGAGGGTTCAATGGTGTAAAAGACAGATAAGGACTAAGCACAGTTTTATAACACCCATCCCTTCAACTATGCTAAAAATAGTTTTAGAATAGATCCCAAGCCAGTATGTGTGAGAATTTATATCAGAAGAATACTTAACTCTCTCAGCGGAGCATTGGGAAGGTTTAAGGTTATGTCAATATTTAAAGACACCAGACAGCACCCACAGCTACATGTGAAAATCTATTTCAGATTAAAGAAAGAAAGGCTTCTTTGGGAATGCTTCATCAAAACCAGTGGTATCAAACTCACATCATCACGATGGCATCACGTGACGTATCATAACTTTTTTCCCCTTCACTAAACTAGGCATGGACATGGCCAGTGTGTGATGCATCCAGCCCATGAGCTATGAATTTGACAGACTTGATCTATCATGCCCCTTTCGGAATCTGAATCTGAGGAGGAAAATGAACAGCTGACAGGGAGTGGGAGTGTGGCTCCGTTGACTGTGGAGGAAACTGGAGAAGGGCAAAGTCCAGCTGGGCAGAGCAGGGAAGAGAAAGAACAAGGGAGAGGAGTTCAGGCCCACCCGTTCTTCATCCTAGAGCACGCAGGGAGGAATGGAGAAGAGAGCAATGTGGGTTGCGTGGCTTGCAGGGGAAGAAAGGGTCGTGATTTCCTTCATTAGCCACATCTGGGAATGGGAGTTTAAAAGAATTCATGCTGAGTGTGGCAGTTGCTGGGAGCAAACGTGAGTTTATCTTGTATTGACTTTGCTTATCTGTGTTCCTGCCGACTTCCCAACCGTGTTGAGTTATTGCCATGCCTTCATGGCTTGGTGGGTGTGGCAGGGGAAGGATACTGTAAAATCTCCAGACAGAGGTGGGATTTGCCGGTTCTCTGAACGACTCAAAATTTCCACTACCGTTTCTCCAGAACTGGTCAGAACCTGTTGAATACCACCTCTGGTCCTCGACTTACAACCACAAGTGAGCCCAGCATTTCTGTTGCTAAGCGAGACAGTTGTTAAGTGACAATTTGCCCCATTTTACAACCTTTCTTCCCACAGTTGTTGATTGAATCATTGCAGACATTAAGTTAGTAACGTGATTGTTAAGTGAATCTGGCTTCCCCATTGACTTTGCTTGTCAGGAGACCACAAAAGGGGATCACATGACCATGGGACCCTGTAACTGTTGTAAATATGAACCAGTTGCCAAGCATCCGAATTTTGATCATGTGACCATGGGGATGTTGCAATGGTCATAAATATGAAAAATGGTTGTAAGTCACTTTTTTCAGTGTTGTAACTTCAAACATCATTAAATAAATGATTGTAAGTTGAGGACTACCTGTATTGTCTAAAATCCCAGCCATCTGACCAGTGGATTTTTCCTGGCAAATACCTTGAATCTGCATTTCCCTCTGTAAGGAAATGTTGGTTTGTTCATCAACAGGTTAAATCATTTACCATCCACTAGTACTTCTGCTTCAATTGTGCACAATACCCCCCATTCACTGTATTTTTTGAACAGTGTTTCTGTCAAAATCTCTAGTAATAAAGGTAATGATTAAAAAAATGACAGTTTTATGGCATCTTTCAACCTAAAGGATCACAGAGAGCTTTGTGCAGTATAAACATGGATATATAAACAGTACAAGTGGATGATTCGAACTGCCCCATGGGCATAATTCCCTCATAGATAGAAACCAGCAAAGGAGAATACAACAAAACAGTAACTAAAACCTGTTGAAGAAGCAAGTAGAGAAACAAGATCCACTGGAAAGGAAACTTGCAGACAATTTTGAAAATTCAAAGTGCATGTGAGCACTTTTATTCTCTTATTCCTGCTTTCCAATGACTGGTGCTGCAAATATTTGATATCCAGAAACATAAGAGTAATGTGCTCTCCCAGAAATGTACAAGTAGAATACCATGCAGCAATCTGTGATCTTTGATGAATTAAGTATATTGCTTTTAATCATGGATATTAGACTCTTTTTAAACTATCATCCATCTATTCTGTTCTATTGAACAACTGCCCCTGTATGAATGGCAAATAGAAAAGAAATTGTTTTTCTTTCTTCTTTTCCATTTGTTTGTAAGCTTTTGCAAACCAATTTAATTTTCTTGCTTCAACAAGGAAAATATCACCCTGTTTTCTATATCTCCTCCCATAATTATATAGACCTTTGTAATAACCTTCCTTACCTTTTACTAATTAAATAAATAAATAGACAGATAGATAAATAAATAATCCTAACTCCTATCTACTTTCTTCATGAAGAAGATGCTTCCCATAATCATTTTGATTGTTTTCTTATCTACATTATTTTTGTTCAAAGTGTTTTAAGGTGCACTGTTTATATAACTGTATATAAATATTTATAATATACAGACCAATTAATCAGTGGAACAACTTTCCTCCAGAAACTGTGGGTGATATCAGTAAAATTGATAAAATTATCCATACCTAGCAATCTGCAACTTTGGCTATGATTAACCATAAGTCCCAAATCATTTATAAACAAGTTAAATAAACAATCATCAGTCATGATGCCATAGGGGATTATATTGTTTATTTTTGTCTACCACAGAAATTATCCATTTTTATCCAGAAATCTTCCATTTTTAGTTCTTTTCATTAGGTTTTGCGAATTCTCTTTCTCTTTTGCATCTTGAGAATGCTTCCCCTAATTTTTAGCCTTTCATCCCTCTTAGAATATTTTTCAGGATTTTTCTATATGAGGCTTACCAAGCACTGAAATTACTAGATACAGTATATGTTTGATCCCAAAATGGATTAAATTTAGTCAGCACAGCCAGTCATCTGAGATCATGGGAATTATAGACTGATAATATGGCCCACAGGTTGCTCACACCTGCTATAAAGACTTAATGAAATCTGAAATAAAAATTTAAATAGGCAGTAGAGTGCTACATATGCTTGATTGAATTTTTGCAATAAGGATAATCAAAGTAATCCTTAGACTGTATGATAAATGAATGTGGTAAATCAAGTAGTATTCACAAATGACTTCATGCCAACTATAATGTGGTATTAAAATTCTAAAAAGCAAGTTCTCAAAAAATAATAAAATATAGAAATATTCAAGTGCAAGAAAAATATAATGTTGTGTACAGTGAGCTTTTGAAAGAATATATTCAAAATATCTGAATTTTATTAAATAATGGTTACAAAATACAGACAGTGATAAAAACTTCTGATGCACACCTGAAATTTATAAAATTAATATGACATGGAAAAATGCATTTGTATGCATCTTACAATATTAGTGATTCCTGCTGAGACTGAGAAATTGTATGTGCATGGAAATAACTTATTTTACACAAATGATTCACTTGGAAGTGAGTTGGATGCTTGATGGTCTTTTGTGTACCTTACTTTGAATGATTTTTTTTCCTGAAGATACTTTGGCTTTGTCAGGCGGAGCTCCATTCAAAATCCAGGAAAGAAATACTTAGACTCTTTCGTTTAGAGAAAAGATATCTTTTACTGAAAGTGAAGTGGTAGCAACCAAAGAATTCTGAATCTGAGAATTTAGGCGCGCAATTCACATATAGAAAGTGATGGAAATGTTCCCACCCCCAATAGTTCAAATGACACTTCCAATTAGAAGATGTGGATATGATCATGTGGCATCTTCAGATGATGATGAGGCCTCTGTCCGTTGACCTTGGCATATTTTGATAACGGGTTGCAGTTGCGCAGAGAGAAGAAAGCTAAGCGAGAAATAGAAACCTAACTCTATTTTATGCTCCCCCCTTCCATTTATACATCAGACGAATGTAACTCCTCCAGCTCACTTCCCCAACTATTCCTACCTCTCTTTTCCACCCCCCGTTACTTATGGCAGTCGAAAAGATGCAAAGCAATAGCAGAAGATCTTGAAGACTGACATTCGGCCCTCCTAGAAAAAGGAAAATCATCAGTCCTAGAAGTCCTAGAAGAGAGAGAGGAGAAAATATAAAGACAATTATTAATCATTAAACAATTACAAAACAATACACTCATAAGGCTTATCAGGATACTTGGAACGAAATGCTTTGATCAACTTAGGGGCTTTAACATCGGTTTCGTCAACCCATTCGGCTTGTGAAGAAGAGAAATGTTTCCAGGCTACAAGATACTGGAGTCGACCCCTCCATTTGCGAGAACCAGAATTTCTTTAACTTCAAAATGTTGTTCGCCTTCAATCAATATTGGTATGGGAGGGTCAGTCTGGATGGGTCTTAGGTCAGAAGTATGTTCAGGTTTTAGCAAACTAACATGGAAAACCGGATGAATTCGTCGAAGAGTTTTGGGTAAGTTCAGCTGGACTGTTACAGGATTTATAATCCGTTCAATTGTGAATGGACCAATGTACTTAGGACCAAGCTTCTTTGACTTTTGAGTGGTCTGCAGGTATCTGGTGGACAGAAAAACCTTGTCGCCCACTTTATATTCTTTCTGTGGGGATCTTTTCTTGTCTGCAAATTTCTTATGAGCTTGATGGGCCTCATCTAATGCTTTGCGTGTTACTGGCCAGTTAAGTTGGAGTTGAGTTATCCATTCATCCAACGAATGGATGTTAGGCTTTTCACGAGTAAGTTCAGGTATGGGAACGAAATCTTGTCCCGAAGCCACTTTAAATGGAGTAAATCCAGTACTGCTGTGTACGGAGTTGTTGTATGCCACTTCGGCAAATGGTAGTAATTCGGACCAGTTATCTTGTTGATAATTTATGTAACATCTGAGATATTGTTCTAACACTGTGTTAGTCCTCTCACAGGCCCCATTGGTTTGGGGGTGGTGGGCAGAGCTTAGCCCCTGGGAGGAGCCTATTAACTTCAGGAACTCTTTCCAAAAATTTGAGGTAAATTGGACCCCTCTGTCAGAGATTATGCGTTCCGGGACGCCATGTAACCTATAGATATGTGATATAAATAGTTTAGCCAGCGTCTTAGCAGAGGGAATCTTGGAACAAGGTATGCAATGTACTTGTTTGGAAAACAAATCAGTCACTACCCAGATGACCGTGTTTCCACCACTTTCAGGTAATTCTACTATAAAGTCCATAGAGATTTCCTTCCAGGGAGCCGTTGGTCTAGCTACATTTTGTAACAATCCTACTGGCTTACCAGGAGGTATCTTTGCCGAAGCACAAATTGGACAGCTAGCTACATAAGCTTCAATGTCCTTCTTTAAAGTAGGCCACCAGAATTGCCGCTTAACCAGATGTAAGGTCTTCACAAATCCGAAATGGCCAGCTGCTTTAGAATCATGAGTTTTATAAAAAACTACATATGGAAATAATTAGATTGGACTATGTTAACATAATTATGATGGGAGACTATAATGGAATTGTGGACAATAAATTGGACTATATAACAACAACAACAAAACAAAATAGAAAGGTTCTCCCTAAATCTTTTTTTAAAATGACAGATGAATTAACTTTAAAAGATATTTGGAGGGAAAGAAACGTTAAAACTAAACAATATACTTTTTACTCTAATAGACATTTATCATGGTCCAGATTAGATATGATTTGGATCTCAACAGAATTAATATCCATTATTCAAGAAACAAGTATTGAAATGAGTACTTGGGCAGACCATAGTCCAATGACAATTAAATGGAAGGGACAAAAAAAAGATAGAGATGGACATTAAACAATACTATTTTAAAGGAGAAAGACTTTATACAATGGATGGAGAAGGAATTGGTTTTTTTCTTTAAAGAAAACAAAAAAGAAGATACTTCAATACAGAATGTTTGGGATACAATGAAGGCATATGCTAGAGGTTTGATAATAGATTATACAAGAAAAAAGAATATTAGGAAAAGACAAACCTCCAAGATCCTGGAAGATGAATATAAAAGACTTGAAAAAGAACTACAGAAAATGCCACAGAAAAAAGATATTAAATTGAAACTGGATGTAATTAAGCATAAAATGGAATTAATAGAGAAAGAAGAACTGGCACAGAAAATTAGAAACTCTAAACAGAATTATTTTGAAGACGCAAATAAACCAGGTAGATGGCTAGCATATAAACTGAAAAAGGAGAAGGAATCAAGAAAAATATTGAAACTAATAGATGATCAAGGTCAAGTTTGTTGTGGTAATAAGGAGAAAAAGGAAATTATTTGAGATTTCTATGGACAACTATATAAACAAGAGAATATTGATGAGGAAAAAATTAAACAGTATTTACAGAATGTTAACTTACCGAAGATACCCAAAGAGACTGAAGAAATGTTAGAAAGCAATATAACAATGATGGAATTAAATGAAGCATTTAAGAGACAAAATAATGGGAAAGCACCAGGTCCAGATGGGCTTCCGGCAGAATTCTATAAAAAATTTCAAGAATCATTGAACATCCCATTGTTAGAAGTTATGAATGAAGTTATGTTAAAGAAGATGACACCCAAAACATGGTCAGAGGCTTATATTACACTTATTTTAAAAGAAGAGGCTGACCCGTTGCAAATTAAGAATTGTAGACCTATTTCCTTATTGAATGCAGATTATAAAATCTTTGCTTCAATTTTAGCAGAAAGACTGAAAAAATATTTAATTTTATCCATCCAGATCAAAATGGATTTCTGCCAAAGAGACAAATTAGAGACAATATGAGAATAATTTTGGATACTTTGGAATATTATGAGGCTCATCCTGAGAAACAAATGGCTTTGATATTCCTAGATGCTCAAAAAGCATTTGACAACGTGAACTGGAGATTTATGTTATTACTATTGGAACAGATGGGTTTTGCCAGAAAATTTATTCAAGCAATAGAAACCATATATAATAAACAGACAGCAAAGGTAATGGTGGAGGGAGAGTTTACAGATCTTATTAATATAAGAAGAGGCACAAGACAAGGATGTCCCCTATCTCCTTTGTTATTCGTATTGACTTTGGAAGTGTTGAATAGAAATATTAGAGATGACAAAAGTATAAAAGGAATGAAAATTAAAAAGGAAGAATTTAAACTACAAGCTTTTGCTGACGATTTAGCTTTTATTCTGGAAGACCCGTTAGAAACTGCTCCAAAATTATTGGAAAAGATAGAGACATATGGTGAGATGGCTGGCTTGAAAATAAATAAAGATAAAACAAAGATTTTGACAAAAAACATGTTATTGAGACAAAGAGAAGAACTGACAGATCTTTTGAAAATCCAAGTTACAAATAAGGTTAAGTATCTGGGGATATATTTGACAGCAAGATGTAGCACATTAAAAGAGAATAATTATATTAAACTCAAACAACAGATAATTACAGATTTGAAGAAATGGGAAAATTTACAATTGTCATTAATAGGGAGAATTTCAACAATTAAGATGAATATTTTACCTAGAATTTTATTTCTCTTTCAAACAATACCAATTAGACTTGGAAAAGACTACTTTGAAGATTTAAATAAAATCATGTTGAAGTTTATATGGCAAGGTAAAAGAGCGAGAATAAAGTTAAAGCTTTTGCAAGATGCTAGAATTAGAGGAGGTTTTGGCCTGCCTAATTGGGAACTGTATTATCAAGCTGCAAGTTTGATGTGGGTCAAAGAATGGATAACATTAAGAAAGCATAGATTGTTGACATTAGAAGGACATGACTTACTGTTGGGCTGGCATGCTTTTTTATGGTACAAGGGAACTAAAACACAGGGATATTTCAGAAGACATTATATACGGGAGTCTTTGTGGTTAAATTGGGAGAAGATAAAAAAACAATGTTACCTGAAAATTCCAGTTTGGTTATCGACTATTGAAGCATTTTCCTATCCTATGATCTATAAAAAGGAACAAACAGTTGATATGGGGAACTGTTGGATGAAAAGGGTGGACTTAAATCGATCCAAAACTTAGAGGAACAAGGTATAAGGATGAATTGGTTTTCATATGCGCAAATACACTCAAGATATGTTGAAGATTTTAAAATGGAAGGATTTTATGACAAACAGACTGATTTAGATAAAATATTGATGGGTACTGATGAGAAAGTGATTAAAAAATTATATGGTTATTTATTGGGAATTAAGCTAGAGGAAGAACAAGTTAAAGAAACTATGATTGCTTGGGGGAAGAATTTTGGATATGGGATTGATTTAGAGCAATGGCAAAAATTGTGGTCTCAAAATTATAAAATGACAATGTCAATAGCATATAAAGAAAACTTGTATAAGATGTTTTACAGGTGGCACTTCCCCCCGACAAGAATAGCAAGAATGTTCAAGAACAAATCTGAAAAATGTTGGAAATGTCATCAGATACCTGGCTCATATTATCATATGTGGTGGACTTGTGAGGATGCCAGAAAATATTGGACTAAAATTCACATGTGGTTGGAAAAAATGACAAAGAAACACATAGACTTGAAACCAGAGATCTTTTTATTGGGAATCTTACCTGATATATATAATAAAGACTTGAAATATTTGATTGTAAATGTATTAACAGCGGCTAGGATTGTATTTGCTAAAAATTGGAAGAATGAGAAAATACCATTGCAGGAAGAAATTATTAAGAAAATATTGGAATGTGCTGAGATGAGTAGATTGACATTCGAAATTAGAGAGCAAGAAGATAAACAATTTTATGAAATTTGGGATCTTTTTTATCAATGGTTAGATGATAAAATACAATAATAGAGCATTAGTATTATATCTATGAAGGGTTTTTAGGATTGATTTGTTATGACTATATGATTTGTTATAGAATAAACTGTTTGAAGTATTGTTATCTCACAAAGCATGAATGATTAAAAGTATAGTCAGAAAAAGACTTTATTTTAATTTTTTTTGGTAATATTAGGATATGGATTGACAATATGAGTGGTTATGTAATATAACTGTAATTGAGACTATAAAATGAATGCACAAAACTGATGAACCAACCGACACACCGGAATTATATAGGAGAGTAGATGTTTTTAATGTTTTGTATGTTATGTCTGTTTGTAGAAAATTAATAAAATTCTTTAAAAAAAAAAAAGAATCATGTTGTAGTATTCGGCTCCTCAGTACCTGTGGCACATACAACTTGGCCCCCACCCAAGCCAAACCATCTCTAATTGTATAGTCACTTGAATGAGCCAGGAACCATTCGTCCAGTTTTAAAACTTCTTTTAATTGTTCGGTAAGGTCATTCGATAAAACCACTCCTTGGTTCTTCCTTTGGGCTCTGGTGACCACTGGGGCAGCTAGGTGTTTGGCTGAGACAATTGGGCTTATCACCTCCTGGCGCATATTATTATATTGAGGTAGTCTAGAGAGAGCATCCGCCATGAAGTTTTTCCCGCCTGGAATATACTTCAATGAATCGCTTGAAGTACTGGGCCCAGCGAACTTGTTTAGGGGACAGCTTCCGGGGCATTTTTAAGGCTTCCAGATTCTTATGATTAGTCCATACCTCAAACGGGTGTTTTGCTCCTTCCAGGAAATGTCTCCAGGTCAGCAAAGCCCAACGAACTGCAAAAGCTTCTTTCTCCCAGAAGGCCCATCTTCTCTCTGTTTCAGACAGCTTACGGGAGGTATATGCACAAGGCTGTAAGGTCCCTTTCTCGTTGATTTGAAGTAATACCGCTCCAATAGCTACATCACTTGCATCAGCTTGAATCACGAAAGGAGTGTCCATATCCGGGTGTTTCAGCACTGGTTCTTCAGCAAACAGTCGTTTTAGCTTTTCAAAAGTGGCTTGGCACTCCATGGACCACTCCAGCGGCTTTCCTGGCCTTGGCTTCACCTCCCCTTTTGTTTTCAAGAGATTTGTGATGGGCATTGCTATCTTAGCAAACGTCGGGATGAATTGCCGATAAAAATTTGTAAATCCCAAAAAGCTTTGAAGTTGTTTTCTGGTGCGTGGTGGAGCCCACTCCAGAAGGGCACGCACCTTCTCTGGACCCATCTCTATTCCTTTGGATGAAATGCGATATCCCAAATAGTCAATTTTGTCTTGGTGGAATTCACACTTTGACAATTTAGCGTACAACTTAGCGGCACACAGTTTCTGTAAAACCGACCGCACTAACTTCACATGTTCATCCAGGGTCTCCGTGTAGATAAGGATATCATCAAGATAAACCAAAAACCCCCTGTATAAATGTTCATGTCACACTTGATTGATCATTTGCATGAATACAGCTGGGGCCCCTTGTAAACCAAAAGAAAGAACGTTGAATTGGAAACAACCCATCGGGCAGTTAAAAGCGGTCTTTCACTCATCCCCTTCCTTAATTCGAATCCGGTAGTATGCTTCTCTCAAATCCAACTTCGTGAAGATATTTTCCTTCGCTAAATGGACCAACATGTCCTTCATAAAAGAAGGGGGTACACGTTTTCCACAGAAATAGCGTTCAAATTTCTGTAATCCACCACCAAGCGTTTGGAACCATCTTTCTTTTCACGGAACAACACTGGGGCCGCTATCCGGGGTCTAGCAGGTTGAATGAAACCACGTTCCAAATTTTTATCAATAAACAATCTTAGCTCTTCCAATTCCCGTGGGATCATTGAGTACAACTTTGGTTTCGGGAGCTTCACCCCAGGCAAAATCTCAATAGCACGGTCTCTTGGTCGGTGAGGCGGAAGCTCATCCGAGGCCTTCTCACTGAACACTTCTTTTAAATCCCAATACTCTTTGGGAATTTTCTCCTCATCTTTTACGGGCTCAGTACCTGTGGAAGCTATTTCAATTAGGCCCCCAGGCTTCGGCTGAGATCTGGCCCCTCCTCCCAGTCGCTGCTTTGTGCGTATGCGCAACAACCCCTTTCTCCAGTTAACCTGGGGGTTCCATTTCCGGAGCCAGGGCAATCCCAGTATTAATGGTTGCTTCATCCCAGGGACCACAATAAAATGCAGGGTCTCATCATGCTCTCCCATGATCATTTCTATAGGTTCCATGACAAAACGTGCAGGGCAACCTCCAACCACTGTTCCATCTAGTTGGCAAAAGGAAATGGGCATTTTCAAAGGTTTTAACTTTAGGCCCATTTTCTTCACTACTTCCATGTTTATTATACACCTGGTGCACCCAGAATCTAACAGGGCTAGCATTTCCCCTTCAACCCCTGAATTGGGTACCCTCAACTTCACCGGAATGGTCATAGGGCCCACGCTTGGATTTACCAGGAAGTCGTCTTCTGAGTCAGAATCCTCCTCCTCAGGGGTCACTGGGGCTTCTGATTCCTCTCCTGCGGGAGGGGCGACCTCTGTTGTCTCTTTCGACTTTAGTGCTGTTTCGCGAGGCTTCGCTGGGGACTTTTCAGGTTTCTTTCCTTCCTTTGGCGCCCCCTTTGGCTCCAACTTGACTCTGCAGTTCACAGCCCGGTTACCTTCTTTCCCGCATCGAAAGCAGGCCGAGGGGTTGGGTCTTGCTGCCACTCCTCCCTTCTGAGATTTAGGAGCCTCTTGAGGGCGAGAGGGGGAAAACTTGCTCCACCCATAACCTCCCCGCCGTTTACTTCGGATTAAATCAATCTCCACTTCTTCTGCCAGCAGGTACCACATCTGCAAGTCATTGGGGTCTCTTCTAGCAGTGCATCTCTGGTACACATCTTCATTTAAACCATCTTTAAACAGTTCTATCACGGCTTCTTGGGGCCAGCCTCGGAAATGGCCTGCTAACTGTCTAAATTCTTGAGTGTAATCAGCCATAGACCTCCGCCCCTGTTTTATGGTTTTCATCCTAATTTGGGCCTTGTGCTCCGCCAGTGGGTCCTCAAACCTAGCCCGCAGTGCAGCCATAAATAGGTTATAATTCAGCAACTGAGGAGCATTATCATTATGCAAAGTCACCATCCACTCTGCCGCTATTCCCTCCAGAGCCCTGGTAACACACCTCACTTTGGCTGCTTCTGAGGGGAAATCCTCCCCATACTCCTCCATATGGCTCCAAACTTGAGCTAAGAAAAATCCCAAGGCTTTGGGATCCTCTCCGTATTTTACTTCTAACGGAGGCAGCCTAGGAGCTCTATGCCTTCTAGGAATCACACCTCCCGCTGAAGGCCCCAGGGCTTCTGCTGGATCGGGTTGATTTATGGGAGAGGGAGCTGCTCTGCTTCTTCTGGCTGGGGCTACTTCCCCTCCCCCTTCATACCTTTGTGGAGCTTGAGGTTGTTCAAAGGCTTCATTCAGGAGTTTCCTGGGTTGATCCAGCAAGAGTTCCCTCTTTTCCTTCTCTTGCCAAGGCTCCTCTTTTCCACGCCGGCGGGTAGTTGTGACCCCGGGGGGGGGGGGTCCTTCTCCGGATCTTTCCAACCAACTCTCACTGACCATCTGGGCTTCACAGCTGGATCCTCTTCCAGACTGACCTCTGCTAGCGATTGGGCTTCCTGCACCAGCAAAGAATCTTGGCCTCCAATGGCTCCCAGATCCTCCTGGTCACTATTTGAAGATGACATGATGTCCAGGCCCCCTCAGATGAAAATTGGGTATTCTCTCCGGGTGGGCAGGTGGATGAGATTCAGAATAATGTCAGGCGGAGCTCCATTCAAAATCCAGGAAAGAAATACTTAGACTCTTTCGTTTAGAGAAAAGATATCTTTTACTGAAAGTGAAGTGGTAGCAACCAAAGAATTCTGAATCTGAGAATTTAGGCGCGCAATTCACATATAGAAAGTGATGGAAATGTTCCCACCCCCAATAGTTCAAATGACACTTCCAATTAGAAGATGTGGATATGATCATGTGGCATCTTCAGGTGATGATGAGGCCTCTGTCCGTTGACCTTGGCATATTTTGATAACGGGTTGCAGTTGCGCAGAGAGAAGAAAGCTAAGCGAGAAATAGAAACCTAACTCTATTTTATGCTCCCCCCTCCCATTTATACAACAGACGAATGTAACACCTCCAGCTCACTTCCCAACTATACAACAGACGAATGTAACACCTCCAGCTCACTTCCCAACTTTTTCCTACCTCCCCTTCCCCCCCCCCCCCCCC
>BLBF01000002.1:85557500-85568181 GCA_015471245.1 Laticauda colubrina | reverse complement strand
TTACTGAAAGTGAAGTGGTAGCAACCAAAGAATTCTGAATCTGAGAATTTAGGTGCGCAATTCACATATAGAAAGTGATGGAAATGTTCCCACCCCCAATAGTTCAAATGACACTTCCAATTAGAAGATGTGGATATGATCATGTGGCATCTTCAGGTGATGATGAGGCCTCTGTCCGTTGACCTTGGCATATTTTGATAACGGGTTGCAGTTGCGCAGAGAGAAGAAAGCTAAGCGAGAAATAGAAACCTAACTCTATTTTATGCTCCCCCCTCCCATTTATACAACAGACGAATGTAACACCTCCAGCTCACTTCCCAACTTTTTCCTACCTCCCCTCCCTTCTCCATCCCCCGTTACTTATGGCAGTCGAAAAGATGCAAAGCAATATCAGAAGATCTTGAAGACTGACAGGCTTTTTCAAACATAAACTATTAAGAAGGTGATACCATACCATTAGAATTAAAAGGGTATCTTATTTCTTCGCTGATTTAAGTACTCAAACCTGTATGACAATCCTGCTTTATTGAAACAATCTCTTTTTGAAATAGTCTTGAAATCTTACATGAGATCACAATCATTTATACTATTTTAATTTTAATTTTTTATTATTTTTCTCGATGGTGGGTATGCCATAGGGACTACAATTGAAAACATCACATCTGCAGGTACTACTTAATTCACATCTCACTTAGATACTTTAGCAGACAGCTAAAATCCACCATTCCACTAAACCTAAATAAATAATCAAAAAGTTCAGTGCAACCGTATTTGATCACAGTAATTCTTCAATGCAAAGAAATGCTACAGAATTGAATAGGAAGGTCATAAAGGTCATATGTCTTCAACGAGCTTGGGGACTATTCACCATAACAGAAATTCAGCTAGAATGTATACTGAACGTCAAGAAGTATACCACTATGACAATGTCATTAACTGCAGGGTTAAGGGAACTTGAAAAGCTGCCCAAATAAAGTGAACAATCAAGAATCTTTGGATTTTTACAAAAAAGGCAAAGCAAATAATAAGAAATGCCAACATAACTGACAGAAGGCCAACAAAAATTTATGCATCTCTATAGAAGAAAACCATTTAGAGAAATGATCAAATGAAGACAAATGAACTAATTTTATGCTACATGAGATAATAAAACAGCAAATGTAAATCAGTCTAGATTAGCAAAATTATGCACAAGAAGAGGAGATAAATCCCAGATTCACATATTTATTTTTAAAAAGTTTTTTTTATTTTTTATTTTATATAAACATTCCATCTTCCATAAAACAGTGTGTTGTCTGAATACAAATATCTCTGTGCAATAACAATAAAAATTTAACAGTGTACATTGTATTGGTATTAATTTTCTGATCTTACAATAATCATATTGTATACAGGAAACCTATTCATTTCTCCCTCTTAACATGTCTTCTAATAAGAATATAATAATATTAAGAATAGTAAAACTAATAGTCATATTAATAACAGTCATCATATTGTACACATCTCTATCTTAACATACTTTCTATATTTCACTGATCTTCTTTTATTTCTAACTTCCATTTTTTTTCTATCCATTGATAAACTAATTCCCATGTAATATTCAGTTTGTTGTTTCTAGATTCACATATATTACTGAAGATGATATAAAACAGTATGGGTCAAAGATGGCAGAAAAACTTGGTCATGGAGAATAGTTCAGTGAATGTATTAACCAAGAACAACTAGGTAGTTGTTAAAACTGACAGTGTTAGAGTATCTTTAGTGAGGTCATATTTGGAATTTCTTGCTGAGTTCTGTTAACTGTTCAAAAATTCATTTGGGGAGATAAATTACTGGATAAACAATTTGATGATTTTCATTTGACAGAAGGAAAAGGAGAGAAACAGTTAATATATAAATAGTAATAGTACTTAGTCTTATATACCACTTCACAATATTTTACAGCACTCTCTAAGAGATTTACAGAGTCAGCATGTTGCCCCTAACAATCTGAGTCCTCATTTTACCAATCTCAGAAGAATAGAAGGCTGAGTCAATCTTGAACTGGTGAGAATTGAAGTGCTGGCAGTCAGCAGAATCAATCTGAAATATTATATTCTAACCACTGCACCACCATGCATCTAGTCACTGGATCATTAATGAAGCTAACCGAAGAAAGGTTCAAGTACACAAAATAAAGTTGTGATAGATAAGTTATGGGATTTATGACCATGGGATATAATGATGAACTCCAATGTGAGATAATGTTGAAAGAGAGACTAAGGGAATTAAAAGAGGATAAGGCTGACATTGATTGCAACTTATCCAGATTAATAGTCTTCACACTTTTTTCTAGTAATATTTATTCATCTATAGATTAGTGCTTTCATGTAATTAATGAGAAATATCAGGTGTTTAGTTTGCTTTTCTGAATTTTATAATTTTAGCAAGCAGAATATTAAAAGAAGAAAAAGATATTACGGAATCCAAATTATGTTACTTTTTCCAGGTAAAATAGAAACACAGTGTTTAAAAATTGAATAGAATGCAAATCCATTCTCAGAAGCTTGAAAATAGCAGAAAAGTTGTAATCCTGAACAGATCCTCCCAGCATGAAGTTTTATCTTTATTGTAATGTGTTTGTTATATTGATGGTTAGGGTCTCATTTCTCTGAAGTACCACATGTTTTATCTATGTGGAAGGAAGACCTAGGAGAAAAGAAAAAAAGCAGGTGAAATCTTGAAATAAGCTACAGTCCTGGAGAAAAGGGAAGAATAATTAAAAGAAGCAAATGCTACAAATTTGTTAATATCTTTACATTGAAAGAAAGAAAATACTCCTTCTCATAATAATATAGTGATTTATTTATTTTATTTTTATTTATTTACTTTTATTTGTCAATTGCTTACAAGATAATAGGTATAAGTAAAAACATAGTTATGAACACATGGATACATGTAAGAAAAATAAAAAAATATAAAAGAAACAGTAGGACAGGGACGGTAGGCATGTTGGTGCACTTATGCATGTCCCCTACAGACCTCTTAGGAAACGGGTGAGGTCAATAGTAGTCAGTCTAAGGTTAAAGTTTTTTGGGTTTGGGGAAAAAACCACAGAGTCAGGTAGATTATTCCAGACATTGACCACTCTGTTGCTGAAGTCGTATTTCCTGTAATCAAGTTTGGTGCTATTAACCTTGAGTTTGTATCTATTGTTTGCTCTTGTATTGTTATGGCTGAAGCTGAAGTATTCATTGACAGATAGGACATTGCAATGTATGAATTTATATAGTATACTTAGATTGGACCGAAGGCGGTGTAGTTCTAGATTTTCTAGGTCTAGAATTTCGAGTCTGGTGGTATAAGGTATTCTGCAACGAGTAGAAGAATGGAGAACTCTTCTTGTGAAATATTTTTGAACTTTCTCAACTGTGTTAATATCAGATACGTAATGTGGGTTCCAGACTGATGAGCTGTATTCGAGTATTGGTCTAGCAAATGTTTTGTATGCTCTAGTTAGTAGTGTAATATTTCCAGAGAAAAAGCTACGTAAGATTAGGTTAACAACTCTTGATGCCTTTTTGGCTATGTAGTTACAGTGGGCTCTAGCACTTAGGTCATTAGAGATGAGTACTCCAAGATCTTTGACAGAGTTTGGATCATCAGCAAGGTCTTGACTATTCAGCCTGTATTTTATTTTCTGATTATTATATTTTTTCTGCCAATACGTAAGACAGAGCATTTATTTGTTGAGATTTGAAGTTGCCATTTATTTGACCATTGTGATAAATAGTCAAGGTCTGTTTGAAGGGTAGCAGTATTGTCTGTGGTGTTCAATAGCTTTACATCATCAGCGAAGAGAACGCAGTTGCTCTTGATATGATCACAAAGGAATATCATGATTTCAAAGGGATATCATGAATCTCAACACAATGGAGTACTTCATGGAAGATGCTGTTAAGTAATGTTTGATTACATCAGAGATTTTTTACTTGGAAATAATTTCCTTGTTCTTGAAACTGTGAAAGTTTTAGTGGATTCAAGCACAGCTTAATTAGTATTACTTGTCTTACTGAATTCTCTTTTATTTATTTTCTTTTACATTTTGTCTCCTTGTAGAAAATTACATATGTTACAGAGTTATTTTGTTTTTTATGACTATGCCTTTGCATTTTGAAAACTCTGAACAGTTTTTTTCTTTAATCTACCTCATGTGTGTTTGCAAACTGAATGCATATTTGTAATTATTATTTTACAGTCATTGAGGCAGGTATTAAATTATGGGTTCAGAGGAAAAAAAGAACAGAAAATCAACATTATATGGAAATTATCTGCGTTAGGAAGATAACACACACACACACACACACACAGAGAGAGAGAGAGAGTTGTTTTCATAAGTTTACATACCCTGGCAGAATTTATGATTTCTTGGCCATATTTCAGAGAATATGAATGATAACACAACTTTTCTTTCACTCATGGTTAGTGGTTGGCTGAAGCCATTTATTATCAACCAACCCGTGTTTACTCTTTTTAAATCATAATGACAACAGAAACTACCCAAATGACCCTGATCAAAAGTTTACATACCCCAGTTCTTAATACGGTGTATTGCCCCCTTTAACATCAATGACAGCTTGAAGTCTTTTGTGGTATATATGGATGAGGCTCTTTATCTTCTTAGATGGTAAAGCTGCCCCTTCTTCCTGGCAAAAAGCCTCCAGTTCCTGTAAATTCTTGGCCTGTCTTACATGAACTGCATGTTTGAGATCTCCCCAGACTGACTCATCTCAGGAGACTGAGATGGCCACTCCAGATCCTTCGCTTTAGTCTGCTGTAGCCAATGACAGGTTGACTTGGCCTTGTGTTTAGGATCATTGTCATTTTGGAATGTCCAAGTACGTCCCATGCGCAGCTTCTGGGGTGGTGAATGCAAATTTTCCTCCAGTATCTTTTGATAACATACTTCATTTATCTTGCCATCAACTCTGACCAAATTTCCTGTGCTTTTGTAGCTCACACATCCCCAAAACATCAGCAATCCACCTCTGTGTTTCACAGTAGGAATGGTGTACTTTTTCATCATTGGCCTTGTTGACTCCTCTCCAAATGTAGCATTTATAGTTGTGGCCCAAAAGCTCAATTTTGATCTCATCACTCCAAATGACTTTGTGCCAGAAAGTTTGAGGCTTGTCTCTGTGCTGTTTGGCGTATTGTAAGCGGGATACTTTGTGGCATTTGTGTTCTGGTGACTCGACCATGCAGCCCATCTTTCTTCCAGTGCCTCCTTATTGTGTTTCTTGAAACAGCCACACCACATGTTTTCAGAGAGTCCTCTGTTTCACCTGAAGTTATTTGTGGGATTTTCTTTGCATCCCGAACAATTTTCCTGGAAATTGTGGCTGAAATGTTAGTTGGTCTACCTGACCGTGGTTTGGTTTCAATAAAACCCCTCATTTTCCACTTCTTGATTAGTGTTTGAACACTGTTAATTGGCATTCTCAATTCCTTGGATATCTTTTTATATCCCTTTCCTATTTGATACAGTTCAACTACCTTTTCCGGCAGATCCTTTGAGAATTCTTTTGCTTTCCCCATCACTCAGAAGCCAGAAACATCAGTGCAGCACTGGATGAAAGATGTAACGGTCTGTCAGGAGTCCAGGAACTCATTGACCTTTTATATACACACACTAATTGCAAGCAAACAGATCACAGGTGAGGTTGTTTACCTTTAATAGCCATTCAAACCCCTTTGTGTCCACCTGTGTGCATGTTATCAGTCCAAAATCACCAGAGTATGTAAACTATTGATCAGGGTCATTTGAGTAGTTTTATGTTGTCATAATGTTCTAAAAAGAGTAAACCCAATTGATTGATAATAAATGGCTTCAGCCAACCACTAACCATGAGTTAAAGAAAAGTGTTTGTGTTATCATTCATATTCTCTGAAATATAACCAAGTAATCATAAATTCTGCCAAAGTATATAAACTTGTGAGCATAAGTGTGTGTGTGTGTGGCATGATTTTTTACTTACAGTGCTGTGTTGCATGGATTCTTTCCTATAGTTTTCTTTAATTTATTTGCTCTAATTTTGGTAACTTATGCATATAGATTGGGGCCAGCCTATTGGTTTACCCATCTGAAAATTGGGTTTTAAAAAAATATTTGGAGGCTCTTAGTCTGTACAGTGGGTTTAATTATAAAGTAAATATGAAGGTACAATTTTTGAAAGTCAAATCAAAACATTGAACATAACTGTCAGATGAGAAAACTCTAGTACGGATGCTAAAAAGTATTCTTAATGTGGAATAAAAACAAGCACACTTCCTCAGCAATTCCCTGGGGAAAGATAAACCTGATTAGATGTTAACATTGTAATATTTTTTTTATAGTTTGGATGGCATTGAAATGAGAGCATTTTGTTTCATAATAAGAAGCCTATTGGTAGAAGTGCAAACAGGAGTGATCATTTCATTTGTTCGTTTGGTTTACGAATTTGAAGACAGCCTTCACTAAATAATTTCAGGGCAGCTCACACAAAAGGCAAACACAATAGTATTGTCAGTAAAACACAAGGATAAAGCAACTTTAAAATAATTGGATCTTAACATCTCATCAGATGTGAAAATCCTGCAAAAAATAAAATGGATTTTGCTGGTGGGGAAATGATATTAGACTGTGGTAGGCAAGGATCCTTTTGGAGAGGAGTTCATAAGTGGGTGCTACAGCTAATAAAAATCTTTCCCTGGCCACTGCTGTTTATCTCTGAGAGGAAGAAACTGGAAATAGCCCAAAGAAATATTCCATTAAATGCCATAATCAAGAGGTTTGCATTTTTTCTTGTAAAAATGAGATCAGATAGTGCTTTTGGTTTTTAACAAGAGAAAAGAAATGGAATTTTATTATTTGTTTTATTGTGTTATATATTGCTGACATGTTGCTTTCAGCTGCCTTTTTAAACTTCTACTGAAGCACTGGCTTGGCAGTTTCTCAGTCTGTGAAAGAAACTTTACCAGTTGCTGGCCAATTGTGCCTTCTCAGCAATGGTGCTGGAGTGGTAAAACTGTTGGGCTTTGCTTCTCCTTTCAGTTTGTCTGTTGCTGGATTGGTGAGATCCAAGCATGCTACTCCTGCCTGCTGAGCTGCCAGCTACAAATTCCCACATGACAATATCTTCCTCCAAGCACCCATTCCCTGGTGCGCTCAGCATTTTCCGTGTATACTTTGAAAATAGGTGTGGTACAGTACTCCTCAGCTACCTTAAAGTCTCAGGGGACAAAGCAAAAGATGGAAAACTCATGCTGGCTACCACAAGGCTTTCCTTCCACATATCTATTCCAGAATCAGATCAAATCCATGTTGGGAAATAGATGTAAACTGGAAAGCATATTAAATGTTTTGAATATTTTTTGCGATATAACTTTGTTTTCCCCATCTGTTAACTCATTACTCTCTGTGTGTATGTACATGTGTACATACGTATGTGTGTGTATATAGGTATATATTCATTAATGGATATCTAAATATTGTTATGTAATTTGGCTGCTTTTATTCAGTAACAAGGCAAATATATTTTTGCAGGTGCTCAGATACAGTACTGGTCTTTATTGTACATATTATCTATGCAATATTTTCCAACAGAATAAATACCCACACAACATTATAAAAAAGTGCCTGTCAACTCAACCCAATATAGCAAAACCAACACAAGCTGTGAAAAGGATAACACTGCTATACCTGAAAAGCATCTCAGAAACTACCAACAGACTATTACAACCACACCGTGGCACACAAAAACCAAAAGACCTAGCTGCCTCAGAAGAAAAAAACAGGCGTCATTTACAACAGGAGTTCCCAATCCCCTGATCTGTGGTCCAGTACTGGTGCACAGCCCATTGGGAATTGAGTTGCAGAAGCAGCAGGGAAGCATGCAAGCGCACAAAGTTCCATTTGCACGTTGGGGGCGCGTGTGAAACCATCCCCTTCCCCCCTCCACCACTATCGCCACTGCCAGTTTGCAGAGCGAGAAAGACTGGGAACCACTGATCTACAACATATACTATAAGGACTGTAGCAGTCACTATGCAGGACAAAGTGGCAGAAGACTAACAGGGGAAGTGTGAATATCCTAGACCAGGGGTCACCAACCTTTTGGACCTCAGGGACCACCAAACTCATCATTTTAAATTTCAGGGACCACTAACCGGTTCTGTGGGTATGGTCTAGTTTGTGGGTGTGGTTTGGTGGTCACGTGACTGGCTGGGCATGGCTTGTATGTAAATATTATAAATACTTATATAAATATTTATTTTTTTATTTAAAAAAGAGCAACTTTTACCCAAAATCAGGCAAAGCAGGCAGGCAGATTGAGTTTCTCACAGAATCACAGATTCATTCAGACATCTATCCATCTGCCATCAGCTAGCTCAGTCTGTCACATAAAATTTGCTTGCAAGCAAACTCACAAAATTAACTCACAACACTCTATGTATGTAAATATTGAATTTTTTATTAAAAAAGAGCAACTTTTACCCAAAATCGGACAAAACAGGCAGGCAGACTGAGTTGCTCACAGAATCATTCAGTGATCTATCTATCTGCCATCGGCTAGCTCAAGTTTGTCACATAAATTTGCTTGCTGTAGCTCTGCACTGAATAATAGAACCTTCAGTCCTAAGGGAGGTTTGGCTGTGCGTAAAAGCAGAGCCGAAGATCTAAAGACTAGCTAGAAAGCAAGAAATCCAACCATTTCCTGCTTCCTAGCTAATCTAAATCTCCTGGCATAGCAGAACAGCTGATGGTCAGAAAAAGTAAAAATAGCAATTTAGCAGGCAAGTTTGCCAGGTAAGGAGTGAGTGGGCGGGGAGGGTTCCTGCGAGCCAGGTGGGTGGCGCAGCCTTGTGCTTCTGCACAGCCTAGATTAATTGCTTTGGGGGAGGTGCTCTGGGGTGAGATTTCTCTGCGGCCCATCAAAATTTTCTCACAGCCCACCGGTGGGCCGTAGCCCACCAGTTGGTGACCACTGTCCTAGACCAAGCCAATGGCAAAAACATTAGATACCATAATTTGTGGAAGCCTGGCATTCAGACAAATTGTCCAACAGGCACATAAAGATAAACAACATCTACATGCCATTCAAAAGAGACAATCAAAAAGGCAAGGTAAATGTAAGGTTCCCCTTGCACATACTTGCTAGTCATTTCCGGCTCTAGGGGGCGGTGCTCATCTTCATTACAAAGCTGAAGAGCCAGCACTGTCTGAAGACGTCTCCGTGGTCATGTGGCCGGCATGACTATATATATATGTAACCATCTGTACTATGAAGCAATCTTGGTGTTGCATACTAAAAAAGATATGCTTGGTTAATTGATTTTATATCAAGCACAAGTCTGTAATACAAAATCCTAAGAAAAATGTTGTTGCAAGCCAGATCTCTGTTATTACAGGACAGCTAGAAAAAAAATACTCACTGTGAAGATTACTTGGCATAAATGCAGTGATGATATTATATAAAAGACTTCTTGATGTAAAATTATTACTAATTTATGTACTGATTTATAATTGCACATACTCCTGTACCCAAGATGGCTATGGGACAGAGGGAGGAAATTTTGCTGTTGTTCATCTTCCTCAGGGTGATGATCTCCTGTTGTCATTCAGTTTCCTAACATTTAATATTTATATAGCTTTTTTTATCCTTTCACACCTTTTGTTGTTACCAGTTGTATGCATACAAAGATGTCACCATCATTGATTTTTTTAGAGTAGCTACTTACGATGATAATGATAAATTCTTTGCCATCTTGTATTATGCAGGTTTTTTTTTAACTTGCTCCAACCACTTGTGGTATTTTGCTCATTGTATATAGGCTTTCATTTGCCACAAGGAGATAATGCAGGTGTTCTTGCTTCTGATGGATTTCCTCATTTATATTTATTTATAGGTACTCCTCGACTTACATCTATTCATTAATGATCATTCAAAGCAGCATTATCTATACACATTATCTGTTAACACTTTCAGACACCTGTTTAGTATTATCTGTTGACTGTGGTAGTTACCATTATCATTTATTATTGTTTAGTACAATGGACCATCATTCCTTTTTAGACTCATATGCTCTACCAATGGCTTCAATATGAAACATCCAGCTTAGAGTTTGAAACAATCTATTTTTGATAGGAAACAGTAGTTCCAAGTTGAAAATGTGATGTTTTCCGTCTGGAGAAGAGTTTTGCGACCTACTGGAAACGTACTCTACCAGGCCAAATGTAGCTGCATTGGTTAATTTTAAAATCTGTGTTGCCATGTCATAAACCTTGTATTAAAACATGAATTGTGTAATTGCATTAGAGTTTATTACAATGGACGCATTCCACTTTTAGGTTCATGAAGTATGGCTGTAGTTACTTTTAATTTTGCATCAGAATATTTTGTTTTGAATGATACAAAAAGCGGGCCCTGCATCTGCGGGAAATACACTAGGAAGAAGATGATATTTTGTTTTGAAAAGCAAATAACAGCTCCAAATAATAAGTATCTAATCAAGATAAAGACATGGGGTGAGGACTGAAGTGCCAAACATGGAGGACTAGAAATAACATGTAACAAAATAGGCATATTCTTCCAATCGCCCTTTAATGCACATAAATACATACATACATACATACATACATACATACATACATACATACATA
>BLBF01000002.1:85515764-85557490 GCA_015471245.1 Laticauda colubrina | reverse complement strand
ATACATACATACATACATACATACATACATACATACATACATACATACATACATTTATTTTATACAGAATATTTATATAGGAAGTCTTATACCCATCCTCTTTCTCCAATTTGGGCTATAGTTTTTCAATTGGAACTGTGTTTCCTTTTGATATTGGCTACCTAATTAAAAAAAAATAGTGAGCTGAACATGAAAATTCTATTTATTTGTATGTATTTCAAAAAGAGGAAGTGCTTTAAAAATCTTTTGATCTAAGTTAATGCTAATGTCAGTTTAATGTATTGGAAGAATTTCCTCATTGTGGTTCATCCCTGGCTCAAGTCAAAACATCATATGCCATTAATTCAAATAGATTGGATGGATGAATGAAGGGAGGGAGGGATGGACAGACAGATGAACAGCAGACAGACAGATAGATATCTCACAAGGTAAAGGCAAGAGCATTGAGCCAATCCTGTACAAGCACTTTTTTATAAAAAGATAAAGGTTTCTCAGTCCCCTCCTGTCTGACTCTTGGGTGTGGTACTCATCTCCGTTTCTTGGCCGTTTTTTACTTCTTTATGGTCAGATATAGACAACTAATTTGTCCATACTTAATTGTAGAAGTCTTAAGTTTAACTTTTCAAATAAGCTATAATCTGATTTCTCACTTTCTAATTGGCACACCTTATTTCTGTTTATAGAAGCATAAAGGTATCATTATCAGTCACATGATTCTCTCACCCCTCTACCGTAGTGAAATACTAACTTCTCTTCTGCTTGGTTACTCTTCTCTGGACACACTCTAGTTTATCAATAGCCTTCCTAAAATGTAGTGTCCAAACTATTTTTGGACATTCAGAATTAACACCTTTTTGAAAAGGTGGCCTTTGCTCTCAGTAAGAAAATGTCCACCTTTGTTTTCAGATGACTGTATTCACCCCCATCTCTTATGCACACTCTTTTTCTACCCTATCTTTCCAGCTCAGGGTCTTTTAATTGCCTAAAAATAAAACAACGCGAAACGTTTCAAGATGTCCTTAAAAATAAAGTTGTATAAATGTTTATTTTAAAAACAGAATATATTATTTTTCCTTGTACAAAGAGATACATAAAATCTTTTACACTTGCACTTCCCATTCCCCCCCTTAACTGATATGATGATGCAAGTAGCAGTCTTTTCAAAAGTAATTACCAGTTGGCCACTTTCCACATTATCTTTCATGACTAGTGATTCTTTTTCAGTCATAGCATTCTTCCTGCCAGCTTGCATGTACCTCCACCTTTGTATGTTACCCACACAAGTCTAGCACTCCAATGTGCTGTTCAGTTGTCTAAGAAATACCGTGATTCACTTTCAAACACTCTTCATAGAAGAAGCTCTCTTGAATCTTGCTCCTTTCTATAACCTTCTGCCTTTTGCTAATATTCCTGTAATTTAAAATTGCTTAGAATCTTATTCTTTAATCCTATCATTTCTTGTCATTCATTTTGCCAGTTGTATTCTGATTGGGAACAAAGTGAAGTTGCCAAGTGAAAAAGAACTATTTATCTAGATATGTCCTACTTTAAAGAAACAATCCTCTATTTGAATCCATGGTGTGGTCAATAAGTTATCCATCAAAGTCCCAGTGAAAAGTAAAGAACATTATGAAGGGATAACAGAGCTCTTGAACTTGCCCAAGTAAGAATTAGGACATAAATATAGATGGAATTGGTGCATAGATCACTGAACATTTTTTCCTAGTATTATTTACATTTTAAATAAACTTAGTAATCGTTTTGGAGATTAGACAAAATTGTGGGATATCATGCAATGCTTTGGGATTTCAATTTTCCATTAAAAAAAAAATACAACTGCATTGTTCTCATTCCTGAAAAAAGTATGCACCTGTACATAAAAACATTGACATTGCAATTGTTCCATCTGATATTTCTGAAAATTGGGCATTTTTGCTTGATGATCTTTGAATATTTCAGCCATTTTGAATATTTTTAATGATTTTTTGGAAATGAATTTCCTCTAGAGACCTTACAGATGCTTAAGTATCCAGACCAACTATTGCATATAGCTGATTCATAGCAGCTATTTTGACACCTATAAATTAACACATGCATTATGTATATTTATGTCCTCTTTTAAGCTTGTCCTTTTGGGGGCAGAAAACATATTAGCTGTTGTGTTATTCATTAATGTAGGCTGTTTGGGATATGTTATTCCTAAATAGAATGTAAAATAGTGGTGTTCTGGTATATAGTCTCCTTGCTTTATCAGTGAACTTTTGTGCAAACAAATATATGTGCACAGTCAGGTGTGGCATTGCAATATCATAATTCATACCCAACGTACAATCTTACACAGTATTGCTGCATGTATAAATGTTGAAATGCAAGAAACAAAATGCAGTATGATAGGTCATGAAGTCATTATGATATATGGGTGACAAAAGTGGCTAACATTTGGACGTAAGACTTCTCCAGTATGTTTGTCATTTTGTTCACTTACAGGAATTAGGTAATTTATTTTCAAATTATGTATTGTAATTGTGATGCAGTTTGTCCCCCCTTATAGCCACATTGCATGAAGCTAAATATATCTGCATACCTGCATATATTTTAATTGCAACAAGCCAAAATGACCTGCTCACTGTTTCATTTGCTTCCAAGCTTCTACTGTAACTTGCAGTAATTCCCTGCAGTTTGGCATGCAGAGAACATCACATATATCTATTACACCGTGTCATATATTTCTGCACATTAAGGGAGAGAAGAAGGAGAATTCATCACGAGGTTGACATTACTAGTCAAGTTCCTTATCACTTCTAAATCCTTCTTAAGTGTTTCCTGATTTATCTCTTTTGCCAATAACACTGCATCTTGTTTATTTTCGTGGCAACCATGGTTACAGGTTTTGATAATATGAAAAAGAGACCATTGTATTGTTTGCAGAAGATAATATTTTGAAGGTTAGCTCATAGCAGACTTTAGTGGCCCAGATCAATGTGGAAACTTTGTTTTCCAGAATGTTAATGAAATGATTAATGAAATTTTAATGGGAACTTTTCTGTATGCTGTCACATATAGCTGCTTCCATGAAGGAAAGGAAATTTATTTAAAATTCTTTTATACAGCCTCTTATTCATTCATTAATGGAATGCATTTTTTAATCTGACAATAGTCTTATTTTAATAATACACTAATATCCTTTAGGTTAACATGTAATAGACCATAGGGATGGGGAAGAGGCTTTCAGATAATTATTATAATTTTTTGGTTTGAGCTATTAGTAACAGAAGTATTTCATTCAGCATTTATTTTAATTTCTTGTATGTTTCAATGTAAAACCCAATGTCATTATTTTAAAAGGATTTCCTAATAAAATGTTAATCCTAATTAACCCCATTGCTATTATTTTTGCTTTTGGCAAAATTAAATCCACTTTAGTTTGATCAAGTACTGAAATTTTCAGACTCATCTGTAACTGGGTATGTATGCCTAGTAATTGTTTGCAGAGAAGTACTTTACCTTGCACAATTGATTTATGACTTGCTGGCTTGATTTATGTATAGAATCTCAGGACAGCTTACATGGGGATCTGTCCTTCTTTTTTTAATATTGATAGAAGAGAATGTGTGTAGCTCAGGGTTGTACTGTAGGGTACTTGGTGCTCTCTGAGCTGCATTGTTTTCTTGCAGATGTTTCATTACCAATCATCAGTGCACTTTTTAAAATATTTTTTAATATTTCATTTTACCTCCTTAACTAATAACTCCATGAGAAATGACTTGTAGAATGTCACCCATTGACATTCTACAATGAAGCTGGATTTGAATGTGTTCTACCCAGTCCCAGTTCATTTCTTTAAACACTGGGTCATGCATAGGATTGCTATTACACTCTTCACAATATACACTGAGCTCTCATAGGATCTCGCCACTATATTATTTGTATATTTATTTATTTAAAAAATTATATCTCACTTTTCATTACAAAGAATTCAAAATCACTCTTAAATGTACCCTTACATAGTTACATGTATGTAAGGCACTGTTAAACATACTGATGTGTCTTTGGAATTGCACCATCTAGTTGACTATTTTCTAAATCTGGGGAAGTGAAACATACATAACATGATAAACTTGGTTAATCTAAAGATATCATAAGGCAATTACTTTTTTATGCTTCAACAGATTAAAATAGATCTCCATTTGTTTCAGGCATTTTAAAAAATAAGTGGGGGTGTCCCTGAAAAAAGTTGGAGAGGAAGACCAAGTCCCACAAGTCTGAAAATAAGTTGGACATAATTTCAGCTGTTGACAGAATAACATCCCACTTATCTCCAAACTAGTCCAGTTTTATATTCTATTTTATGTAAAATGGTAGCAGAATTTTCTATCTCAATACTAAATTCTATTATTTTGGAGCTAAATTTGAAGTGCTAAAGTGTAAAACTCATGGCATCACATTGTTGTCATGTGACATATCGCTATTTTTCCCCCTTCGCTAAAACGGGGGGGAGTGGCCAGCATGTGACGCATCTGGCCTGTGAGCCGCAAGTTTAACACCCCTGTTCTAAGGTGATTTCCATTATTCTTCCTTTTTAACTTGTCCCAGCTAACCATACAGTGATGAATGTGGTAAAGGGAAGAAATGTGCTTCTTCCACAATATCAAAATTAATTAAGAATATATAATGAATATGATGTGACTGTATTTCATTTCTCGCTTTGTGTTGATTAAAGACTGCTCCTGTATGTCTGTGAATTCCTGCTTTTTCAAGAAATATTTTAAATGAAAAGCCTCGGTGACCAAGGCCAGCAGATGGCTGCACTGTTGTACAAGACTTGCTGAGAATGGATCTACCAAGTTAAACATATTTTCTCTAGAATATAGAGAACTGAAAATTTAGCAAAGTGGCATGCTTGGCATAGGTAATCATCTGCTTTGGTTTGCAACTTCATCTGAGGGCAGTAGTAAGATTATGATAATACTTTTTAAGAAAATTGAAAGTGGTTTGAGTCTTATTGCATATTTATTCAAACATTTCTGAGTGTGTGTGTGTGTGTGTGTGTGTGTGTGTGTGTATGAAACATAATGTAGAAGAAGTATAATGTAATTTATATACTGTAGGACATTTTTCTGATTATTCAACAGACTTAAATGTTCGGAAACATCAAGCAATTATATATGGGTTTTTTTGAAAAGCAGGCAGCATAAAAATTTAAAGCAGCACTCAAAAACCTCAGCCAGGTCAAAGAATAACAAATTTAAGCTTTAGGACAATTCCCAATTAAAACCCTTTACCCAGATGGTTAAACTTAAACAGATTTATAAGAATGTTCTGACTTCAAGATTTTAACCTTGCAGTGGATTATTAATAGGGGAACAAGATGAGACATTCAAGAAAAATGGATTCTCCTATGCTCCCATAAAGTCTTTCTAGAAGAGGAATTTTGCTGTTCTTCAATCAAATGCATATTTTAGATTGATAGGAGACGGGATGTATAATACATAAAAGTTTTGTAGCATTTTGGCACTATATCTTTAAAATATATATCTTGGTCTACGCTGCTCAGAATCTTATGTCTATTTTTTCAGAACACGTAAGACACAGGAATGTCATATACAGACTTTTCTCTTTAAATCATTCTAGAAGATGCATGCTTTTGGGGTCACATTCATTCTCTGCTAGATCAGTCTCTTGAACTCTCATCTCCAAAAGAGTGGAAGTAGCACTCATTCATGGGTGTGAATGACTTCAGTGACCTTCTCTCATGTTAATCCAGGGCCATTTATTAGAATGTTGGAGGTGGAACCCTGAGACTCAAATTGGAGGTCATATCCATATTTATATATATTTATATGAGCACTTCCATATATTTTTGTACAATTATGTATATCAGGCATCAGTAAAATTCACAGGTTCAGTGCTGGAACACAACCCCCTTGTTCCCACACAGATGCCTGTGCTTTCTATGTGTTATTGCATATTATTTCACCTTGTTTCTTTCCTCTAAAACTGCTGAATATCAATAAGAATAAATTACATCATTGTAGCAACGCACTGTCTGTTGGCATTTTGCTTTACATGATATTTTCATTGATTGTGGAGCATTATATGAACCTTGGTCATCTTGTCACATTTTGGTGTAGAGCCAAGAGCTGTCATTGTCAGCTTTAAAATGAACCTTGTCCCGAGACAAGACAAGATAACTTTATTACAGTCCTTGTAATATGACTCAAAAACAGAAAAGGAAAAAAAAAAGTTTGAGACAGCAACCAAAAACCACAGTAAAACCAATAATGATAAAGCAGGTGTGCCGAGTTATAATATATTTTGTGAATAGCAAAACAAAACTTAGTCACATAAAAAAAAAGATTACATTGATTAGATAATTATAATGATAATAAATGATAATGTAAATAAAAGGATGCGAGTGGCCTGAAACTCTTGAGTAGATGGGGTTTTGTTAATTGCAATTCTGCATCTTTCTGATAGGAGCAATATTAACGAATACAGGTTAGTGTTTCAGGGACTCCTCACCACAGGGGCAAAATCAGAATGGCTGCTATCCACAGATAATTTTCATTATCTGCGCCACCACCTACATTTTAATTTCCCCTGTTTTCTCTTTTTACTATTCCTGTTCCATTCTCCACAATCACACATAATCAAAGCTGAGTATAGTCCTCTCACAGGAAAATATCTACACCACTACTGAAGTGGATTGTAATCCACAAAAGTTTATTAATTGATTAGTTTTTATGGTATTACTGAAATATTTTTGCAGCAAAAGGCATCATTAGTTCTTCATTATTAGTTCTGCTAATCTTGTGACTCATTAGGGAAATGTACTGAACCTCTGATCATATTTGTAGGATTTCTAATCTTCAGGTTGTTGAAAAATTACACAGGAAACTCAGTCACCATGGCTAACAGTGAAGAGAACCTAACAATATCCTTCTCAAATTCAGCTTTAGCTGTGGAGCCTCATACAATCTAGCATACCTCCATCTGCCTGCAATCCTTGGATTATGGTAGTTGTTTGTTTATTTCCGTTTCCATGGTGAACTTGATTTTGGGGTGTGTGCTGTTTAGGTGTGTTAGGAAATTGTTTAGGTTTTCTTTTCCATGGGGCCAAATCACAAATGTGTCATCGATGTATCTTAGCCATAGTTTGGGTTTGTGGGTGGCATTAGCCAGGGCTCTGGATTCGAATTCTTCCAAGAACAGGTTTGCAATGACGGGTGACAGTGGTGATCCCATAGGGGCTCTTTCAATTTGCTTGTATCTTTGTCCTTTGTATATGAAATATGTGTTGATTAGGCAGTGTTCTGTTAGTTCCATGAGGTGTATAGCTGGTTGGTATTTTTTTTTTTTTGGATGATTTCAAGAGTTTCTTTTGTCGGGACTTGAGTGAATAGTGAAACCACGTCGAAACTTACAAGCAGATCTTCTTGTTCCACGTGTAGATCTTTGATCATTTCTAAGAAGTGGTATGAGTTTTGTACATATGAAGCTACGGTTTCAGCATGGGGCTGTAGTTGTTTTGCTAAGTATTTAGCTAGGTTTTGTAATGGTGCTCCTCTGGAGCTGACTATGGGTCTGAGAGGTATGCCTTCTTTGTGTATTTTTGGGAGGCCGTATAATTTGGGGCATCTAGAAGATTTTTCTCTTGGGATGATCGTCTGTTGGATTTCTTTGCTTATGTGGCTGGTTATAATTTTCTTCTTGGTTAATTTTTCTAGATATGTGATTGGGTCTGTGTTTATAGGTTTGTATGTGGAGTCTTGGAGTAGGTCTGTCAATTTTGTTTCATAGTCTTTTCTGTCCATTACTACTGTGGCATTTCCTTTGTCTGCTGGGAGTATTATTATGCTGTTATCATTTTTCAGGGTTTGTAGTGCTCTGAATTCATCTTTTTGCAAATTACTTTTTGGTGGTTTCGTTGTGCATAAGATGTGAGTAACCTGGTGTCTTATTCTGTCAGCTTCATCTGTATTTAATTTGGTTAGGCTGGATTCTACTGCACATATGATGGATTCTGTTGGGATTTTTTTGGGTGCTATGGCATAATTGAATCCTTTGGATTGGACATTTGTTTCTGTTTTGGTGAGTTCTCTGTTGGAAACGTTATATACTAATTGTTTCAGTTGTTGTGAGTTGTTGGGGGTTTTCTTGTCATGTTCTAATTTCTTTAGTTTCTTTAAGAGTTTTTCATTTTTGTAAGTGGTTTCAGTTTCATCTCTCCAAATTGTAAGTTGTTTTATCTTATCCCTAAGTAGAGGGCGGATTTTGTTGCTCAATTCCAGGTGTAGTGCTAGCAAATCTTTGTTTAACTGATCCAAATGGAATCTTTTACTGTGAACTTCATTTCTGAGTAAAGCCATCTCTGTTCTTCTCAGGATACGTTTGGTAGCTGCTGTGTTGTTATGAAATGTTAATTTGAAGCAGGTTGGTGTTGCATTGTTGCACCATGGAAACGGAAATAAACAAAAAACTACCATTCCTAGATGTACTAATCTACAAAAGAACAGATGGCACACTGGGACACACCATATACCAGAAGAAAACACACACCAACCGCTACCTCAACGCCCAATCCCACCACCACCCAGCACAGATAAATTCCGTGGCTAAAACACTAATTACCAGAACCAAACGCCTGGCAGACAAGACACATATAAAGACTGAACTATGCACCCTGACTAAAGTATTGACAGCCAATGGCTTCCACAAAAACAAAATCACCAACTTGATCCACAAAAACACACCAAGACATAACAGAGACTTAGAAGATCAACAGACCTATGGAACAGCTGTCTTGCCCTACATAAGAGGTACTACAGATAAAATCAGTAAGATACTACACAGGCATCACATCAAGACTGCCTTCAAAACAGACAAAAAAATAGCAGCCATCCTTAAAAACCCCAAAGACAAAATTGACCTTGAAAACCAAGGCATATACGAAGTTCCCTGTACATCATGCCTGGCCACATACATTGGACAGACCAATAGAAGAATAAGTACCTGCCTAGATGAACACAAAAATGCAGTAAAAAAGCTGGAACACACCTCCTCACTAGTCCAACACATGAAAACCACAGGTCACAACATCAACTTCAATGGCACCAAAACCCTAGCCACTATAGAAAACCCCAACCACAGAATCATCAGAGAAGCCATAGAGATTGAAAAAAGACCTGAAAGCATGAATAGAAGAGATGATTCCAGCAGACTGTCAATCCTTTGGAAGCCTGCACTCTCAAATAGAAAGATCTCCACGCCACAAACCAGGCAAACACCTGAGCACAAACAGACTCCCTCTGATGCCTCCAACTCAAACACCCCCCCACCAGACACCCAGGTGAAACCTAGCTTCCTAATGGATAGCAGCCGTCCTTTCACACGAAGCCAAGCTGCACTGAAAGCCTCCAACACAGGAACAGAGTGTTGCCAGCCAACCAAAGCCACAAAACAGACAGAAGAAACCAGAAACACCAATCAATCAAACTCCAAGTCCAGTGAACACAGACCAAAACTCCCAGCCAATCAGAATAGGCCAGCCTCGAATTTGAAACCAAAAGCTGTGAGACCCACATCCATACAGAAGCCTGATGATGGCAGATGAGATTCTGCTGAAACGTTGCTACAACTTTGAAAGCAGTACAATGACGTGGGATAATACCCGAAGGAAGCTGAACATGAATTGATTTCTAGTTCACTAAAATTTTTGCCATAATAAATCTGTTAAATTTTAAGTTTCCCTAAGCCTTTTTGTATGTGTCATTCGTATTTTTATTTATATAACACGATCCATATGCACAATGTTTTACAGAGCAACACAATCATCGCAAAGAACTTTATGACACCTTAAGCAGTGGTAGGCCCAGGGGTAGGGTTCTACAGGTTTGCACCTATTCGCTAGAACCGGTTGTTAACATTCTAAGCAGTTCAGAGAACCGGTTGTTAGAAGAAATTACTGGCCTAATCCTGTAAGAAAGGCAGGAAGGAAACATTCTGGTGTTACGGAAACTGCCTTTCCGTTAACCCTTATTACATTCTTGGCAGGACTGGACTTCCTGTCTCAGGAACTTCTCTGGAGTTTTTTTTTCCTCTCCTTTGCTGGTACTTTGCTTGTGTGGAGTGACCATCCAAAGTTACAATGTCACTGAAAAAAGTGACTTATGACCATTTTTCACACTTATGACTGTTGCAGCATCCCCACAGTCATGAGAGGCCAGGCAAGGAGATGCGTGACTCAATGTGAGTAATGTTGACTTGGCCACGTCCAGCCAGTAACATGACCACCAAGCCACACCCACCAACTAAGTCACACCCACAGAACCGGTTGCTAAAAAAATTGAATCCCACCCCTGAGTAGGTTTATTATCTTATAAACGTTTCTGAATTACAGTCCACTAAAACTTAACACATTTATTACAATATAAGCTTTAGCAGATCAGGGTCAATGGGCTATGATGATCCATAAGAGAATATGTGATAATACTTTTTCAGATACAATAGGTTCTTTATAGATGGTGCTGTAAATCAGTGAGCCCCCTCAACCTTTTGGATACCAGGGACCACTTCTGTGGGAAGAGGCTTTTCCACAGACCAGAGGGAGCATGGTTTCGCACACCGCCTGTATCCCATGCATGTGGAAATGGGGCTTTGCTGGTTTGCATGGCCCAGTTTCTGGTGTGCCATGGACCATTGCTTTTACCCTGATGGGTGAAGATTTTTAAGGTGCCACAACATTCATGGTTATGTTTCTTTAAGCTTTCTAACTTCCTGAGCTAAAATGAATTAGTGCATTCCCAGAGTCTATGGTTTAAAAACCAGAGGTCATCTTGGTTTCTACGATTCTTTTCCAGTGGGCTTAGGGTAGACCTTTCATTCTTTCAACTGTTGAACAACAGTCATATGAAAGTCCATTGGGTTTTTTCCCTGTATGGTTTGACGGATTGAAGATTGCAGTTCAGACATCTGGCTTTCTTGCTTTTATTGTCTTTCTTTGTATTTCTGTTGTGAACCGCCCACCATTGTGTTTTACAAGATGAATAGCCATATGAGTCTCATTTATAAACATGCCTACATAGAAACTTATATTTTTCCCCTTTGGGACAGCTGCATATGGATGCATCAATAAATAGATGTTCCTTCAAAAACTTTCAAAACTTTCTTGTGAGGATTATAGGTTAAACAAAGCTCCAAAACTCCACAAAAAGTGTAGAACTCTCAGTCTCCTGCCTGCCTACCTTTTTATTTGTTTTATTTGTCATTGAGCAGTTGGATTACAACTCAGAGTAGTCTCAAGCTGATCCCAGCTGTAACAACTATGATTTACTTGGTCCTTAGAATATGCACATTCTTACTCTGCCTTCCCATAGGAAAATCTTTATTGAGAATAATTTGTTGTTCTACAGGGGGGCTGTTACCCATAGTTGTAGATGTTTGAGCAATATGAAATATGTCAAGCCAAGTCACCAAATATTACGGTTGTCCCTAAGAAATGTATGCGTTTCTTGTGGTAATAGTACTTCAGTACAGCCTCCAACAAGCTGTCTTCTCGTTTCAGACCCTTCACATGTGAATTGTCTTCATGCTAGCATATCTTCAAGAGGATATATAGCTCTGGTACAAGAGTTTGTGCTGGACAAGAAAAAAGGAGAAAATATGAACAAGCAATATGGTGCCCTTTTGAAAAACAACCGTAGCTCAAAAATGGATTGTTTTCCCCTTTCTTCTGGAGAGGTTAATTATTCATTACAAAAAGAGGTTGAGCCTGACTCCATCCATTGTATTGGTAACTTGAAAAATATAATTAAGCACCATAGCAAGAAAAGCCAAAAAAATAAACTTTTTATTTTCTCCTTCCAAATATGTATAATTTTGTACAAATTAATACCAGCAACTGATTCTTTGTTGTTGTTGTTGTTTCCCTAGGACAAAAAGGGTCAGCCATTGTTACAAGATCACTTACCGGCACTTGGAAAAGACTCTGACTCAGAAGGAAATAACCAGTATCCATCAAGCCATTCAAAAATCGGTAGTACAAGAATTTGGAGTCGATGGAAGATTTTGACATTTCAGTTTTGAATTCTCTGGGTTACTTTTTTAAAAAAATTCCTAATTTGTGTTAAAACAATTTCCATTATGTGGAAATCTTTATGTAATAAAGATGAATAATGTAGCAGTTGCTACTAACACCAATAAATTACTTTACTGGTTTGAATACATGTTGACTACTTGTTCTTATATGTAGTAATGCATCCATAATATCTGCTTTGACCATTTGTTCCATGAGTTTGATATACAAGTTCAAAATTTTCCATATTGTTTGAGGTTAAGACACAATTAGACAATACAAAAGGAATCTGTAACAAAATATTCCTTGACACCTTCAAGGAAGTGGATTATGGCCATAAAAAGAAGCAAACATGGTCCATGACAGGCCAGGAATCCTGTCAGAGAAGTTAGTCATCCAGCCAGAGTTGAAGAATAAAATTTGTCTGTCTGTCTGTGTCCATCTATAATCCATCCATCCATATCTATCTATCTTCTTAACTGCCCATCTTCCTTGCAGAGGGGCTCTCAGATTTAGAGAGTAAGAAAAATCATCTTGAAGGAGTTAAGCCAGAGTGATGGATCTCCGTCAAAGTCATTGCTCTTACTCTTAGAGTAGAGCAGGAAGCAAGGCCAGAGAAATGGTGAGATGTTTCCAACAAAGACCCCATCACTGGCAATGTTCCTAAATATACCAGATGCAAGTATAGATCAGTTATGTGCATTGGCATGGAGGAACCAGGGAGATTGCCCTTGTTTGACTTTGAAGCTTCCAACACTTCCAAGGAATGATTAACTCCTGGTTTCTGAGATTGGCAACTTGCTTGTTCAAATCCTTTAGTCTCAGAGAATACTTATACCAGGTGTGGAATTGTTTACACATTCATAGTAAAGGAGAGGTCACGATGATCATAAAAGAGAATTGGGGAGACTATCTATCCCTGGATTAATTGGACCATTGATCTATTTTTAAGTGGGTAAAAGAAACAAAGACCAAATTAGTAGTGGCTCATATTGTGTGTCCCCATATTAATAATGTGAGCTATAGCTCTCTTATTATGTAAAGCTAAAGATGATTTCAAGATGTCACTTTGATAAATGGTATATAATTAGCTGGCATGGCTGGAATATCTCATTCTTAATTATCACTGTTATATATTATTAATAAAGGTATTTACATTGCTGTACCAAACCATCAGCCAGGGGACAACAGTACTTCAGAATTTCAGACTGGGACTTGCATTTAAGAATGCTGGTGCTTTTAAAAGATGATGATGATTAGCCTTTCTTGGCCTAATGCTTTTAATCCCAACTTCTTCACCTTGTCTGTGGCCTGGCTGCATAGAGGGTCAGCCTGCTTTTCCTTCTGGATTCCTTACCAGGGCCTGTCTCTCCTGTTATTCCTGGGTGGAAAAAAACTCAAACTGTTCCTGTCCCTCAGTAGGGGAATATCTAGCCATTTGTTCTGTGCAGCTTTGAGAATGCTGTTATCCATTGTTTCCACCCCTGAACATTTCCTCTTTAATTCTTGGGATTATTCAGATAATTTTGAAACCAGTCTCTAAAATTCAGAAAGAAGATTTGCTATGACATCATTTCAGTTTGTTCCTTCTTTTCAGCCTCTAGTCATATCAATTTACTATCAAACTAAGAATCCTGGAAATGGGTTTTATATGGAAATTATCTTGGGAAGGCTGGTCCTTACAAATCCTGATGCAATTTCTGCCTAAAACTGACTGTAGACAAACAACAGGAAAATGGACAGATGCCTACAATGCATACCTCACAATCTATGACTGTGTTTGGGTACCTGGGGCACAGCTGACCAATGACATTATGACCATGATGGAATTAGATGTCATATGGCAGTGGTGGCGAACCTCTGGCACCGTGCCAAAATGGGAGTGCCAGAAACCAGAAGAGCAGCTCCCTGGTGCACTGCACAGGAGCGCTGGAAACTGGAAGCTCAGCTTCCCGATACGCGCATACTGGCCACCTGGTCTTTCTGTTTCTATCCCGCATGTGTGCGCAAAGACCAGCTGGCCAGCATGCACATGTGTGCCAGGGAGCTACTCGATAGGTTTCTGGTGCTCTGGTGTGGGTGAAGATCAGCTGGCCAGCGTACATGCGCACGCCGGAACCCAGAAGAGCAATGGCTGACAGTTGGCGTGCTTGGAGAGATGGCTCTGCATGTCACTTCCAATACGCGTGGCATAGGTTCGCCATCACGGTCATATGGTAACTCATTGTGAATTTGTGTAATTTTCTAATCATGTTGAGTCAACTCTGTTAAACAAAGGCTACAAAGATGCAGAGAACAACATGGGGCCGCCTATTGAAAGGTGTCTGCCAGTAACCTATTGACCCAATGCAGTGGAGGTCTCTGTCCCATCATCAGTGTTTCAGTTGCCCATTTACCTCCACTTAGGTGATTTGGGACCATGCTCAAGGATCCAGAAATTGTGGGTTCTCCAACTCTAGAGTTTTTAAGAAGAGATTGGACAACCGTCTCTCAGGTTTCCTTCCTGAGCCTGCAGGGTTCTGTTCTATTCTGTTCATTTCTTGAGTACCTACTCAGATATCTTCTCCACCAAGAACTTACTCAGTGGTATTGGGACTGTCTTCCACAATCCTATTCCCCCAACTTAGCATATACAGTGTTGGAATGTGAGGAGGATATCTATAGTAGCCTGCCCTATAGAATTAATATAAGGATTGCAGTTGTTTTTGGGGGGAAGCCCCTCCCTGATAAGATCACAATTTGGGGAGCTTTTACAAGACCTTTATTAACTCAAAGGAGTCAAATATTTCAGTGGGAAGACTGCTACTTCAAATGTAAGCCTTGTGAATTAGCTTTGAAAGAGGCAAGTGAAGAAAAAAACGTCAGAGGAATATATTTCTGATCCCTCAGGAAACGAACTTCACTTACACAACGGAAAAATCAGGATTGCTTTTGGTTGTTGCTGTTGATTACAAATGTTCAGCCTTTTATTGTTGCTTTGAGACAGCATCCTGGTGTTCTAAAATAAACGAAATACTTTATGTCATTTCTTCCTGGCTGAGACTTTGAACTCCCATTTCAAAAATTGGTCAATTTAACTGAAAAGGACTTCCCCTTTTTTCAGTTTTTGTTATTTTTCCAAGTTTGCTTCAAAAGTCTTTGAGGAATCTGTTTTTAGAACACTTTAATTATCAATGGTAGGAGGAACATTTGATTCCTTCCTCCCCTCCATTTCTAGGAATAAAAGAGGGAGCTTTATAAGAGCCTCCAGGAAATTCTTAAACATTGTGCTTGTCAAAAAGAAAAGAAAATCTTTGTTAAAGAACAAGTTCTATTTCTAGAATCAGTATATATTTTATTCCCAGATAGCGTTCCTGATAAAAAGATAATTTAATAGGCAGAGCACCTAAATGTTGTCATGATAAAGAAACATTATGGATATTAAGTTGAATTGACCTTATTTTGTCCCCAGCAGGTTCAATTCAGCTTTTCCTCCCAAGGACCAGAAGCAATATCTGTATTTTTCCTTCCCTAAATCAGCAGTGCAATTTAATTCAGTGCAGCCTGTATCCATATCCCAAACTGAAGCATATTGGCTGAGCATATGGGATAAATTTGCACATCTGGATCAAAGGTTAAGGAAAGATATAATTCAGAAAACTCAGAATTAAGCTTCGCTGACTAGGTGACATCATACATACCTAACCTTAGAATTAATTGTAAATTCAGCTGCTTGTGACTGCTGGCTCTTCAGAGCAGCAGGTACAAATGACATGAAGTAATCTGTTCAAAAGAAGCCAGAGATGACTTCCTTCTTAGGTTTTTCTTCTGGATGGAGGAAGCCAGAACCCAATGCACATTTATTAAAATAAGGTAAAACAAGTCATGGATTTTTAACCAATATGATGATAAATGTCTTGCCCACATAATCATAAGTTTAGAGGACATGATAGGGAAATTGCCTCTCTTCCAGTAGTGTCTACCATGGCATGTCCTCAGCTTAGAGTTAATTCTTTGAGAAGTCTTTGGTGTTCTCTGAGTTTCATCGTTTTCTTGCAGACATTTCATCATCATGCTCAGCACTGATGATGTTACCTAGTTTGGGTAATGAAACGTCTTCAAGAAAACAACCCAGCTCAGAGAGCACCAAGGATCCCTCATTTCAAGTCTAAACTATAAATATCAGTTGATGCTTTCCTATTATAATTGTTCCAATGTTTGATGATATGCATAAGGAATATTTATACATCTACACTCATGTTGATTGTACTACGATAAAACTTACGGTGTTGTACTCAGTAAGTAAAATCTCCCTCTTATGACATTTTCCACCTAGCCATAATGTAATGATTAGGAAATAAAAACATACACAGATGTAAATAGCAATATACTTGTTAAGTGTGCAAACATGGGGTGGTTGTTGGCTAGTTAATGACAATACTTGGTGTTTCTGTAGTGATAGTTTTCACAGAAATGCAATGGAGTATTTTTCAAACATTTCCATTAAATGAAAATGTTCCCAGTGTTCTCTGGGAATCCGTTTTTCTTTTCTCTGAGAATCAATCAGAAAGAAGTGTAGCAGAGTAAGCCAGCCTCAGTCATAGTGGCTGTCAATCAGATAATTGTCCTCTTGAAGTAACTTCTAGATGAGCTTAAAATTTTACAAGATGGGATAATGTAAAAATATAACTTCGATATGAAATGTGTACTGTACAAATTTACTATAGAATCAAAACCATTGAGTGGTTGGGAAGTGACTGAGCAAGTCAGCAATTCTAAAGCCAACCTACCATAAGATATTTCTAAGTAATGCAACCTCTGATTCACTCGTAAGCCACAGGACACACTCCCTAATTCATCCAATTAATGTTCTTTCTCACTCCGTGTGCCATTTCCTCCCTAAATTTCTTTGTTGTTTTGCTGCAGGTTGCAGTTTCCCTGGAAACTGTTTTGTTCTTGTCTTATAATAACTGCTTGTGGGCATTCTTCAAAAATACAGGAGAGTTTTGCAATGTGCCCCACTTCAGTTCTTGACGGAGGTTGGGAAATGTCATTTGCAGGTAAGAAGTTTCTGCTTGTACAAATCATTTTCTTTTATAAATAAGACGGATGGGCAACTTTTGCATGTATGGATGAATGAACAAGTGAGTGTGAGAGAGAGAGATGGTAGAGATTGCTGATGTGCATTCACAGAGTGTAACTGCAATCCTTTGATTTAAAACCTTTGAGCAGCCACAGATCTCAAATATAGAAGATACAGAGATATTTTGGTTTTGTGCTACAGTACACCAAATGAATGGATAAAGCATGCAGTTTTGTGAACAAAACAGCCCTTCAGTTCAGCATCAAACCCTTGGAAATCAGGGAGGATTGTGGCAGGGTCTTTAATGGTGCAGTTCTAATCTTCCCACTTGCATCAACGCATGGGGAGTGAGAAGAAAAGGACCTGTTAGTAGCATATTTACAGATCTAAAGGCCCTGTCCCACTGCACTTACGGATGCAAAGAGGATGTAAAATATGAAAAAAACCTTGCCATCCGTTGGAAAACACTATGCATCCGTTGTGTACACATTGCATACGTGTTTCATACGCTGTATCTGTCGAGGATCCGTCCACTGCGATTTCATCCACACAAGAAGTTTTGAGCTGCACAAAACTTTGTGAACGGATGAACTTTCCGCCGTTGTACGATGTAAATTCGCGACATACGAGCAACAAACGTTCTATGTCCGTTTAACATCTGTTAAACGTCCGCTGTATCCTCTCTGCATCCTCTGGGCATCCTCGCAACTCACATCCACTGCAGCTGAAAACGGAAAGAGGGAGGAAAGAAAGGGTACATGGAATGTTTATACAGCGTTAGTAGCACGGAAATAGAAAGGATGCGTTTGCATCCGATATACATTTGCGCAGCATCCCCTTTCTTTCCTTTAGGCGTACATGATGCATCCGCTTCATCCGCTATGCGTCCGCTTTGAAATTCTCCCCCGGAACCCCTTCGGAGGTGTCATCCGCTTCCATCCGCTAGGCTTCCTATGAACATCCATTTAACATCCCCGCTACATACTACCCACGTCCTTTCTTTTCCGTTCTTTTCTGTTCTGTTTATGCAAATTTTTGCCACTTTTTGGAGCGGATGACAATGGATGGAGCCACCCCCGAAATTTTGCTCGTCCGATGTGTCCTTTATGCATACATTTTGCGTCCGTCGGCCAGTGGGACCTAGCCTTAAACAGCTCCACTGTTAGGCTTTCTACAAGGTCTTCTGCCCACTCTGTGGGAACAAAACTACATCAGGAATCAAGCAATTGTCACCTGGGCCTTATATGCTCAGTCTTTCAGGAAACATATTGCTATCAGGAGCTGGAATCTTGAAACTATGAAGACAAGTGAAAGAACAAACTTAACAACAATCAAAAAAAGGCATTCCCTCTCTGGTAGGCTGGCCATGTTCGTGTCTATTTGGAGAACTTACTAGAGATCCATTCATAATATTTATTCTCTCATATTGTAAGAAGGGATAGGCCCATAATGCCACCTGGAGAACACTTGGATTGAATAATTTTGATCCCTCCCTTGCGCTCTCTCTGTAGAATGGAGACAAACCCCCCCCCCCATTGAAACAAGCTCTATGGGGTCTACAGAGAAGAGCACAAGAAAGGCATCAAATTACTCAACCCTATGGGGGTTGACAAACTCTATGGGCTCTATTAAAGGGAGATCTGATTTAATATGATTTAAGACAGATTAAAACAGTGCTTCCCCAACTTTTCTTCCTTCATTACCTAAAATTGCTTAGCGGAAAGCTCTTGCCACCTGAGGATTCAGCTTTTGACCAGGAAGCAAAGTCCCAAATGAGCACAGGGTTAGGTAGAAGATACATACATTAATTCCAAGATGTAATAAATTGCAAAACATACATAGACTTTTTGAAGGAAAAGAGGGCACCACTCAGTTTACAAGTTTCTGATAAGACCATCTTGCTCATCGTCAGTATAAGCATGACTGAAATTTTGCAACTTATGTTTGGGCCAGAATTTGACAATTTTTCTGTAAAACTTAATTAGTTTAAATTGGATGGTTTATGGAGTGCATTCACTACACAGCTAGTTTAAAGAAAGTAAAGCCAATATCACGGTATCTCTTCTTCAAAAAGGTGTGTGTGTGATGTAATTATTTCCACAAAATAACATCTTCATTCTCAGATGAGTTATTATTAAAGAAATAATAACAATGACCGGGAAAGGGGGTATTAAAGCAGCTTGAAACAACAGAGCAGTTAAGCTTTCAATAAGGCATCTTGAAGGATCATGACTGAACAAGATTTCAGTAATTTCACACAACCCCCCCCCCCCCCCCCAAAAAATAATAATACAAAGCAAGTTTTCCTGAACTGGCACTTGGATGTGTCCTGCGGGGAAAATGAACCCTACTATAAGTAATGTGGACTCCAAAAAATATTCAAATACTATTTTGGGTTGAAAGGAAATTAAGATTATAACAAGTATTCAACTGAACAATAGCCTATATGGAAACCTCATCTCCCATCTATCTCCTCTTAAAATAGGGGTGTCAAACTGGATTTCTTCGAGTCCGGGTCTTTATTGTAGTTCTCCTCTGTGGGCCGGCTGGTAGGGGAGGGGAGGAGACAGGACGGGTACCTCCTATAGCACCCTGCCAGCCAAAATGGGACACAGGGTCCCCAAATGCTGCAGGAGACTGTCCAGGTCAAAAATGGGGTGCGGAGGGGGGCCCATGTCCCGTTTTGGCTGCCAGAGGAACTGCGTGCCAGATTTAAGCACCCCTGTCTTAAAAGCTCTGAAGTTTTTGTGTAGCCATAGAAGTCAAACAATCTTGTAATTCATTCACAGAGCACATATACACAGTTCCAGGTTTAATTCTTGGCATTTCACAGGAAATCTTAAAATGTGGATGAAAATTTCCTACGTGTCACTGTTCAGGGTAGACAAGGAATATGCAACTCTGTCTTGATCATGCTGGCTGATTTTTATGACAGTTGCAACCTGAATATAGATTAGGCTAAACTAAATTAACCAGTAGCCTGACTTTGTAAAAACACATTTTAAATATACTGTCTAAGTTTAGAAGCTTCTTTTGTTGTTGTTGTTCAATCATTTCTGTGGTATTGGAACTGGTTTTTCTGCTGGCTTGCCACTGTTCTATAAATGCAAGACAATTTATACTTAAAGCCCCTGTCACACTGAACCAACGGATGCAAAGAGGATGTAAAACGGACAAAAAAGCTTACCATCCATTGGAAAACGCAATGCATCCATTGTGTACTCACTGTGTACGTCTTTCATACGCTCTATCCGTAAAACATCCATCTACTGCTATTTCATCCGCTCAAAAAGTTTTGAGCTGCACAAAACTTTTTGAGCAGATGAACTTTCCGCTGCGTACGATCTACATCCGCGACACATACGGGCAACAAACGTTCTACGTCCGTTGTCATCCGTTACACATCCAATGTATCCTCTTGGCATCCTCTGGCCCTCCGCACAACTCACATCCGCTCCAGCAGAAAGCGGAAAGAGAGAGGAAGTGAAAGGTACACGGTACGTCCACACAGCATTAGTAGCATGGATATAGAAAGGATGCAAGAGGATGCATCTCGTATAGAAAGCATTAAAATGGACAAAACATTCGTATATGGGATGTATCTCGGATATTTAGGATGTCTGGAGGATGCCTAGAGTATGTGGAAGGACACCTAACGGAAAACCGACATTTCCTATAAAAAGGGGGAGGAAATCACCTGGATCTCACTTTCAGTCCAGCAGCCCTGGTGTGCAGACCTGTTCAGCCTTGCTCTTGCTCTTCCACATCATCCATTGATCTCCACCATGGATCATCGCACACTTCTTTTGGTAGCCGCCATCATTCAACACCAGAACCAAGCCCTCTTCAGACTGTTTCACCTTTTCTACGCAAAGAGAAGAAGGAAACGTCCAAGAACTGTCTGGGTCCGATGATGGATTGGGAGAAGAGCGGAGTTTGGACTGTATGACAAGCTGATGGTGGAGCTGAGGAATGAAGACACTCGTGCATTCCAGCACTTCATGAGGATGCCACCAGCCATGTTTGATGAAGTTGTGGAGCGTCTGAGACCCAGGTTGACCAAGGCAAACACCAACTTCCGGCCCAGCCTGGACCCTGGACTTAAGGTGGCACTGACTCTGCACCACCTGGCCTCTAGGACCATGTACAGAAACATGCAGTATGCCTGGAGGGTGCCACACAACACCATCAGCATTGTGGTCAGAGAAGTGGTGCAGGCCATCATCGAAGAATACCTGGAGGAGCTCCTCCAGTGCCCCACCACTGAAGAAGGCGGAGGAAAGTTGCAGAGCAGTGGTATCAGAGGTGGAACTTTTCCCACACCGTTGGAGCCATAGATGGGAAGCATGTGGCCTGCAAAGCTCCACCCAACTCAGGGTCCAATTATTTCAACTACAAGGGCTTCTTCAGCATCATCCTCTTTGCCATGTTCGATGCTGACTACAAGTTCATGTACATTGATGCTTCAGGCAACGGGTCAGCTTCAGATGCCCAGATATACAACGCCAGTGACCTCAAGGAGGGGCTGGAACGCAACCTCATCATGGGTTTCCCAGATCCAGACCTCCTACCCAACAACACACAAGATGTGCCCTACTTCATCGTGGGTGATGACGCCTTCTCCCTCAGAACCTACCTGATGAAGCCCTACAGTTCCAGATACTTCACCCGTGAAGAGAGGATCTTCAACTACAGGCTGTCCAGGGCAAGAAGGGTGCCTTTGGAAAATGCCTTTGGCATCCTGGCCAACAGGTTCCAGGTACTTCTCACCACCATGCAGCATTGCCCAGAGACCGTGAGGAGGATCATGGAAGCTTGCTGCATCCTGCACAATCTCATGCGCACCCGCTACCCAGTGTTGCAGAACAGGCTTGTGGACCGCCAACAAGGCAATGGGGACATGGAGCCTGGTGAATGGAGGCAAGGATGAAACCTGATAGACACTGTGGATGTGCAAGGCCCCAACAGAGCTTCATGTGAAGGGAAGAAGCAGCACAACCTCCTGAAACACTGGTGCAACTCCCCAGCTGGAGCAGTGGAGTGGCAAGACAGGATGGTAGATGCTTAAGGGATGCTTCCTTCAGCCTGTCTCATCACACTGATGAGATTGTGCCATGCATGTTGAGTGGCCTTACAATTAATAGGGCATTAATAAAGAGTTTTGTTTATGTTGAAATGTGTGGATCAATAATTAAATTGTTATTGATAATAAAGGGCCATATGTGTGGCACCTGGGAGGGTGGACCATACAGTCCCATTATGCTTGCATTGGAGGTTTATCTATTCCACAGCTATCCTTACCCATCCCACAGCTATCCATCCCACAGCTATCCTTACCAATCCCACAAGCATGCAAAGGCTTAACCCTTTTTTCAAAGTTTTCCCCAACACTTTATTAAGTAAAAAAAATGAACCAAGTGTGTGAAGCAAAGATAACCTTTATTAATAACAAACTGTATGACTTTATTAAAAAGCAAAACGACCCAAGTAAAGTGTCTTTAAGCAAAGATAAAGTGAGCAGGTAACAACTCAGTCTCTGGCACTCTTTTCAGTCACTCTGAGGCGTGCACATGGTCTCAGATGTAAAGGGGCCAGGAACTGTGGAGATGGATGTTGTTGGAGTGCTGGTCTGAGGCACCATTGGGGTTCCTGGCCCTGAGAGTACAACAGGAGATGGTGTGTGCAGGAAGCTCTCAGAGAGCTGACTCAGTCCCGTGAGGTTGAGAGGCACTTCCTCCATGACCTGGGATGTGAGACCCAAGACTGATGACAGATGTTCTGAGGAAAGGCTTGGCTGTGGGGTGGAGGAAGGAGGAGTGTAGGTGGGCTGTCTGGTCTGCAGCTGGGTCAGCTGAGGCATCTGTGGCATCTGTGGCATCCGAGGAACCTGGGTCTGGACTGGGAAGGGCTGCCTCTGCTGTGGGAAGTCCTGGTAGTGGTAGGCTTGGTAGGCGAGGGGCTGCTGAAATCCGTGGAAGGGCTGTGACATCGGCTGGGGTGGAGGACCACACCTGGAGTGGGTAGCAGCAGGTTCAGCTGGGCCTGGAGGGTGATGCAGAAGAGCTGTGATCCTCTCCGTCATCGCCTGGTACTGGGCCTCGGGCATGCCCATGAGGGTCTGGCCCACGTACATGATGAAGGGCTTGGGGTTGGAGGATGGTATGTCAAAATGGACCAGCTGGGAGAGGAGATCTGTGTTTGCTTTGATTGTGTCCCTGATCTCCAAGAGGACAGTGTGGCTCTGTCCCTCTGGTCTGCCTCTCTGCCTGCTTTCTGTAGAGGTGGAGCTGGGGATGGGTGTGGGTTGGTCTCTGGTGGCTGCCTCTTCTTGCTCCATCTGAGACAGGGGATCCTCCACGTCCTCTGGCACGGGGAGTGCAGTTGTGTGTGTGGGTCTCTGTTGTGGGGCCCTCCAAAGACACCTGCCTGGACACTGTAGCTGTCTCCTGGCTGGAAGAGGAGTGGCTCTCTGTGGACTGTCTGAGGGAGAGGGTTGACAGAGGGGCTGCTCCTCGGTGGCAGATCTCACCCTCCAGGAAGCTGCACCTGGCCATGACATAGGTCTCCCGGTCAGTGAGCTTGACAGAGGCCTGCCTGGATCTCTTCAGGTGCAGCTTGCCATACCAGGTGTGCATATGGTTCCACCACCCCAGGAGGACATCTGAAGTGTAGCCAAGGCTTTCCGCCTTCTCTCTCCACGCTGCCTGCTTCCACTTGGTGTCGCGATAAAGCCTGTGGCCCTTCCTACACAGGTACTCGTTCTCCCTCAGCCATTCCAGCACCTCCTCCTCATGGTCCTCGGAAATGGGGTACTGTTTCCTCTCCCCCTTCTCCTTGTCTTGCTTCTTCCTCCCTCTGGCAGGGGCTTCAGGGCCTTCAGCAGCAGGGCTTTGAGGGCCTTGGGGCTGGTCCACCACAGCAGCAGCAGCAGGAGAAGCACCAGCAGCAGCAGGAGAAGCACCAGCAGCACTAGCAACACCAGCAGCAGCAGCTGCGCCAGCAGCTTCAGAATCAGCGCCAGAGGGTGGGATGGTGGTTCTGTCCTTCTTGCCAGGGCTGGCAGGAGTAGGCACAGGCTTCATCTTCTTCCCCATGGTGTTCTCTCAAGATGTCTCTGGTAGCAGGTCTTTCCTCTGAATGGTGAACTGCTTGCAAGCTGCATCCTTTTATATCCGCGGAGCTTACACAATTCATCCTCCCCGCATGCGCAGTGAACGCTTTGCATCCGCTATGTATCCTATAGGCGTCCGTGATGCATCCACGTCATCTGCTACGCATCCATTTCTTCTGCTACGCTTCTGCTTCGCTGTTCTCCCCCGGAAGCCCTGCGGATGTTCCATCCGCTTTCATCTGCTAGGCCTCCTACGAACATCCGCTTTACATCCCCGCTACATCCTCCCCACGTCCGTTCCTTTCCGTTGTTGTCCGCTCTGTTTATGCAAATTTGGGGCACTTTTGAGAGCGGATAACAACGGATGGAAAATTTGTTCATCCGCTGTGTCCTTTTTATATACATTTTGCATCCGTTGGCCGGTGTGACCTAGCCTTAATCCTCAATGTGGATCAAGTGAATGATTGAAGACAGGGCCAGAATAACCTTGAAATAGAATATGCAATGGGCATTTCCAGGATATGGATTTTGGAGTCCAATTTGTAGATTACAATTGTTACAGAACTAAACAAAATGAATTTGAGTCAGGAAAAAAATGAGAAAGTAACATAAATAGGAATTGACAGACAGGAATTGTCCATCTTTATTTAAAACAAAAGGGAATTCTACTAATTACATCCCTTGGTTGACTGATTGGATTATAATTAGAAATTTGAATGGAATCTACATCAAAAATAAATAGAAGGCATGATATTATAATATCTTTGCCCAGGTGCCATTCTTGATTGCCTTTATGAGACAGATTTCTGTCTTATCATAGCATCCCAAACTCCATCACTCCGCTGAGATGTTTGTTTTAGAATCTTCAGTTCTATGCTACGCACAACTACATATGCTCAGGTATGTTTTATATCGATTTTTAACAAAAAATGATATCTTCTGTTTCCATTTAATTCCATTTTGATAGAGCCAACTACTGTTCCATGATTATATTAAGGGGATATACAGAGGACGCCAGAGCAGGGATTTCTCAAACATTGGAAAGTCCTGTCATCCTTTGCCACGTTGGATAAGAAGGATGAAACTTGGGCCGCAGACTACTTTCCCATTCTGGACAGGGCAGGAAATCATACTACCTTTATAACCAGTGGAGGGATTCTACTGGTTCAGATCGGTTTGGGTGAACTGGATGTTAAGTTTTCATCTGGTTCACCGAACCAGTATTTCAACTAACCAACTGGCCCCACCCACTCCTCCCTGACCCTCCCAGGAGTCTCCACACAATGCAGAGGCAGAGGCTCTGGGAGGAGGAAAATGGGCCTTCTGGAAGTCCAGAAACAGGCCTGTTTTTGGCTTCCGGTGGGCCTCCAGACCCCGGGTCTGGGAGGCTGTTTTTGCTCTCCCAGAGGCCCAGGGGAGGCCTCCATACCTATGGGAAGGTGAAAAATGGTCCTCTCAGAAGTAGTGGATATCCAAAAATGGACCTGTTTCCGGATTCCAGTGGGCGTCCAGAGCCCAGGGAGACCGTTTTCACCCTCCCAGAAGCCGGAGAAGCCTCCAGATCCTTGGGAAGGCAAAAAACAGCCCTCCCAGAAATTCCTATAGGCCTCACCCACTATGGCCATGCCCACCCAACAACCAGGCAGCAAACCAGTTTCTGGGATTTTGGAAACCCACCCCTGCTTATAACTCTATCGGCCTCCATGGAATACTAAACACATGGAAGAGGTCTATGCTTGGTCCTGTCCATATAGGTGTCAAAATTGCCATCATATGCTGAGCATTACATTTGCTAGCTACCAGTCTTCCATGAACTATGGTGGGATGGATGGGAGGGGGAAGGATGAGCAACTCATTGTTCCTTCCAGAGACACCATCTCAAGGTCAAAGCCCTGGGAAAGGAATTTAATGGTTCAACAACTGCTGTGGAAGAGACTGTTCCCACAAGAATTTATTCAGATCCAATTGGACAATAGGAAGCCAGCAGAGGAGAGGAATGGAGGGGGGAGGTGAGTTTGGGCGCAAGAACACTAATTCTGGCTTTGCTACCCTGTTTTCCACTTGGCTTTTTGTAAAGTATACCTTTCAACGCAAATGGAGTCGAGGGTCTTTCTTGTCTAAAGGACCAAGTTGGGGCAGGTCTGACATTAGCTTTAATGTGCAACATTCTAAGACACAGTACATATAACTTCAGGCTGCCTCCATCCATGCCCTGTATTGACTGCAAACACAGAACTGGAGTTGAGATAAAAGGAAACACACTTTGCTTAAAGCCTTAGAGCACCTAAAGCCATCCACCAGCTGTCTCAGCTATGTATGGATGATGAGATAAAGGTAGCAGCAAGTAGATATAGCCTTGGGCAATTATTAGAAGGCTGTCATACCCTGGGCAAGGAGGTTGTGTAGATTTGCACATGGAAGCAAACATCTTGATAGCCATTGTTCTGTATCTTTGGTTAAAAGACATATCTTGATGCAGATAATTCCTGGGCATCAGCACAGCTAACTTTCTGGCTGCATAATGCATGATCCACCACTATTATGTTTCTAGCTCCATCAGTCCTGATAAATAAAGCATTGCTAGTGGTTAGCTTTAGTGTCCTAGCCAGTTATTAGTCCATGCAATTTAATAATAATAACAACAACAACAAGAAGAAGCCACCAATGTTATAACTTTAGAGGAAAAAGGAGGGGAGGGAAGGCACCTGAACTTGAGTTGGTTGTCATGACAACAGAATAGATTAGCGCTACAAGGAAAAAAGGAAGCAATATATTGTTCCGAAAGACAAATGACTCTAGCAAGGCTTCAGTAGCTCAAAGTTGCTGGATGCCTGCGATTTCAAAATCCACATTAGGGACAGCAGATTTCTTAGCCATAAAGCCACTTTTTGTGTTTTATCCGACGGTAAATAAATGTTTATTCAAACTTTATGACATCCTCTATCTGCCTGTGATGCGTGAAAGAAGTTGGGAAACTGCTTCTTCACCTAAACAGAGCTTTTCATTATCTTGTGTCATCTCCTCAGGCAAGATTCAGAGAATCTACTCCCAGCAAGCAGGAAAGCCTTGTACTGTTTCAGCTGCAGCTCTTCCCAACCATCCTTCCAGCTGATTTTTTTAAAAAGTCTCCCTCCAAGCCCAGGATCAATGCATAGACTTCTTGGACAATAATATACTATAATTCCCTCCCTTTGGGTGTGGGAAGCATCCATGTCTGGGCGTTGCTTTCTTCAAATGTGCTCATTAAATTTTCTACTCCATTATAGTGGGAAAGCCACCTTATAGGGATAGGATCAGTGATGGTATTCAACAGGTTTGGCCTGGTTCTGGCAAGCTGGTAGCAGTGATGAGCAGCAGAGACCAGTTTTCTCCGCCGCTCTGCTATTCGGTTCATCCGCCCGGCAGGTGCTCAATTTTATTTGTAGTGCAGCTGCTTTGCATGGCACAGAATAGTCCCGCGTGGCAGCTGCTGAAGCGGCTGGGGACATGCAGGCTTGCAGGAGGCAAGTTAGAATGCCTCTGTGCCTGCGCAAAGTTTGCGTTTGGTGTGCACGTGCACGCAAAGTGTGTGCACATGTGCAAAGTACGCCCACCAAGCCACAACCACCGAACCAGTGGCAAAGACATTAGAATCCCACCACTGTATAGGATGTGGTTCACTAGAAGACAATTTGTTCACAGCTGGCTTAGCTCTGCTATAGTCCACAACAGTGCAGATGTTGGAAGGAAAATAAATGATATTGTCCTCCTCAGCCTGCCCGTAGATTACACAGAAATTGACCACTACCTGAGTTTTCTGGTTTTCCATCCAAATTGTGATTCCCACCCCCCCTTCACCAATGCAAGCAAGGGAATCCAGGTCACTGCTACATTTCCTTTTCTCTTGCACAAATGGCATTTCAGGGGGCTGGTGGATACTTTGATGGGTGTGATATTTGCAATCCTGCTCTCTACCTTTGCTGGCCATTTTATACTGTGCCATCTCATATGAAATATGTATATTTGGGGTTTTTTTTAGCCAGGTTCTGTTCTAGAATGAAGAAATCCCTTCCTTCCTTTCTTCTTCCCTTCCTCCCTCCTTCCTTCCCTCCCACCAGGAGGTTCAGCCTTTGCAGCTGAAGCATTGGCTGTTTTTATCTCTGAACTTAGTGACATTGACAAATGTTTGGCCATTTTTTTTCTTTCTCTCCTCGACACCAGGAAAAAATGTAAAACCGTTCCTCTTAAGGTTCTTATTTATTTAGCCAATGAATATAGCCATACATTGCACTCTAAAGGGACTCTGAGTGGCGACCAGCCAACAATTAAAAGCAAATATAACAACCATTAAATATAAATAAAAACCAAGATGTCAGGACAACAGCATCCAAAGCTCAGTGCAGCCATTTTGCAGGCTCTCCATGGGATCCCCAAAACCATGGATTGCTGGAAAAAACCATGTTTTAAGGGCTTTTTGAAAAATTAATAGGTATGGGCCTAACCTCATCTTGAGAGGAATAACGTTGAAGAGGGGCGGGGACAGAGCAGTTTTGTCACCACTCCTCAGAAACCATACCCATCAATGCTTTCCTGGCCTGAGTGGGAGGGGGAAGAGGCAGGGAGGGGCTGCATTGTCTCTGTGGTTTGGACAGATCACCTGCCTATGACTTGGACCAAAGAGGAAGAAAGGCTGAAAATCAGGAAAGGGGTGTTTTAAGTTGGCTTCACTTTCAGCCTATCGGGGGCACAAACAACCGAAGGTTTGATGCAGCCCTTTGTTATATCTTATAACTCCTCACATGAAAGTCAGTATACAGGTGGTCCTTGACTTACAGCCACGGTTGAGCCCAATATTTCTCTTGCTAAGTGAGTCAGTTGTAAAATGAGTTTTGTCTCATTTTACAACCTTTCTTGCCACAGTTGTTCAGTGAATCTCTGCAGTTTGTAACAAGATTGTTAAGTAAATTTGGTTTCCCCATAGACTTTGCTTTCCAGAATAGAATAGAATTATTGTATTTATTGGCCAAGTGTGGTTGGACACACAAGGAATTTGTCTTGGTGCAAATGTTCTCAGTGTACATAAAAGAAAAGATACATTCGTCAAGAGTCAAGAATCATAAGGTACAGCACTTAATGATAGTCATAAGGTACAATAAGTAATCAAATCATACGAGGAAACAGTCCATATAAATCATAAGGATACAAACGACAAATTTACAGTCATACAGTCACAAGTGGGAGGGGATGGGTGATAAGGAGTGATGACAAGATTAACAGTAATAGTAGTGCAGACTTTGTAAATACAGTTTATGTCCAGGATGTGAGGGGTCGGTAAATATTTTCACAGCTGCCTTTTTGACCTGTGCAGTGTACAGGTCCTCAATTGAAGGCAGGTTGGTACCAGTAGTAATTGTTTTTTCTGCAGTCCTAATTATCCTTTGAAGTCTGTGTTTGTCCTGTTGGGTTGCAGAACCAAACCAAGACAGTTACAGAGGTGCAGATGACAGACTCAATAATTCCTCCAAAGGACTGTATCAGTAACTCCTTGGTTCACCAAAGTTGACCCCATGACCCTGGGATACTGCAATTGTCACAAATATGTGTGGGTTGCCAAGCATCTGAATTTTGATTACATGACCATGGGCATGCTGCAAAGGTCATAAGTGTGGAAAACATCCAGAAGTCATTTTTTCCAGGCTCAATGTAACTTCCAACAGTCCCTAAACAAATTTGTAAGTTGAGGGCTACCTGTGGTCTGATAAGACTTGGGTTGCCACATAGTTAAGAAAAGCTGTCTTGAAATTTGCACGAAATGGGCAGGAGCATGGAATCATTTTTTTAAAGAGGGTCATACCATACATTCTAAAGAGTAGTGTAGTAGCCTAGAGGTGGACATAAGTACAGGTAGTCCTCAACTTACAACAGTTCATTTCGTAATTGTGGAGCTCTCACCTCACAATCAGGAGGCTGTGAGTTCAATCTTAGGTAGAGGCAGATATTTCTCTCTCTGGGCATGTTGAGAATATAACTGCTGAATATAACTCCGCACTGGTAACAGGAAGGGCATATGGCCAGTAAACACTGAGTTTCATTCAGTTGCCCAGCCTCCACCCCTCAAGGAATTATGGGGTCATTAAAAGGAGATGATGAGACCATACATTCTAAACTATTAACAAACACACCCACCATTTCTCCCAGAATCCACTCCAGATCTGAGTGATTCTCAGTCGAGTGCAGCTTCTCAAAGGTCCATTCTGTAGATGTAGATATAGCCAGAAATGAATCGCAAAACTCTTTCAAAAGTACCAAGGAGATAACAAGTGCATATATTAAACAGATACAAGTGTGTGAACACAATCCTTCAATAAACACCCCACAAGATGCCACTTTTAAGGAAATGTAATTTCGCTCTCCCTATCAACCTGCAGCCCAAATACAATTGCTTAAAATCAAAGGAGGACACCAATGGACCACAGCAAATATGAAGGCAGGACAGGCAGTTGTCAAAGTTTCCTCTGAGCTCTTCATCTTTGACCTTATTGCTTGAAGGATACTGCTGAAGATCAGTATGGGCAGTGGACACTGAAAAAAGTGATCTATGGCCATTTTTTACACATAAGATTATTTTAGCATGTGAACAAAATTCTAATGCTTGGCAACTAGTTCATATTTACGACAGTGTCATGTCCCTGGTGGAGATTGACTCTGAAGAAGAGGAGGAACAGCCAACAGGGAGTGGAAATGTGGCTCCAGAGGTTGTGTAGGAGGCAGGGCAAGCGCAAAGGCCGGCTGAGCAGTCAGAGGAGGACCCAGGCCCATCCCGTCTCCATCCTAGAGCACGCAGGGAGGAGAGGATAAGGGAGAGACATGGTCTCCTCAGGAGGAAAGAGCCTTGATCCACTTCATGGGCTGCAGCTGTGACAACTGGATAAGAATTTGGAGCTGCGTACTGGCAAACGCTGGAAACAAAGCATGTTTATTTTAGTCTGAAGTTATCTTGGTTGGGTCCTTTCAACAGACTGTCCCTTGTTATCTCCTTGAATTTGGTAAATACTTCTCTTGTACCATTATGGAAATTTTGTCATTGTGGTTTGTTTGATTTTTTTATTTCATCTCTCTCTGCTCATAAAATTCAGACTGTACTGCTTTCTTTTGAAGACTATTTTTGAGTACGTTTTATCTCCAACTATTATTGAACAGTGGGGCCAAATTGGAGCCATTAGAGGACATTTTTTTATGTTTTGGATTTTGTTATGTTTGTGTTACACTCTGGGACACTGCAACAGACAGTTGTTACTGTTGTACCTCTTCCAGAAAAAATGGAGGTTGGGGGAAATGCACGCGGCCCTCTCATGCCCTGTTTTTGGCCACGATAGCCTCCTGCAGCCCTCTGCCAGTGAAAACAGAGCTCTGGGGGGCATGTGTGGCCTCCTGAGCTCTTTTTGCTGGTGGAGGGCTTCAGGAGACCATCGTGGCCCAAAACAGGAGGGCCACGCACACAGGAAGGCCACGCACACAGGAGATTTTCACTGGCAAAGAGTTAGCAAAACAAAATAAAACAAAAGGAGAAATGTTTCCCCTTTTGCATTTGAGCATGCAAGGAGGGACAGGAAAGAAAGGAGAAAGAAAGAAAGACAGGAAGATGAAAGACAAAAAAGAAAAGATGGGAAGAGGGCAAGGAAGGAAAAATAAGGAAAGAGGGGAAGTAGAAGGGAGAAGGAATGGGGAAAGAAAAAGAAGGGAAGGAAGGGAGGGAGGGAGGAAGGAGATTATTATCATGAGAGTGAGAGTGAGGGAAGGAAGAAGGAAGGAAGGAAGGAAATTATAATGAGAGTCTCAGAGAAGTCCTGCCTTAGCACTTGGCCACCACAGGCGCCCCTGTGGTGACATTGAGCTGGCCACACCCACCATGGCCACGTCCCCTCAGCCCTCCAGGGTCAAACACAATATTGATGTGGCCTCAATGAAATTGAGTTTGACACTTGTGCCTTAAGGAATGAGGGCCATATTTGAGGTTGTATTGCCATGTGCAAGGAATAGACCATAATTTGCCACACTGGTCCAATGCGGTTTGGCAGATGTGATTGATGTTCGTCTGGGGTATCCATCAGTACAGTATTTATTTTATCTATTTATTCATCACTTTTATTTATTTTTTTGGGTACGTCGCCCAGAGTCGCTTGTTTTATGAAATGGATGGCCATATAAATTGGATGCCTAAATAAATAAAAGCTGCACAGGTAGTCCTTGACTTAGAATCATTCGTGCAGTGTTCAAAGTTATAACAGCACTGAAAAGTTACTTGTGACCGGTCCTTGCATTTTATGATGGTCACAGCATCTTCACAATCACTTGATCAAAATTTGGGTGCTTGGAAACCAGAGTATATTTACCATGGTTACAGCATCCCAGAGACTTGTGATTGCCATTTGCAACCTTCTCAGCTGGCTTTTGACAAGTTAATGGGTTCACTTAATGATCCTATGACTCCCTTAACAACCTCCTTGCTTGACAATGGAAATTCTAATCCAAATTGTGGGGGTAAGTCAAGAACTACCTGTATAATTTCTCCTGATCTGCTAGCCCAATCTTTTGAGGTCCAATGGAAGATGCTACCCCATCATCATGGCTGAAATAAGATTCATTTTATACTGTGTTTCTTGTGTATGAAGAGAGGGAAGTGAAGAGGTATCTTTTGCTCCCAGCCTTGCTAAGAAACTAATTTTATAATAGAAACCTAAATATGGATAACTTGCTATAAAGCTGCAAGAAAATTCTCTCTATATATATTTTTCTTATTTTAATTTCTGAGATGGTGAGTAGTTGGTCAAACCAATTTGTGGGTGACGGCTCAGCTTTTGGGAAGCCGTTAGGAGGAGAATTTAACCTCTAGTCCATGTCAGCCCACTCTTGCTCTCCAGTGCAAATTACTTTCACACTTAATAAAAGGTGATTTTGGAATCTGTGACAGTTACCAAGGCAACACTTCACCTTTAGCAGGTCAAATAATTTAAATATAATTTCTGATGGACCATGTGGTGTAAATAGCTGAAAGGATTTCACAACCTTATTTATTTATTTTTTTTGCAAAGAAAATTTAGATGATGCCTAAGCTAATGTTTGCATTCTCTTTTTCCCTTCTATGCCTTCACGGATTTCTTCTTCAGGGCATTCCTGTTTTTCTCTCTTTTTATCTGGTACCTCATGAAGTGGCCAATGTTTTTATTCTGTATCTTGTCCTGGGCCCTGAGGAGAAACCAGAGAGAATCAGAATAGGATGACTCTTAGAATCAGATATGAATCAAAAAATATTAGGGGAGTGGGGGGCAGCTCACGGATGCAGTTAACATGCTACTCAACTTCACATTTTCTCTTTCTAAGCTGTGTGTTACAACAGCCTCTTGGATGCTCAAAAATAATCATCCAGAATCTTCAACTTCCACCATTCATGCAAAGCGTTGTGTTTCCGTGCTGACTTGTGGCTCGCTGTTGTGTTTGTAGCATAATCCACAACTTTTTGTTGATGAAAGTTAATCTGGAACTGGGACATCCTTCAGTATAGGGATGGGGCTGCAAGGGTGATGATATGGGATTATTAACTTTATCATGGATTTAAGTTTAATTGTTGCATTGCAGGCAAAAGCCAATTGGCAAATTGTTGTTGTTTCCTTACCACAGATGGTGGTTCTACCTTTTGATTTTTTTTTTCAATAATGCATCTGCTACAGCTTCTGCCTGTTTTAAAGATAGTAACCAAATGCTTGTAGGAACATACTGATCTCATTAATGCCTTTAAGGTCCTTTTATTAAAACACGCTACTACTTAGCAGTGTTTTTGAGATCCAAGAATAAACTAGGAAAAATGTCCAGGGATTTGGAACATCTGATAGAGCAATAGAGCAACTGACTAGGATGTTAACTATGCTCCTGAATGCTTTCCAGGATCTTCCAAAAAAGACTTTACAGCTGGGGGTACAAATGAACACTAGTCTATCTCAATATAAGTAAAATGCAGGACAAAAATCAGTTAATGTACAAGTTATAGCCATAATTCCATCTTTTATAGCCCCAATGAAATATGATTGAGACACCAACTTTATTTCCAGTATATAAACATATGTTATATATCTAAACTTTATAGTTTCTACTTCTCCCAGACGGAGGGTATTTCAGAGGAGACTCTGACTGTTTCCTAGACATTATAGGACATTAAAGGAGATGTTTCTCTTACCATCAAACTAATCATTTGCTCCATTAATTGCAATCATATATTTCAAAAATTCAATTCAGTTAGATTTTTATTATAGGCGAGTTCTATTCTCTTTGCCTACCAAATGTATAATCCATTTTATTTGCATTTGTGTTATTTTCTCTATCTGTAACCATGATTGTATTCCATCAAGAAAGGTAAAATATTTACCAAGAATTGTCGCCAATCTGATTATTCTGAATATATTTGTATCCTGTCTTATTTTGTCCATTTCCTATTAGTGACTTACAATATCTAGGGAAAATGTTAAATTTCTGCAACATGCTCCCTTTTCCTTCCTTCCTTCCTTCCTTCCTTCCTTCCTTCCTTCCTTCCTTCTTTTTCTCCCTCACTCCCTTCTCTCTGTTTTTATGTGATTCAGCTGTAGTTTCCTAATTCTTTTTTATGCCCTGATAATGATCAATTAATGAAAACTACATTCATCAAAATGTTACCATCGGCCCACATTTGGGATTAGGTTAATTGTCATCACTTCAAGAAGTCCAAGTGTCCAATTATATTTTTAGCCTGAAATAAATACAGTTTGACTTCTTGTATTGAGATGTTCTCCTGACATTCTGCTAAGTCTTCACAATTTGAGCATACAGCAACTGTGGGACCAATTATGCTTAACTTTTAATAGGTAACCTGCAGTCTGACTATAACTGTTTTTTATTATTCATAAAGAGAGGATCTCCAATCTGAATTAGGCTTCCAGTACCAAGGGAAGTTAGGTTACTCAGAGAAAATATATCTGGTCCTTCCTCTCCACTAGAAACATCTGCAAATGAACTCATCTCCTTTCATATATTAAGATAATAATAAGAATTTCCCAGTGATTCCCTGACTTGGGTCTAAATTTCAGAGAAACTGAATGTGGCTGAGGATAAAAAAACCAACTGAGAACGAAGGAGAAATTTCCTGATGGAACAATTAATCAATGGAACAACTTGTCTCTGGATGTTTGGGTGCACCACAGAGGTGGGCTTCAAAAATTTTAGCAAAAGCTTCTCTGTCTGGTTGCTGGGTAAGCATGCCCATGGTGGGTGTGGCCTAGTCGGCCTCCTGCACCACACTGGGGGGAGCATTTTGCCCTCCTCGGGCTTCGGAGGCTTTCCTCGAGTCTCCAGGAGGGCAAAAATGGCTTCCCCGGGCTCCAGAAGCTCTCTGGAAGCTGGAAATGAGTCCATTTCCAGCCTTTCCTGAACTTCCGGGAGGCCCATTTTTCACCTTCCCTGAACCTCTGCCCACACCCTGCACTTACCTGCATCCAAAATGGGCTGCGTGGGGATTCCTGGGATGGGGGGGGTGGGTGGGGCCAGCCAGGTGTGGGATTTGGTGGTCCTCTGAACTGTGCAGAATCTTAGCTAGATATTCTCATGAACCCCTGCGAACCCCCCAGCAGCCCACCCCTAGCACTCCAACACTGGAGTTTTTAAAGAAGAGATTGTCTGAAATAGTGCAGGGTTTCCTGTTGAGCAGGGGGTTGGACTAGAAGACCTCCAAGGTCCTTTCCAACTCTGTTGTTTTGTTATTCTGTTCTGTCATTCTGTTAGTAAGACTCCTCTATATATAGGCTCAAATACTGATTCAGAACACACCCTTACACTTGATGGATGAGAAAGCAAGGGTATGTATACACTGTATATGAGTAATGGTCCAGGTGGACAACCCACTGCCAATTTTGCCAAACGTTAGCTAAAAATTGATGGACAGGCTATGGTGGCAAGATTTTTTTTTTTACTTAAAAAAAAAGTGAACTAAGCCTCTGATAAGTACTGCAGAGCTATTTTATTTTTTAAATAACAAATGAAAAAACAGGTTAGAAAAGCAGGATTCTACCATGATGTCAATGTATTTTCCCATATTTATATATATGGTGTATATGTGGTGTGTGTGTATGTATATGTATATGTATACAGCATTTATATATAAAGTGTATAGCCAGGATTATATATAAAATCCTGGCTATAAAATTATTCATTTGCTAGGAACTACCAACTTTTTGGTAGCTAAAATTTGTAGTCAACATCTACAGGTTGGGGGCCAGAAGATTGAGGGCTAGAAAGGAGGTAGGTTGGCCCTGCTGCATGTATTGATAAAGCTGGGACAACAAAGGCATAGCACAAATATGGCATGTATAGGAGAGACATCCTGAGGGTTGTACGTCTGTGTCTGAAATCAAGCCAGCTGCTTCAGTGGTAAGAAAGAAGCTGTTTATGGAAATTTTCAGTCAACCAAGTAATGGTGACTTTTCAAAGGGCAACTGGTCTTTCTTTGTTTTTCCTTGAAAATGTTTTGCTTCTCATCCTGAAGTCCTGAAGAAACTCCTTGGATGGGAAATTCTTCATTAGCAATAAGCAGGAATTAGCAATAGCCCTTAAAACTCATATAGTGCTTCACAGTGCTTTACAGCCATCTCTAAGCGATCAGCATATTGCCCCCAACAATCTGGATCCTCATTTTGCCGACCTCGGAAGGATGGAAGGTTGAATCAACCTTGAGCCAGTCAGGACTGAACTGCTGGCAGTTGGCAGAGTTAGCCTGCAATACTGCATTCTAACCACTGTGCTACCACGGCTGTTTGGCAACAGAGGCTGCTGTATGATTCCTCTTTCTTCCAGATACCCCAATTTCTATAGCCTGGGTGGGGAAGTATACCTTTGAGGCTCACCAGAGAAGCTTATCCTGGAGAGAGGGGCAGAAGGAAGAGGGATTAAATATCACAATGGTGCACAGAACCAACTTGGTATGGACTTGTTTGTTTATGAGATCTATGCCTCACACTAATAAACAACATTTAAGGCAGCTCAGGAACAAAAAGTAAAAGTCCCATGTCAAAATCCAATTAAAGCCAATATAATGTAAAATCAGGATGCATTAGAAACACCTTTAAAACACCCAGGATATCCCAGATATTATTAGCTTCAATCCATTTACCTATGGGGACAAATAAAAAGGACTCGATCAGCAAAAAATGGAAAAGATTTGTAAATGGCTAAATTGACTTATGGAAGATGGAGAGAAATATGAAGCAGAGAGAATGGGTTGAAAAACAGAGGTGATATGCAGGTTCTGACCAGTTCTGGAGAACCGGTAGCGGAAATTTTGAGTAGTTTGGAGAACTAGCAAATCCTACCTCTGACTGCAGCTTTCACAGCATCCTTCCCCTGCCATGCCCACCAAGCTACCCCCACAGAACCGGTAGTAAAAAAATTTGAATCCCACCACTGGTTGAAAAGGAATAGTTGATTTAACATACCTTAAAGGCCCGGTCCCACTGGCTGATGGACACAAAATGTATGCATAAAGGACACAGCGGACGAGCAAAATTTCGGGGGTGGCTCCATCCATTGTCATTCACTCCAAAAAGTGGCAAAAATTTGCATAAACAGAATGGAAAGAACAGAAAAGAATGGACGTGAGTAGTATGTAGCAGGGATGTTAAACAGATGTTCATAGGAAGCCTAGCAGATGAAAGCGGATGGAAGCGGATGACACCTCTGAAGGGGTTCTGGGGAAGAATTGCGAAGCGGACACATAGTGGATGAAGCGGATGCATCACGTACGCCTAAAGGAAAGAAAGGGGATGCCATACGGATGTATGTCGGATGCAAACCGTTCACTGCACATCCTTTCTATTTCCGTGCTACTAACGATGTATAGACATTCCATGTACCTTTTCTTTCCTCCCTCTTTCCATTTTCAGCTGCAGCGGATGTGAGTTGCGAGGATGCCCAGAAGATGCAGAGAGGATACAGCGGACGTTTAACGGATGATAAACGGACATAGAATGTTTGTTGCTCGTATGTCACGGATTTACATTGTACACGGTGGAAAGTTCATCCATTGACAAAGTTTTGTGCAGCTCAAAACTTCTTGCACAGATGAAATCGCAGTGGATGGATGCTCGATGGATAGAGCGTATGAAACACGTATGCAATGTGTACACAACAGATGCATAGCGTTTTCCAACGGATGGCAAGCTTTTTTTAACGTTTTACATCCTCTTTGCATCCGTAAGTGCAGTGGGACCAAGCTTCAAGGAAAGCAGCTCTTTTGAATTAATAGATGTGTAAAAATGACCACATGAGGAATATGCATCTTTGTCAAACCCCTCAGGGTAGAACTTCATGTGACACAGTTATTTCTAAAGAACATTTCTACTGAATTTTAAGAGTTCAGAGGAAAAGGGGGAATGGACTTTTCTTGTTAGAAAATCACCACCATGTTGCTTTTGGCTCACAAGTCAAAAGCCAAAAAGGGCGTTTTTTTCTCTTCCTCCCTTGGAAACCTTAAATCTTTCTCCCCAACAAGTTTTGGTCTTGGTTGTTTTATTTAGCAAAATAACATCAATCAGAAAAGAATGATAGCATTAAGTGGAACTGACTAATTATTTGGTCCTCTTGTATTTATATTTTCCAGGCACATATCCCATTTTTCTTCCAAGAGCTCATGTTAGCCTCAATAGCAATTACTTTTTCCTTATGTTCTCAAAGAACAGCCCTGCAAGGAAGGTTGGACAGAGAAAGACTAACCAGCCCAATATTGTCTAAGAATTGCATGGTTGAAATCAGGTTTCTCTGGTCCCATTACTTGTTCACAACTCTTCTCAAAACTGGAACAATAGGAAAGCATTACATTTATTGATTCCATGTTTTTAATCTACATTCATATGAGTATATTATTGTTGTAATCACCCCTAATATCAGTTCTCTAGGTAACATCAATGATTATTGAGGGACCATCTAAATCATCTCTTTCTTCTTTCTTTCTCTCTCTCTTTCTATCCTTCTTTCTCTCTCTCTCCTTCTCCCTCTCTCTCTGTCTCCTTCGCCTGCTTGCTTTCTATCCTTTTTTCTTCCTTTCTTGTATTAATTTTAATTTTAAAAAAAGTTACAAAGTAAAAACAATACAAATGTAAAGAAGAAAAAGGAAAATAACTAAGAAAGAAAAGATAAAATGAAAAAGAAAAAGGGAGGAAAAGCTTCCAGATGAGCACTCTGGCAAACTATGACATTTCCAAGATGACAGAGGCAGCACTGAGGTATAGACCAATGGCCAGACAACAAGGCAGGGTCACCAAAATCTCTCTGGACAAGGAGAGGACAAGAGACAACTCTCCTGCCCTCCAGATGGCTGCTTCTTATGAGGAGATAGCACGATCTGAAGATCCTTGCAGTTGACTTATGAATTGAGTAACTGGGATACGAGGGAGAGAGAGCTAGCTTGAAACTGCAGCTGAACCTTGAAGAGTTCTGGGCTCGATTAAAAACTCCAATCAGCCTTTTCTGATCTGATGTCTTCTAGGCATCATTACACCTTAGAGAGAGTTACACTTCTCTCCAATTGACTCTACCTGCCCTATTATATCTGGCAAGGGTGGCATCTTTCAGCTCCCGACAATTGAAAAATGCCACGATGTGAGACTCAGAAAACATGCCACCTACCCTCTGGAACCCTTTATCACCAAAGTTCAGAATAGCCCGATCCTGCTGGCCTTTTAGAAGACACTTTAAATTTGTTCATCCAGGTCTGGAAGTTAGGAGATTAGTTGAATCCCACGTGGTTTGTTTTATTCTTGAGGTTTTATTCTCAGCTTACCTTTCTTTTCCTTCTGCTTTGGTTATGCCATTATATGTTTTTTTACATTTAAAACTAAATTTAAAATTTAATCATTCAGAGTCACATTACTGAAAAGGGTGGCAAATATATTACATTTATCGATAAATTACATTTTCCAGAATTCTAAGAGAGGCTGGTTTAAAAAAAAAAAAAAAAAAAAGATGACATGAACTAAGTAATAGAAGCCTCACTGATAGCTAAAAAGAATTGACAGTATTCTTTAGAGCAGGGGTCCCCAACCACCGGGCCCTGGACTGGTAGCGGTCTGTGGACCATTTTGTACTGGGCCGCAAAGAATGAATAATCATGATTAAAAAATATATATATATAAATACGTTTTTAGTAAAGAAATAGAAAAGATGCCCTTTACTATTGGGGAAGCTGTTCTGACAATCAGCTTTGCTGGGATCCCCGTCGCTATCTTACTGCTTCGCCCAGGAGGCAAAAAGTGGTGCACGGGGGTGGAGGGTGGATGACTGATGCAGCTCACCCCGCGCTCCATTTTTTGCCTTTCTGGACCCCAGGGAAGCCTTCTGGTAGCCCCCCAGGAGGCTTCCCTGAGGTCCAGGAGGCAAAATAATGGGGGGGGGGAATGTTGCATTAAAAAAGAAGCCACGCCCTCCCCAGTCACCTGACCACACCCACCCATCCAAGCCCACCTAGCCACAGAGCCAGTTGCTAAAAAATTGGATTCCCATCCCATTCCCATCCCAAAAAAGCACTTTTGGGACAACCATGATGTGGATGATTGAGACTCTCCATAGACATTTAGACTATTTATTGTTATTGTGGTCTACTGTAATGTATTGTATATAATGAGCATGGCTGCCTTGGAGCACCTATGAGAAACTTCAGTTAAATTAAAATGCAGTTACCTGACATTTAGACTGGGACTATTTAGTGGGCACCATATGTCATTGTATGTTTATGTTTATATCTGAAGAGCCCAGGTGACTTAAAAGCTGAGCTCTCTGCCCTGAGGTCACTTGTGAAACTTCTATTCATAACTTTTCTTGCCATTTGGTAGTCCTCGACCTTACGACCACAACAGAACCCTCAACCAGTTGCCAAGCATCCAAAATTTATCATGGGGATGCTACAAAGTTTGTAACTGGGAAAAACAGTCATAAGCAGTGGTGAGATTCAAAAATTTTTACTACCGGTTCTGTGGGCATGACTTGGTGGAAGTGGCAGGGGAAGGATATACTGTAAAATCCCCATTCCCTCCCCACCCCACTAACCTGCTTTCCAGCTACATTCTCCTGTGCAGGGCAACAAAAGAAGACCCAGCCGATCAGTTGGGACTTGGGAGGCAGAGAATAGATGGGGGGAGGGCCAGTCAGAAGTGGTATTTGTTGTTTCTCCGAACTACTCAAAATTGCCGCTACCGGTTCTCGAGAACTGATCAGTACCAGCTGAATACCACCTCTGGTCATAAGTCACTTTTTTCAGTGCCGTTGTAATTTTGAATGGTTACTAAATGAAGTATTGTAAATTGAGGACTACCTGTACAGCTTGCAACTAGAAAAGGAGGAGGGAGGGAGGAAGGAAAGAAAGAAAGAAAGAAAGAAAGAAAGAAAGAAAGAAAGAAAGAAAGAAAGAAAGAAAGAAAGAAAGAAAGAAAGAA
>BLBF01000002.1:85456081-85515754 GCA_015471245.1 Laticauda colubrina | reverse complement strand
GAAAGAAAGAAAGAAAGAAAGAAAGAAAGAAAGAAAGAAAGAAAGAATCTTTTCCAGGAGGACATTATGTTTGTGGAATTCCTTTTCCAGAGAGACAAACCATTGCCAACAGTATTTGATGTCTGGCAATAAGGAAAAGGTGTTTGCTATCATTTCAGACTTTTGAAAAGCACATTAATACATTTTCTATTTTTAACATTCTATTTGTTATATTTTATTTATGCATCATTTTGTTTTAGTAAACCAACTATGTTGAACAGCAGCGTGTAAAGCTTTGTAAGATAAAAAGTACCAAAGGTGTTTAGTTTTTTAAAAAAAGGATTTAAAAAAAATTGAATAGCACTAAAAATTGAGCAGCAGAAAAGTTTGAAAGAAACAAGCTACTGATAAACCCAGTCCTTCTTTTCCACTTGTTTCCTTTATTTAAAATGTTCTTTAAAAATCATGCTGCAAAACAAAACTTTTCCCAAAATTTGTAAGACAGGATACTTGATAATGAGCGATATTTTTGTAAGTTTGCTCTTTATGTACTGGACAAAGGATGCGAAATGAAACTGTCATTTCACTTTTCACTCTTACTTTCTTACACATGATGCCATGTTTGTGCATATGAAAGTTTTCCTTAACCAGCAGGTTTCTATGAAAGGGCAGGCTTGGATTTGAAAAAGGATGAATCATCCAGCTGAAATGCTCCCTTTGCACTGTATGATGTACTGTAAAGTCACCCCTAGGAATAGTCGCTATGCTTAAGGGAGGTGGGTGTGATTCAGCAGATACGTTGTGTTAGAGATTAAAGTTTCACAGGTTTCACAGGAAATTAATATTCAACTGAATTGAGAGAAATTATGAAACTTAAAGCAGAAATGCGGAAACAAGCAAAGAGTCTATTCTCAATGCCATTATATAAAGCAGTGACCCACAACCACTGGCATCAGGGACCGGTTCCATGGAGTTCCTTGGAAGCCATATTTTACATTTTTTTTTCCAGGGACTACAGGGGGTGTAGTTTTGTGTGCTGCCTGCATCCCGCAGATGGGGCTTTGCTTGTTTGCGTGGCCTGATTTTGGGCAAACAGCAGCCTGGTATCAGTACATGCACCAAGGGTTGCGGACAGTGGTGGGATTCCAAAATTTTTACAACCAGTTTTGTGGGCGTGGCTTGGTGGGTGTGGCAGGGGAAGGATATTGTAAAATCTACGTAACCTTCCTGGGGGGAAGGTTACTGCAAAATTCCCAATCCCTCCCCACCCCACTAACCTGCTTTCCAGCTCCATTCTCCTGTGCAGAGCAACAAAAGAAGACCCAGCCAATCAGCTGGAACTCGGGAGACAGAGAATAGATGGGCCGGAGCCAGTCAGAGGTGGCCCAAGTATTCAAAATTTCCACTTCCGGTTCTCTAGAACTGGTCAGAACCTGCTGAATACCACCTCTGGTTGGGGACCCTGATCTAAAGTGATTTATTATCTTTATTTTTTTCTACAACATTTTGAATAAAAATTCTGATTGTATTTGGTACCTTATGTTGCCTTGTTTCCTTCTTTTTCTCTTTAAGATTCCCACCATCGAATTTTAAAATGTTATTGTGTGGCAGCTGGAATTGAGTGTAGAAATGGGCAGACTTTAGGTGATTTATTCATTCAGTGCATGTAGCCACCCAACTCACAAACATGATTCTAGGTGGCGTACAACAATAGAACCAATTAAAACAAATATAAAGCAACAATTAAAAATAAATTTAAATGCAAGTATAAATTTAACTGTGGGAGCATGGACTGGCATTCTACACACAGTGTAATCATCTTCCTGGCTCCCTGTTTCCCTAGAATTCCCAAGCCTATTGGAAGAACCATGATTAGCAGCATTTGGATCCTGTTGCATCAACACTGGTTTGAGAAGGCTGCACAAGTGTTAGCATTCTGGATTTCAAGAGTTGGCCAGCCTAATAGGGTCAAACTAGATGGGATAGGGTCAACAAAGATAATACTACTGAAGTGGTGTCAAACTCAATTTCATTGAGGGCCGCATCAGGGTTCTGTTTGATCAGAGTGGGGGAGGGCATGGCTCAGGGCATGGCCAGCTCAACATCACTCATGTTGAGGGCACCTGTGGTGGCCCGGGTGAGGCTGGGGCAATCCACTGTCTCCAGCAGAGGAAGGTGAAACCAGGGAGAGTGCAAAAACTTTGTCCTCCTCTTCCTTCTCATTTCTTCTTCCTTCCCCTCATTCCTTCTTTTTTCTTCCTTGCTCTCTTCACATCTTCCAATCTTTGTCTTTCCTTTTCCCCTTTCTCCTTTCCTGTCCCTTCTTGGATGTTCAAATGCAAAAGGGGAAACATTTTTCCGTTTGTTTTGTTTTGCTCTTAGTTTGTTTTGCTAGCCCTCTGCCAGCAAGTGCACCTGTGCCTGCCCCGAGCTCCATTTCCGCTGGCAGGGGGATACAGGAAGCTGCCCAGACCAAAAGGGGGCCTGGGACGACTGTGCGCAGTTCTCCTGAGCTGTATTTTTGTTGGCAGAGGAACCACAGGCTGGTCCTTCGCTGTTTCCAGGGTCTAGATCTAAGCACCCCGTGGGCTGGATCTAGCCCATAGGCCTTGAATTTAACTCCCCCTGTGGAAGTTAGAAAGTAAATAGCTTTGTTCTTCTTTTTTTTTTTCTTTGTAATTCAACTGCTGTCAAATTTGCTTTTCTTTTTTCTTTTTTAATAGGGAAAATGATATTGGGCAGCAATACACTGGAGACCTTTGTACTAAATTATCAGCTTAAGACAGAAACCTTTATTGCATAACAAATACTTTGAGTAGTGGTGTTTTTTTTTTTAATGTTATATTCAGTTCTGGATGAAAAGCTTAAAAATGTTATACTTGTTACGATTCACTTTTAATTCATAAAAATATTGATATAATACTTCTCTCTCCTGTTTAAAATCTTCAGTGAGGTTAGTCAGTGTTTCTTAAAGTGAGATTCTAGGGACCCTGGGCTCCCCTCAAGACCTTCTCAGGGGCCTGCAAAATCAAATTATTTGTCAGCTTATGTTAAAAAATAATACAATATTAATAGCCCATCAAACAATCATGAGAAGAGGTAGTGGCAGCAAATGCACAAATTCCATTTTTTAATACAGTAAATATGATAATCCATAGATACAAAAGCTCTTTAGCAGATCTCCATAATTTTTAAAAAGATCCTGAGAGAAAAACATTGAAGAAATTCTGGTCTTATATTATAATTATTTAAACATTAGAGCAGTGATCCCCAGCCTTTTTTGTACCAGGGACCGGTTTCACAATTATTCATTCTTCCACGGACCGGTACCTGAGTAACGTGAGACTCCACGACCATCAGGGCGGCTCTTCGTTCGAAGCCACCCCTCCCCTTCAACGAAACTAAGGCGTGAGGATTCCTTCAGCACTCAAACACCGCTTTCCAGCTGAAAACCCAGAATCACTTTCCAACAGAAAACCTGGAAGCAACCAAAAACCCGGAAGTGCCATCAAAACAAGATGGCGGCACCCAAGCTTTGCGGCCCGGTAAAAAATGATCCACGGACCGGTACTGGTCCGTGGACCGGTGGTTGGGGACCCCTGCATTAGAGTGTCTGCCCTCTTTAGTCAATATTGTACAAATAATATAATGTATTATTACATTATATGTTATGTATGTTTAATGACAATATAACAAAAATAAAAAGGGGAAGGGAGGGGAGGGAAGGGGAGCAGGGGTGGGATGCAAATATTTTTATTACCGGTTCTGTGGGTGTGGCTAGTGGGAGTGGCTAGGTGGGAGTGGCTAGGTGGGCATGGCCATGTGACTGGGTGGGTGTGACTTCTTTTTTTGGCCGCACCACCTCCCCCACGCTCTGGGTTTTTTTTTTTGCCTCCTGGTCCTCAGGGAAGCCTCCTAGGCAGTAAGCAGTAACACAGTGAGGGAGATCCCGGCACAGCTGATCACCGGGAGGTAAAAAAAGAAAGAAAAACCAGTCGTTTTTTTAACTACCAGTTCAGCTGAATGATAGGAGTTTTTACTACCGGTTTGCCTGAACTGGGCTGAACCAGTAGAATCCCACCACTGAAAGGGAGGGAAGGGGAGGGAAGGGGAGAATAATGCTACAGTCCTCTAAAAAAGAGATGAATAACATAAGCCATGTTGGTCCACCATTTTTCATGATTCCTACCATCAAAGCTATGTGGATGGGTGGGTGGGGGGGAATACCAAGGGAATGAAGGCAGTGGCAAATCACTTTCATGTTCTTGCCAAAAAAGACACCAGGAATCAAGCTTGACTCAAAGGAGATTTTACTTTACTTAAACATGTTGGCTGAGAACTTCTGCAAAATCCTATCAGTTGGCAGGCATAGAAAAGAAATCTAGCACAGATTTAAATGGAAGAAAAATAACCCAATCTATCAAAATAAATGGCTTTCTGTGCAAACAGGCTATGGACTTGGAAGGGAGAAATTATAAACAGTTTAAGAATTGCAAAACACAAAACAAAACAACAAGGCAGACGAATTGGGAAAGTGATATAGAAAAAGTATATATCAAGAAAAGTTGTATTAAAAAAAAATAGCTACAGTGGAACCTCAGGTTGCAAACGCTTCTGTTCGTAACCCAATCAGGTGGCAAACAAAAAATCCACCTGATTTTTGAATCGGGTCACGATTCAAGAATTGGATGGCGAACAAAATCAGCACAGAAAGATTTCCTTTCTGCATCGATTTCCCCTTTGGCGCCATTTTTTTTACTGCATGCATCAGTCCATCGTGCTTCCGGACGCAACCAAATCGGGTTGCAACCAGAGTCCGGCAATGGATTATGGTCGCAACCCGAGGCTCCACTGTATATTTAAAAAGCCTATTAAGCAACTCTTGCATACAATATTTTGAGTTCAGAGGAATGTGTGCATCAAATTCATATACTGGAGAAGATTCTAAGCAACCACAAAGACAGATTTTTCCCAGTAGCCTTTTTTTTTTTAAAATGAGTTGTGTGCAAACAAGTGCAGGTAGTCCTCGACTTACAACCACATGGAGCCCAACATTTCTGTTGCTAAGTGAGACATTTGTTAAGTGAATGTTACCGTTTTTGCTACAGTTGTTAATAAATTGCTGCAGTTGTTAAGTTAGGAACAGGGTTGTTAAGCTTCCCCACTGACGTTGCTTATCAGAAGGTTGCCACAGGGGATCACATGACCTTGTGGACCAGTTGCCAGGGATCTGAATTTTGATCACATGACCATGGGGATGCAGCAACAGTCATAAGTGTGAAAAAATGGTCACAAGTCACTTTGAATGATCCTTAAATGAACTGTTGTAAGTTGAGAGCTATCTGTAGTTAGCATGGGATAATACCATCAAATTTTGAAACCCTGATAGTGCCACTTGTCATCTATTGTAAGTTGCTATCTCCAGTATGTTGGAAGTTAAAACCACCCCTCTCCTAGGAACATGAAATATTTTAGGATATACTAAAAGGGCAGAATATTTCCCCTAAAAGAGAAGTAATGTCATGCCTCTGTCAGAATCTGATTTGGAGGGGGAGGCTGAGCAGCTGATAGGCAGTGTGAGTGTGACTCCATCGGCTTGGAAGAAACTGGGGAAGGGCAAAGTCTGGCTGGGCAGAGCAGGGGGTAGAGCAAGACAGAGGGAATTCGGAGAAAGACCCAGGCACACCCCCTCTTCAACCTAGGGCACACAGGGAGGAATGGAGAAGGGAGCAACATGAGTTGGGTGGATTATGGGGGAGGAAAGGGCCCTGATTCCCTTCATTAGCTGCAGCTGGAAACACAGTGTTTAAAAAGGGAAGCTGCACACAGCCAATTGTTGAGAGCAAATCATGTATTATCTTGTATTGTCGAGGCTCATCTTAGTTCCTGGCAACGTTCCCTCTAATTTTCAATGTGTCTGAGCAAACACATCAACTCTTTGAGCGGTCCCTTGGACCATTGTGAGCAACATCAGATGTGTGCACTGTGGTCAGGCCAGTATCGCATCCATCCAAGTAGCACGATTTATTAAAAGAATCAAATTACAGCATTTATATTTCTGTTAGAATTCTTTTAATTAAGTGCTTTACCAAGCTTACAATGAAAAGGACAACATACTTGTTAACCTGTGTACTATGATAACACTATTCGAAGTATAAATGTTTGCTTTTAACTACAGCAAAACATAAATTGCCAACCAAACCAACTATAAACTCAATTTTCATTGTGAAGTTCTGACTTGTATTCCAAGTACGAATTTGAAATGTCAGTGTGTGAAGCTCTTTCTGGGTGAGAGGGTCCTACTGTGGTCTGGTAGAGAGTTCTGCTGTCCATTGGTTGAGAGAGAGTCCTACTGTGGTCTGGAAGAGGGTTCTGCAGTCCATCCATTGAGAGAGAGTCCTCCTACTGTGATCTGAAAGAGAATCCTGCTGTCCACTGGGAGAGAGGGTCCTACTGTGGTCTGGGAGACAGTCCTGTAATGCTTTATTTGCAAAATAAAGTATACAATGACACAATTGTTAGCTGATACTCAGAAACTACAGTATTTAATGATCAACATCCATAAATGAAAATTCTAAATAAATGAGACTAGATGAGCACAAATCTGATTGAAAAATTAATATTCACCTTAATATTCCCATCTGTTTTTCTCATCTCTCCAGTGTTTGTTCATGTTGTCCAGGTTGATGGCCTCATCTGCTTGCAGCTTTGACTTTATGCGCATCAGCTGATCCAAATGTGCCACTCCAAGATGATTTCTGGTTGCTGTTTTGATACGATTCATTAAACTAAAGCCTCTTTCACAATCTGCACTGGATGCTTAAAATGTGGCACAAATATCCACCAGCTGAGAGATGTTTTTTAGCTCCTCACATTTTTGTGTTGCAGCCACCATATCTGAGAATGTGCTGATTGACCCTTGTTTAAGACCCTTGTTTTGTTTTGCCTCATTATGTACTTGAATTCAGCATATTCACTGTTAATGACCTCTACAGAATGTGGGTGATGAAGAATGGCCTCATACTTCTTTGCCAGTGTGGCAACATCTGCTGTTCCACAGTCAAAACTGATGTCTGAGCTCAATGCTTCAATGCCAAATGCAGACCACTCCTTTAATTCATCCTCTGGAAAACGAGCATCCAAGTGATCACAGAGCTTACCAATAAAATTAGTAATCTCACTGGTGTTTCTGCCATCAGCAGATGAGGCCCTCATTGCCTCTTTGACATGGTCACTCCACTGAACATCCTTTTCATCTGTCAAGTATTGGGAACGCAACTTCTCAATCTTTGTTCTTGCAAAGCAGTGCCCTTCCATCACAGTCAAGTTGTGTTTTTGAAAAGAAAGACAGAGGTGTGCTAGCTCATCCAAAACATCTCCCAGAGCAATGAGAGTAATCTTGAACTTTGAATTAGTCAGCTTTTTGTAACAGTAATTTGCCACTGGATCTCTGTCACCACTGGATTCTCTCTTGCAGTATTCTTCCAGCACAGAGTAGTTCCTAAGAACAGCATTCACAGCTTGGTGCCGCGACAGCCATCGCACTTCGTTCAGAGGCCTGAATGACAATGTATCCTTATCCATAATCTTTGCGAGGTCTTCAAGTTTTCCCCTCTTTGCAGTGGATCTTGAAAAAAATGGAATAAACTGTTATAAGAAGAGTTTCCACATCACGCATCAAACGTACATCTTTCCATGCATCATCAATGCCCAAGTCCTCTCTAGGGCCACACAGTGTTGTTCAGTTAGGTGTGATATTTGCCGCTTTAATAAAGCTGCAACTCCGTTGTGTTTTCCTTGCATTACTGAGGCACCATCGGAGGTCAGCATCACCATTCTCTGCAGGTCCAGTTCATGCTTGGTGTAAAACTGAATTATTGCTTGCACAATATCCTTCGCAGTGCAGGCTGACAGCTGAATGATGCAGCCAAACAGTTTTATGGTTAACGTTATTTTCCTCCCTGTATTTAAAATACAGGACCAGCATTTTGTGCACTGTTATGTCTGTGCTCTCATCTACGATGAGGGTGTGCCAAGGTGCATTTTTAACACTATACACCGTCTCATTCTGCACCTTGTGATTTATTGAATTCAAAAATTTAAAGGTGTAATTTTTGCTACGCCAGCTTTCTGGTATACTCACATACTTTGCCATGTAACTGTGAATTTGTTGAACCAACAGCATAGATGCATTCATGTTGATGGCTAGCAGAATATTATCAATGAGAACTTTAACTTGCTCTGGGTTGGATTTCTTTACGAGTGATAGCTCGTTCCTCTTCTCTCAGTCTTTGGTGCTTTCCCCCAACAAGGTACGGATCCCCATTCCCATCTTACATCTGCGTACAATTTCAACCACTTTCAAATGACTTTTGTGCTGAATGTGATGCTTGAGGTAGTCCAGCTTCCATTCTGTCCACACTTTTCCTTCCAAAAACTCGCTTGCTACTTTGGCTTCACAACATGTTTTACAGAGCAGACCTTTCTCGCTCGAAAAAGAAAAAAATATCACCTAGTTTCACATTTTTTTTCTTCTGTTTGCACAAACTCAGACAGCCATTCCACCTTAAAAGAACTGCATTTCTTTTTAACTTTGGCTTCGTGAGGGGATGTGTCGATGCCCCGTTCGTTTTGACCTTATTATAAAAGGTTAAACAAAAGCAGTGTATCTCATGTGTCTTCTTCTCTTTACATTAGTCACTGTTTGGCTACCTAAAAACATAGGTGGCGGGCGGCGCATGAGGATGTTGTCATTGTCAATCACATTGATTCGGTGCATCAGTACGTATGTGAATCGCATCATTGGCTGGAGCAACCAGTCGCCCCTCACTCATTGAATCACATTCCAAAATAGCACAGCCACAGACTGAATAGTTATATGTTTATTTTATTTTCACTTCAGGTGGGATTTCTATTTTTTGTGCACAGCGCAAATTGTCTGTGTGCGGAGACCATAACACCACTGCGCAATTGCACACACGCGCAGCTTAGAGGGAACATTGGTTCCTGGCATCTTCCCAACTGTGTGCGTTTTGCTGGCCTTTCAAGTCTGCAATTCCTTCTCCTGCTCTGTCAAGTTAATTACTGCAGCGTGGTTCGTTTGGATTTTTAGTTACAGTTTGTATGTACTTTGATTTCAGACTGAATTTCTTCCACTTAAAGACTGTTCCTGGGAGAGTTTTTCTCCAGCTGAAGGTAACCTGGACATTGGGGGCAAAGTTGGAGATATTAATTATATTGTTTATTTGACTGTGTTGCTATTGTGACACACCCCGGCTCATCACAAGTAGAAACTCAGAGAGGCAGAAAATCAGTCCCACCACACCTTTGTCAATGGGCCATTAAGGCCTGGGCCAATCTATTCTACATAACAAAGATCTACTCCTTCAGGCAGAGCCATAATAGGAATTGCCCAAAGCCCTTTCATTACATCATCACCCAGCAAGAATCAACCAAGCCTGGGACTCAAAAGACAAACTACACAGTTACCCCTGCATGGTCCAATGGGAGTCTGACAACCAATCAGAATACAAGCTCAAATTCAAAGCCCAACAGAGGGCATAAAACCCAAGCACTCTTAGCATCTCTTTCCTTTTCTGCCCAGGAACCCACCCTGTCCACCATTAAACCATCTTTCCAAACAGCCTCTATATTTCCAGTGTCTCTTTTTCCCCACTTGGCACTGAACCCAGAAGGACATTTCTTCCAACAAGCACTTCAAGTTCTGGTCGAGTTTTACACAATTGTTTGTTTTCAACAAGCCAACACCACCCCTAATGACCATGTTAACATGATGCAGGGGACACAGAACAGTAGACCAGGAAGGAATATCTCAGGAATTAAATACAGATAAAACAGATAAAGATGGCAGGCAGGTGTAAAAAGGAGAAAATGAACGTGGCTGGTCCAATGGGGCCATGGGAATCCTGCAAGGGGTGATTAGGCTGAGCGTAGTAGACTGGTGATGATGAAACATAGCAGTCTGAGGTGATGAAATATTTATGAATGGGGAAATGATACTGTAATCTGCAGTGCAGCACTGAGGGAAAGTGAAATTTCAGGAATACTGTAATAGCAAAAGCCTCCATTAATTATCGGGAGCAAGCTGTAATGTCCGTTACTATGGCAACAGTGTCCCCTATGTATTGTGCCCTTTTTTTTAATCTTCCTTTTTTTTTTAATTTAGCCTGCTCCCATTTCATATGGTGTGTTGCATTTTATTTTCTTGCAAGCTTTTCATTTTCACAGCTGCAGGCTCGGGTCTGGCTAACAAATGCTGTTTAAACGCGACTGCGTTTTTCCAGAGGAAAACTGGGAAAAAACAACATTCTAGTATTTCCTCAATGAGGAACAGGCGGAGTATATAAACATTTTTAAATCTACCAAGGAATATTGGCTAGTTATTACTATTTTGGGGCAATAATAGCACCAGGAGTGTCTTTATCATGTATCTTTATAAATATTGTGAGAGCCAATTTGTTGTAGTAGTTAAGGCGCCAGGCTAGAAACTGGGACAAGGTGAGTTGTAGGCCCAGCTTCAGCAAGAAGTCAATTGGGTCATCCTGAGCCAATCACTCTCTCTCAAGGTCAAACTACTTCCAAACTTTTGCCAAGAAAAACTGCATGGACTTGCCCAAACAGTTCCTAGGATCTAACTGTGATGATCCAGGTAGGATACAAAACAAACACAGTCACAGAAAACAGGTGAAGCCCCTTTTATTCCTTCACTTTGCTTCCAAGCTTCAAATATTCTTGATTAGGAAGACAAAAAAAACTCCCAGACAAACAGTTACAAGGAGAAGGGAAAAAGCAACACAAACCAAGCAAGATAAGGGCTGGAGGACGTCCACAGATAACACACACCGGGAAGGATGCCAATCTCAGAGAGGAACCATAAACTAGAGATATTTCCATGCTTTGTTTCCAGCACTCACCCGTATGCAGGTCCATCCTCTTATCCAGCTGTCACAGCTGCAGCCCATGGAGAGGATCAAGGCCCTCTCCTCCCGAGGAGACCACATCTCTCCCTTATCCTCTCCTCTATGCATGCCCTAGGATGGAGAGGGGATAGGCCTGGGTCCTCCTCTGACTGCTCAGCTGGCCTCTGTCCTTCCCCAGCCTCTTCCACAACCTCCAGAGCCACACTTCCATTCCCTGTCGGCTGTTCCTCCTCTCCCTCCAAGTCAGTCTCCACCAGGAGCATGACACTAACACTGACTCCAGAGCACACCTAAACCCCACCTATTATAATCTGTATTATTATTATTATTGAATGGTCAGTGTAATTGACCAACGTAAGAAAATATATCCTTTAAAGCAGAAAGTCTGTTAAACCCAAATTGGATTTTAGCATGCATATCTTATATATTTTACATATACATAAGCCATAAATGGGATTTAAACATTTATTTCTATATCACTCTATTCCCAAAATGACAGATAATCCTCGTCTTATGACTACAGATAATCCTCGAATTATGAGCACAAAGTTTCTTTTGCTGAACGAGACAGTTGTTAAGTGACAACTTTGACAACTTTTCTTGTGACACTGGTTAAGTGAATTGCTGCAGTTATTAACTTCGTAACATGGTTGTTAAGTGAATCCAGCTTCCCCGTTGACTTTGCTTGTCAGAAGGTGGCAAAAGGATCATATGACCCCAGGACTCCAGAAAAATGGTCGTAAGTTCTTTCAGTGCTGTGGTAACTTCAAATGGTCACCAAATGAACAGTTGTAAGTCAAGGACTATCTGTAATTCCCAAAACTTATTTTCGAACATTTTTAAGCAGTTCCATTTTATGAAGTTAACAACCATATTACTAACTTAATAATACATGTGTGTAGCACTGAGTTCTCAGCTTTTGTTTATTAAATAGAATAGAATAGAACAGAACAGAACAGAACAGAACAGAATAGAATAGAATAGAATAGAATAGAATAGAATAGAATAGAATAGAATAGAACAGAACAGAACAGAACAGAATAGAATAGAATGAATTCTTTATTGGCCAAATATGATTGGACACACAAGGAATATGTCTTTGGTGCAGATACTTTCAGTATATATAAAAGAAAAGATACATTCATCAAGAGTCAAGAATCATCAAGTACAACACTTAATAATAGTCATAGAGTACAATAAGCAATCAAATCATACTAGGAAACAGTCAATATAAATCGTAAGGATACAAGTGGCAAAATTACAGTCATACATTCACAAGTGGGAGGGGATGGGTGATAAGGAGTGATGAGAAGATTAATAGTAATAGTAGTGCAGACTTTGTAAATAGTTGGACAGTGTTGAGGGAATTATTTGTTTAGCAGAGTGATGGCTTTCAGGAAAAAAACTGTCCTTGTGTCCAGTTGTTCTGATGTGCAGTGCTCTAGAGCAGGGGTCCCCAAACACCAGGTCCCGGACTGGTACCGGTTTGTGGATCATTTTGTACCGGGCCGCAAAGAATGAATAATCGTGATTAAAATATATATAAATATATGTTTTTAGTAAAGAAATAGTAAAGAAGCCCTTTACTATTGGGGAAGAATTGATTTTGCCAGTCCTTGAAAAAGTGTTTCTGCGTGCAACTGGTCCCTGGTACAAAAAAGGTTGGGGACCACTGTTCTATAGCATCCATTTTAGAAATTCCGTTTCATGATGTTAACAACCATATTACTAACTTAATAATACATGCATGTAACACTGAGTTCTCAGCTTTTGTTTGTTAAATGACATTAAAAGAACATGGACAAAATATAAAAAACAAAAATTTCAGAATGTCAAACAGAATTATTTTATTATGCATGGCTCTACCAAACTTCTGTTTGTCTTAAAATTAAGGGACACAGAAATATTTTAAAAGCAACATTTTTGTTGCCATGCCATAAAAATTTGTTTCTTGGAAATTGTAATAGTTATAATAATAAGAATACAGCTGGAAGGGACCTTGGAGGTCTTCTAGTTCACCTCCCTGCTCAAGCAGAAAACCCTATACCATTTCAGTGACTGTCCAGACTGTTCTGTATGTAAAGTGGATGACTCCAAATCTACAAACCTGATTGGCTAAGAAAAAGAACAGTGGATTGGTTCACTAGGAACCAATCCAAAGAGCTGCCAAAAAGGCGGCAAATCCAAATAACTGCCATTGGCTGCAAGCAGGCAAGCCAGCCTGTATAAAAGGGCTGGCCCCGGCTTCAGCCGGTGTTCCATTTTACTGACTGGTTATAATAAAAGTATTTGTTGTTGGAACCCGGTCTACCTCGTGTGTTTTCCGAACAAAACACTGGCGACGAGGATGGGATCGTCCTGAACGGGAAAACCTGCACGCGGTGATAAGAAGTCCAGATACAACCAAGATGTCTGGAAACAACGCACCGCCCGCACCCTTCAATCCCAACGAAGAGGATTGGGATTCCTATGCTGATCGCTTCCAAATGTACTTGGAAAGCAATGAAATGGAAGGCATTTCCGAGCAACGCAAGAGAGCCGTGTTCCTGACGCACTGCGGACCAACAGTGTTTAAAATGGCAAAAGCCCTCGCGAAGCCCCGGGACGTTAAACAATTAACGTGGACAGAATTGCAGAGACTCCTCAAAGCACACTACGCTCCGATGGTGTCTAACTTAATAAAGCGACACGAATTTTACCGAAGAGACCAGAGAGAGGGAGAAACCGTCGCCGATTTCATCGCTGCACTCAGACAAATAGGGGGTGAGTGTGAATTCTTAAACATAGACGAGGCAATGAGAGATCGCGTGGTGTTGGGCCTGAGAGACTCGACCGCACAGAGTAAAATGCTCAATAAGCCCAACATCACCGTTACCGAAGCCATTGCGGAAGCTACAGCCGCTGAAGCCGCGAAAAAATCTGCAGTGGCCCTTAAAAAGATGAACACACACAGCGATGAAACACCAGCCAAAGATAGAAAACATCCTGCCACCACGACCCACTATGAAGAGTCGGGCGAAACAAACGAATCGAGCGAAGAGGACGACGAGGTCCACCGTTTGCTCACAAACAAAAAAGAGCGCGAAAGGAGAAATTGGCGGGAATGCGCTGGCTGCGGAGGAAACCATCCACGAGCCGAATGCAGATTTCTCGATGCCATCTGCTGACATTGCAAAAAACGAGGGCACATCGAGAAGGTCTGCAGAAACAAAAAATTCGACAGCCCGACGAGACGCAGAAATTCCCCAACACGAGCCGAGCCTAAACGAGCCGAAAGAAAATGGCAACAAGAGAAGCAAGCCAATACACACCAAACTGTCATTATTCAGAGCTCCCAGACGGAAAGTGGGAGAAAAATTAAAATCATCGTGGAAATCGAGGGAAAACACTGCAAGATGGAAGTGGACTCGGGGTCCTTCCTCTCCATGGTATCGTGGGACACAATTAAACAGTTAGTCCCAGGTATCAAACCCAAAGACTTGAAGAGGCAGCACCTAACCCTCAAAGACTATCAGGGAAACCAAATCCCTGTGATTGGCATGGGACATTTCCGAGTCGCCTCCAAGAATCACATCAAGGTGCTTCCACTGACCATAGTCAACCAAGACAGACCAAGCCTCCTGGGCATCGAGTGGTTCGCGCCATTGGGCATCGGGATGACCGGGGTCGATCGAGTGACTACAACCGGCTGGGAAGACGACATCATCCGAGAATTCCAGGACGTTTTTGACGGCTCACTGGGCAAGTACCGGGGAAACCCCATTTCTTTCAATTTAAACCCCCAAATAGCCCCACGAAGAATAAAAGCCAGGCGAATTCCTTTTGCACTAAAGGCAAAAATAGAGGAACAGCTGGACAAATTAGTAGCCCAAGGGGTTTTAGAACCTGTGGACCATGCCAAGTGGGAAACGCCTATCGTCACACCCATTAAACCTGACGGGTCCATCAGAATCTGTGGTGACTATAAGGCTACCCTGAACCACGCATTACAACCAAGCGCATACCCGGTGCCAGTAGTCCAGCATTTGCTTCATTCCCTGGGAAATGGCAAAGTTTTCGCCAAACTCGACTTGGCACAAGCCTATCAACAACTCCCAGTGGACCCAGAAACAGCAGAAGCGCAGACTATAGTCACCCATAAGGGCGCATTCAAATGCCACCGACTCCAATTTGGAGTAAGCGTAGCCCCTGGCGTCTTCCAGAGTCTAATGGAACGCCTTCTAAATGGCATACAAGGAGTCGTTACCTATTTCAACGACGTCCTAATCTCGGCCAGAGATGAAACACAATTAAGGAACAGACTGAAAAAGGTTCTGACTAAGTTTAGAGAATCTGGCCTCAAGGTTAAAAGAGAAAAGTGCTGTCTAGTTAAGAACAGTGTCGAATTCCTGGGCTACTCAATAGACGGAGAGGGTATCCACCCCACAGACAAAAAAGTTAAAGCAATCAAAGACGCTCCTGAACCAAGAAATAAAACAGAACTACAAGCGTTCTTAGGATTAATTAATTTTTATAATGTGTTCCTGCCAAACAAAGCCACTATAGCAGAACCGTTACACCGTCTGCTAGACAAAAAGGCAACTTGGACTTGGGGTTACAAAGAAAAAAAAGCCTTCCAAAATATTAAAAGATTGCTAACATCAACAAACATTCTCATCCAATTTAGCGACACTCTGCCATTAACAGTGACTTGCGACGCTTCACCATATGGAGTAGGTGCCATCCTGAGCCACCAACTACCGGATGGCAGAGAAGCACCCGTCGCATATTATTCTAGGACTCTATCAAAAACCGAGCGGAATTATAGCCAATTGGACAGGGAAGCTCTAGCAATTGTCGCTGGAGTAAAACGATTCCACGAATATTTATATGGGAGAACTTTTCGAATCATAACGGATCACAAACCGTTAATGGGGATTTTGGCGGGAAACAAGCCAACACCTAATATACTGTCCCCAAGAATGACGAGATGGTCAGAGTTCCTGGCAGCTTATTCCTACACTCTGACACACCGGCCAGGGAAACAAATTTCCCATGCGGACGCTTTGAGCAGAGCACCTTTACCAGCAACCGACGCAGACCCGGCACCAGCGATGACAACGCTACAAATCGAGACTTGCCCCGATCTACCCATATCAGCGTATGATGTCGCCAGAGCCACCGCGAAAGACTCATTGACTGCCCGCGTTCTTAGCTGGGTAGGTAAAGGCTGGCCGGAGAATCAAAAAACTGAAAACTTTAAACCTTTCCGGTCCAGACAGACTGAACTTTCTATCCAAAAGGGGTGTTTGTTGTGGGGTGATCGGGTAGTAATCCCTGCTAAACTACAGCCCAGGGTACTTATGCTGTTACATGAAGGGCACCCGGGAATGGTTAAGATGAAAAGCCTTGCCAGAAGTTATGTGTGGTGGCCGGGTATTGATAAGGACATAGAGTATTGGGTAAGCTCATGCCACAAATGCCAGGCAATTAGACCATCCCCACCAAAGGCACCTGTTAAGGACTGGGAAACCCCTCGAGGACCGTGGTCAAGAATACACATTGACTTCGCGGGGCCTACCAAGGGGCATACCTTTCTGATTGTCGTTGATGCCTATTCCAATTGGCTTGAAGTAAAAATCATGCCATCAATGACAACAGAAGCCGTAATAAAGAAACTAGACAGCCTGTTTGCCACCCATGGCATACCGGACATTCTCGTCTCAGATAACGGGCCACAGCTAACCAGCATACCATTTGAGCAATACCTAGCCTCCCTAGGTATAAGACATGCACTAACCGCGCCGGCTCACCCAGCTGCGAACGGCAGGGCTGAGAGAATGGTCCGGTTTACCAAAGAAGGGTTGGAACGAATGGACGCTGGAGACATCCAACAAAAAGTAAACCGTTTGCTCACACTCCAGCACATAACGCCCAGTACTATAACAAATAAATCACCAGCAGAACTACTCATGGGGCGAAAATTAAGATCTTACCTGGATAGGTTACACCCAAATTTTACCCCAGAAAACCCCCCTGACTCCTCAACACGGTTCAGACAATTCGAAACAGACGATTTGGTATACGCCAAAAACTTCACCGGGGACCCGGTATGGCTACCAGGGCAAATTATCCAAATTACAGGCCCCAAATCCTACCGAGTAAAATTAGACGATGGCAGGGAATGGAAGCGGCACATAGACCAGCTTCGATCTCGAATTATAGAAAGAACCACAGACTTACAAACATTCACAAAAAAACCCGGCGAAATGCAAACCAAGGTGGGGGGGGAAAGGCGAGAAACAAATAAAGAACTGTTTAAAACTGAAACTAACATTCAAATAAATAAACCTAACATTCAATACGATCAAAAAGAGCCAACAAAAGACTCACCGTTTGAAGAGACCCGCGGAAAGAGACCATCGGAAGGGGCCAGCCAAGCCAGCTCGACCTGCCCCGAGGAAACGGGAGGGAGCGGCAAAACCGCCGGCCTAAGAAACTCAGGCGGCGGTAAAATGGCTGACTCACCCTTCCAGACGGTTCCAGGGAGAAGGACGGACGACACAGCAGCCCCATCCGAACCGGTCGAAGTCTTCACTGAAAATGAACCGCGCAGGTCAAGTCGAGTCCGGAAAAGCCCCACCTACCTGCGAGACTACGTCACCACGTAGGACTGAACTAAGGGGGGAGGGGTGTTCTGTATGTAAAGTGGATGACTCCAAATCTACAAACCTGATTGGCTAAGAAAAAGAACAGTGGATTGGTTCACTAGGAACCAATCCAAAGAGCTGCCAAAAAGGCGGCAAATCCAAATAACTGCCATTGGCTGCAAGCAGGCAAGCCAGCCTGTATAAAAGGGCTGGCCCCGGCTTCAGCCGGCGTTCCGTTTTACTGACTGGTTATAATAAAAGTATTTGTTGTTGGAACCTGGTCTACCTCGTGTGTTTTCCGAACAAAACACAGACTCTTCTTAAAAACCTCCAGGGATGAAGCACTCACAACTTCTGACAGCAAGCTGTTCCACTGGTTGATTGTCCTCACTGTTAAGGAAAATTCTCCTTAATTCCTGGTTGCTTCTCTTCTTGATTAGTTTCATCCATTGTTTCTTGTCTTGTCTTCTGGTGCTTTGGAAAATAAATTGACCCCTTCTTCTTTGTGGCATCCCCTCAAATAGTGGAATATTGCTATCATGTAACCCCTCATCCTTCTTTTCTGTAGACTAGCCATACCTAGTTCCTGCATAACACCTAATGTTAGGTGTGCCCAGAGGTGGTATTCAGCAGGTTCTGACTTGTTCTGGAGAACCAGTAGAGGAAATTTTGAGTAGTTCGGAGAACCAGCAAATACCACCTCTGACTGGAGATTTTACAGTATCCTCCCCCTGCCATGCTTACTAAGCCATGCCCACAGAACCAGTAGTAAAAAAATTGGAATCCCATCACTGGGTGTGCCTCTACTTTGAGTTACAGTAGGTGAGCAAGGTACATACAAATGACTGGACTCTCACTTGTCCAAAATGGTATAGAACAGTGTGGCTAACCTTTTTGGGCTCCTGTGCCAAAAATTGTGCATGCGCTTGCGTGCCAACACCCAGAAGATAATGTGCGCCCCTCCACACCCCCTGAGCATGTGCGCTGCAATCCCCCACCCCCTTACCTGCACTGTGCCTCCCAGCTGATTTTCAGCCTGTTTGAGGCCTTTTTTGGCCTCCCAGGCTTGAGGAAAGTCTCTGCAGCCTGAATAATAGGCCTGTTTCATCACTTCCGGTATTAACAGGCCTATTTTTCAGGCTGCAGAGTCTTTCCTCAACCCTGGGAAGTCGAAAAGACCTCAAACCGGCTGAAAATCAGCTGGGAGGCATGCGCATGTGCAGTGAGGTAAGTTTGCCTATGGCTTGCGTGCCAATACAAATAGGACCTTGGAGTGCCATAGGTTTGCCATCACCGATATAAGATATCCTACTTGAGCATGAGACTGGACTAGAAGACCTCCAAGGTCCCTTCCAGCTCTCTTCTGATTCATATTCAGATATTTTGCATTTTTTTCTAGGCCTATCCTTCTTTTGAAGACTGAGCTTTGGTTTTCAAAAATATCTGAGAAAGCACTTTCTCAGGGAAGCCCAGGGCCTGCACCTGAGAAAGCACTTAAGGAAATGATACTGCCTTCATTTGGGGCACATCCACAGGAGAATAGAAACAATTGCTACAAAAAGCAATGTTGGAAAAAGAGTGAGCACCACACTGTAAACTGCATAAGGAGAAATGTAAATAAATTTAGCAAGAGAACAGTAGAAAATGTAATCGCCTGGGGAGTAAAAAAAAAAAAAGGTTTGGTGTACAGTTGAAATTTAAGATCAATGTTTTTTTCCTCACGTGAGTGGAATGGTTGGGTACAAAAGCACCTTGGGAAGGCCTTGGATTGATTGTACTGCATATCTGAGTGGCACTATGGAAGCCACAGCAAAATAAAAGGTTAATACTTTTTAGCACTCGCTTGCATAATATGTCCTGGAAGGAAAAGGAAGGGAGATATTGAAATACAAGAATCGATAGATTTGTCAAAGTGCTCCTTGCAATCAAACCACCCTCCATCGCAACCTGAGGGCAAATCATGTAGTAGGACACTGGCTGAGCCACACAGCAGACAACTGGAAAGGATGGAGAGGACTCAGCTGGGCAAATTTCTCTCAGGAAGGACAATTAGGAGCTTTACAAGGGGTCTGAAGATGAAAGATGAAAGAGAAACAAAACAAACAAAAGAGGAAGAGATTCAAAATAGCCTAGAACAGTGGTGGCTAACCTTTTTTGGGTCCTGTGCCGATAATTGCATGTGTGCTCGCATGCCAGCACCCAGAAGTTAATGCGTGCTGGCCCCCCACGCACCCTGTGCATGTGTGCGTGACCCTCCCTCACGTGTCACGTGTCTTTGCACATGCGCATGCAACTCCCACATCACATGTCGTGCGTCTGCGCTTGCACATGCAATTTCCCCTTACGGGGTGCATGTCTGCGCATGCACACGCCATTCCCCCTGCATGTGCCTCACACTACATGTCTGCGCAAGCGCCGCGATTCCCCCTCACAAAAGGAGATCACATGAGCCCAGGACACTGCAACGGTCATAAGTATGAATCAGTTGCCAAGGATCTGAATTTTGATCACATGGCAATGGTCCTAAGTGTGAAAAACAGTCACAAGTCACTTTTTTCAGTGCCGATGCAATTTCAAATGGTCATTGAACAAACTATTGTAAGTTCAGGACTACCTGTATTTCCTCATATCACATAGATAGAATCTTGCCAGTCTAAATCTATACCACTGTATAACTCATAATGGATATTCCCCAGGTGATTCTAGGGAGTGTCTTTCCTATATTTCTTCCTCTGTCTCAAATCCAGTGCTGGCTTATGCTGTCTCTTGTCTCCCCCGTCCCCCTTCTTGGAATGTGCTTTATCCTTCATGGGAAATGGCTTCTTCACTGTAGTCCAATACACCTCTTCCCCCTTCGTAGACACAATCCATCAAAGCACGGTCACCAAAACTGTTTTGATGAGAGATTTGCATCTGCTGTTTCCAAAGCTATGCCTAATGCTACAAATATGAAAACTGTTCTGTTTGGACAATAAGGTATGCGAGACCGGTATTTCAACAACAATTCTTTATTAAACAGTATAGTGACTTGTAGCAGAATGTTTGCTAAACCTGCGGCAGCCTTCTTATAGTGGCTACACACAGCTTGCGGCCAATGACAGTTCTTTAGAATTCCCACCGGCGGGCCAATCAGATTGGTGTGTAATTGCCCAATCCAAGAGCGGCCTTTTCAGCTAATCAGTTTTAGCTATTTGGAGTCTTCCAATTTCCATACACAACACCTCTCCCCCCTTGGTTTTGTCCAACGTGTGTAACATAGTCACGCAGGTAGGTGGGGCTTTTGTGGGTCCTACTTGACCTGCACAGTTCAGTCTCATCATGGTCTTCCATCGGTTCAGACAGGATCGCCTTTTCTCCAGGTCTTCTCCATGGAACCTCCTGGAAGGGTGAGTCAGCCTTGCTGCTCCCGCCTGGGTTTCTCGGGCTGGTTGAGGTGGCTTTGCCGCTCCCTCCTGGTTTGTCCGGGTTGGTCGAGCTGGCCTGGCTGTCTCCTTCCAGGAAGGCCTCGCCTGCTACCGGTTCTCTTCTCCGGAGGTCATCTATGGGTAAGTGCTCTTTTTGTTTTATCAGAGTTTCTAATTCGGGTTTGTGTTGTGTCTTTTGTCGTATTATTGGTGGTTCGTCTCTCCCTTTTTTATTATTTTGTGTTTCCCCACCCTCCTCGGTTATTTTTGGAGTGTTTATTGGTGTTGGCAGCAGTGCTGTAGTGTTTCGTTCCAATGTCCTAGAGCGAAGCTGGTCGATGTGCCGCTTCCGCTGTCGTCTAGTGCGAGTCGGTATGAATGGGGCCCTGTGATTTGAGTAACTGTGGCTGGAAGCCATAATGGGTCCCCAGTAAGATTTTTCATGTAGACTAAGTCACCTATAGCAAAGGAGCGATATTTACTTGAGGAGTCAGGGGTTTTTTCACAGGTATAAGTAGGGTGCAGTCTATCAAGGTAGGAATGCAGTTTTCTACCCTTGAGGAGTTCAGCTGGGCTTTTGTTGGTGGTTGTGCTAGGGGTGATATGCTGAATCATTAACAGTTTGTTTAGTTTATCCTGAACATCCCCCGTGTCCATTTTGTCTAGGGCCTCTTTGGTATAACGAACCATGTGTTCAGCTCGTCCATTTGACGCCAGATGAGCTGGCGCTATTAGGGCATGTCGGATGCCCTGCGCAGCCAGGTATTGCTCGAAAGCTAAAGTAGTAAACTGGGGGCCATTGTCAAAGACTACTGCATCTGGCAGTCCATGAGTAGCAAAAAGTCTGTTCAATTGTTTTACAACTGCTTCAGTAGTAGTGGACGCCATGAGGAAAACTTCTAACCAATTTGAATAAGCGTCAACAATTACAAGATATGTGTTCCCTTTTGTTGGCCCAGCAAAGTCAATATGCAGTCTTGACCATGGGCCTCTGGGAGTTTCCCATTCCAGGACTGGTGCAAGAGGGGGGGTAGCCCTAGATTTCTATGCAGTCATGGCATGTAGCCACTCATTTTTCAATGTCTTTGTCCAGCCCTGGCCACCAGACGTAACTCCTGGCCAGGGCTTTCATGTTTACAATGCCCAGGTGTCCCTCATGCAACATGCACAACACTTCCTCCTGCAACTTTTTTGGGATTACCACCCTGTCTCCCCACAGTATACAACCCCTTTCAATGGACAGTTCAGTCTGCTGGGTGTGAAAAGGTTTAAAAGTCTCGCCTCTATCCTCATCCGGCCAGCCCTTACCTACCCAATGCAGGATTCAAGCTGTCAGCGGGTCTTTCGCGGTAGCTTTAGCGACGTCTGCTGCGGTTAGTGGCAGATTCAGCCAAGACTCGATTTGGAGAGTGGAGACGGTGGGAGTTGGGTCCCCTTCCTTGTCGGGCAGTGGGGAACGGCTCAAAGCATCTGCATGGGTGATGGTCTTTCCAGGGCGATGGATGAGTGTGTAATTGTATGCAGCGAGGAATTCTGACCACCTCGTCATTCTTGGTGATAGGATGTTCGGGGTTGGTTTGTTCCCTGCCAGGATCCCTAGCAGGGTTTATGGTCTGTGATAATAGAAAATGTCCTACCATATAGGTATTCGTGGAATCTTTTGATACTTGCTATAATTGCGAGGGCTTCTCAGTCAAGTTGGCTGTAGTTTCTTTCAGATTTTGACAGCGTTTTGGAATAGAAGGCGATTGGTGCTTCTCTGCCATCTGGTAGCTTGTGGCTCAGTATGGCGCTGATTCCAAAAGGTGATGCATCACAGGTGACCATCAGTGGCAGGATGTTGCTGTATTGTATTAAAATGGTGTTGGATGTTAATAAGTCCTTGATGTTTTAGAACGCTGTTTGTTCTCAGTGGCCCCAATTCCAGACAGTTTTTTTATCTAATAGTCGATGTAATGGCTCTGCTATGGTTGCTTTTTGAGGCAGGAAGACATTGTAGAAATTAATGAGACCTAAGAACGCCTGTAATTCTGTTTTGTTCTTAGGCCTGGCTGCTTCTTTAATTGCCTTTTTTTTCTTTTCAGTGGGGTAGCCTAAGAATTCGACTTGATTGGTGGCTAGTTGACATTTTTCTCTTTTGACCTTGCAAGACTTCTCTTAGTCTATTTTCCAATTGGTGTTTACTTTTTGCTGACATTAATATTTCATCAAAATAGGGAACAACTCCTTTTATTCCATTTAGGAGGTGCTCCATGAGGCTTTGGAAAACACCTGGGGCAATGCTAACCCCAAATTGAAGTCTATTACATTTGAATGTCCCTCTGTGTGTGACTATAGTCTGTGCCTCTACAGTTTTGGGGTCAACCGGCAGCTGTTGATATGCTTGCACGAGATCAAGCTTCACAAAATTTTTTCCTCTCCCTAATGAATGCAACAGGTGTTGAACTACCGGAACAGGGTATGCGCTTTGCTGGAGTGCATGATTTAGGGTAGCCTTATAGTCACCACAGATGTGCACTGACCCATCTGGTTTGACAGGGGTCACGATGGGAGTTTCCCACCTGGAATGGTCGATTGGCTCTAACACCCCTTGTGCAATAAGTTTGTTAAGCTGCTTGTCTATTTTTGCTTTCAAGGCAAAGGGAACGCGTCTGGCTTTGAGCCTGATGGGAGCTATCTTAGAGTCTAGGCTGAATGTTATTGGGGTCCCCTTGTAGTTGCCTAGGGTCCCGTCAAATACATCCCATAACTCTTCCAGCAGGCTCTCTTCCCAATTGGTCTCAGAGACGCTGTTGATCCCGGTCACTCCGATTCCCAGGGGCTCGAACCATTTGATTCCCAGCAGGCAAGGACAATCCTGGTCGACGATTGTCACAGGAAGTACCTCAGCGTGGTTTTTGAACTCTATTAAGAAATGTCCAAGACCTACTACCGGGATTCGGTTTCCCTGGTAATCTTTAAGTATTAGCTTTTGCTGTTCCAGTTCTCTTTGCTTGATGTCTGGTATCAGGTTTCTGATAGTGTTCCAGGATACCATTGACAGGTATGATCCGGAGTCTACTTCCATCTCACAAGGCTTTCCTTCGATTTTCACATTTATTCGGACCTTTTTTGCATTTGCTGCCCTGGCATTTCCGATGATTATTGTTTGAATATGTTTCTTCTCTGTCATTCATTCGCTGGTTCCTGTTCTCTTGGCTCCCTCAGCTTCCAGCTTGTCTCTCTCTGTTTCGGGGGGGGTGGGGGGGTGTTTGCTGCTGCTTCTCTTTGGACTATAGCTCTTTTTCTTTCAGCAGACCCTAGCAATGTGCCCCTGTTTCTCACAGAATCTGCAAAAGGCATCCAGGAATCTGCATTCGGAGCACGGGTGATCGCCTCCACATCCAGCACACTGGAATTCTCGCCTCCTTCTTTTTTCCCCCGCCATTTTCTTTCCTACTGAAGCCTATGTATGTCTTTGTTGTCATCATCGATGTCACTTGGGGAGTTGAGGTCTTCATGGTGGGCAGTTGTTGTGGGCTGTTTTTGGTTTCCTTCTGCCTTTTTTTCCTCGGGTTTGGTTCGGTGGTTCTGCAATTGTTGAATTCATCTGGTGCATGGTGGCTGCAGATTTCTTGGCTGCTTCAGTGGTGGTGGCTTCTGTGATGGCCTCAGCCACTGTGATGTTCGGTCTGTTTAACGGCTTGCTTTGGAGCGTAGTGTCCTTCAATCCCAGGACCACGCAGTCTCTCATGGCTATGTCCATGTTCTGAAATTCACAGGCTCCCCTGATATTTCTTAGGGCTGCTACAAAATCTCCGATGCTCTCATCTTCCCGTTGGTCTTGTTTATAAAATTTGTGCCTTTTGATCAGATTGGAGATCACAGGCGCATAATGGGCTCGTAGCATGCGGTTTAATTCTGGCCATGCCATCTGTTTCACGTCCCGCAGTTTGGCTAACACCTTTGCAATTTTGAAAACGGCAGGGCCACAATGCGTGAGGAATACAGCTCTGTTTCTCTGGTCGGTTATTTCTTGTAGCTCGTTGCTTTTCAAGATCAGAAAATGGTCAATGTATGACTCCCAATCTTCTTCGGCTGGGTTGAATGGTGTGGGCGGCGCATTGTTACCGGCCATCTTGGTTGCTCGGTTCTGGTTGCCGCGTGCTTTGGTCTCGTTCTTCTAGGATGATCCCACCTTTGTCACCAGTGTTCCATTTGGACAATAAGGTACGCGAGACCGGTATCTCAACAACAATTCTTTATTAAACAGTATAGTGACTTGTAGCAGAACATTTGCCAAAGCCGCAGCAGCCCTTCTTATAGCGGCTGCTCGTGGCTTGCGGCCAATGACAGTTCTTTAGAATTCTCGCCGTCCGGCGGGCCAATCAGATTGGTGTGTAATTGCCCAATCCGAGAGCAGCCTTTTCGGCTAATCAGTTTTAGCTATTTGGAGTCTTCCAATTTCCATACATAACAAAAACCTTGAATCTGGTTCCTGATACAATCACTTTCTATGGCTACTTATTATAGTTATCATGGCGTGTTCTGAAAAAACACAGCTCGAAAGATCCAATTGCATGCAAACAATTATTGTTCAGATTCTCAACTGGGGGATATACTCTGTTGATGTCCATCCAAAACGGAAGTACTGATTTCTCCATTAAAGCTCTCTGTCAATGGCAGTCTGATAAGGATTCAAATTTACTACTTATCCCAATTTGTACGATTGCTATTAAAATGCATACCACTTGCTACAGTTCAACTCCTCTCCCCAAATTCCACCATTCTCCTGATTTTATAGGAGAATTTTATGCAACTGTCAAATGTTTGCTCAGACATGTTTTGAGTTCCTTACAAGGAATAGAGGCACATATGCATTCACACAACACACACACACACACACACACACTCCAAAACCTGCTAAAAACCAAAACCAAAGTCCAGAATACTTTAAATAAAACTATCATCACAGCCATAAGTGATAGGCTATATAGAAAAGAAAAGAGCAGAGGTCTTTTTTATGAGGATCAAACAGAACTAACAAGCTTTTTAAAAATAAATAAATAAATAAAGGTTTAATATGTAAAAAAAGATGGGGAAGAAAAATACAGGTAGTCCTCGACTTATGACCATAATTAAGCCAAAATTTTTGTTGCTAAGCGAGACATTTGTTAAGTGAATTTTGCCCCATTTTATGACTTTTCTTGTCACATTTGATAAGGGAATCACTGCACTTGTTAAGTTAGTAACCTGGTTGTTAAGTGAATCTGGCTTCCCCAGAAGGTCACAAAATGAGATCACATGACCTTGGGACACTGCAACCGTCATAAATATGAGTCAGTTGCCAAGTGTCTGAATTTTAATCACATGACCATGGGGAAGCTGCAATCGTCATAAGTGTGAAAAATGGTCATCAGTCATTTTTTTCGGTGCCATTGTAACTTTGAACAGTCACTTAATGGGCTGTTATAAGTCAAGGACTACCTGTGCAAAGGCAAAGAAAGAAAAAAGATAAAAAAACAGGAAACAAAAAAAATATATGCTACCTCTAGGAAATAATGCAGCCTCATCATTAAATTCTGACCATCTGGAATAAGACTGATCAATGTTTTCATTCTTTTCATTCAAAGACAAGAAGTTCATAAAAAGAGAACAAACATGCTGTCAACCTTAAGTTGTCCATTTGGGATTGCACTGTCTTTGCAACTTTGAGGCACCTTTTTTGGTTCCCCCTCTAACCTATCCAATAAAGCAATAATTCTTGATATACTGACAAGTTCTAAGTTTTTAGTATCCAGTTCAAAACAATTTTTATGTCTCTATACTTTATTTTTGTGTAGATCTTTGTGCTTATAATATAAACTTATGGATATTAAACCAAAATGGGTTAATCTTGGAAAACATCCAATGAGTAAATATCCAGTCATCTGTTTATATTTGCAATCTTTTTAAACATTCTCTGGGGGATCAAATAAATGCAGAAAATAATTTTTCATTGAATTAATATTGTTAAGAAATCAATGGTGCTTCTTGCTTTAAGATGTCTTATTCCAACTTTTTATTTCAAAGTGTTTACAAATAGCTAGTGTATTTCTAGTTTATTAAAATACTATAAATTTAGAAACTTCCAAAACACATTTCAATATTGATAGTAATTTATGGGTTTTAGTTGCTACTAATGCATTTGGATCAAATGGCGAACTTGAGTGTTGTTTTAATTGATTATAGTGCGGTGTTGCAAGCAGGTGTGGGGTTTAATAGTAGACGCAAATCCATTGGATTAGCAGAGCAGAACTTCACCCAATTTCCAAATATTTGCTTCTCTATCATAAGGCGCATTGTCATCCTTCTTATTTGATAGTCTGTTTATTTTGAGATTAGAAGCTGAACTATAAATAGTGATTCGGTGTATATGAAGGCACTCACCGGTAGTAACTCAGGCACAGAATTATGAGAGAAAGAAATTTTTTTTTTACTCAGTGCTCAACTTATATACTTTAGGTCTGCTGCTTTTCTTCTCTCTTTAATACTGGTACAGGGGTTTCAAACTTGCATCGTCATGTGACATATCACAGCATCATCATGTGACATATCACAATTTTTTCCCCTTCCCTAATCCAGGCGTGGGTGTGGCTCACAGGCCATGCATTAAACAGCCCTGTTTTTATACAATCTTCAGTTTACCAAGAAAGGTATAATTATTTGGTTTTGAACTTTTTCATTTATATCTGTTTATCCTCAGAAGCTGAAGATGTGTACAAATTGATTAACAAAGATTGAGTCACACCTCATACAAGAATTACTCTTCAATAAAACTGGCTACAGTTTTACAGTAGTCCCCAACTTACAACTAATCACCTGTGTGACCAGACCTGATTTTACGATGTTTTTTGAAGCAATTGTTGTCCCCAAAACTGGGCTCTTGCTTGGTGTTGAAGCAGATAAGTCACCGGACACAAGGTGTGGTACAAAATTATGCTTTTATTTTGGTACCAAGATATAAGGAACCTGGCTCAAAAGCTAACCAAGGCCCTCGATGAGAATCTTACAATGATTTTTATAGTCAAAGGGTGGTCGCATTGAACCTTTGCCCTTTCCCTAATAATGCATGCATAACAGATAATATTGATTGGTTATTTGGATCTCAACCTCCTACAAGGCTAAATGTCATGTCACCTGTGTTTCACCCCAGGTCACTGGTATCTTGCAAAGTGTCCTAGTTTCTTGTGCCAGCTATGTGGTTTTCAGAGTTTTTTCTTATAAGCAAGCTATTCTTGTTCCTAATATCCTGGCTAGTGATTTAAGGTGCTAACTTCCATCTCCCTAAGAATGTGCAGTTCCAACCCCTTTCCTATTGCTCAGCAGCTCAAAGCAGCACCCCCATACCCTGCAAACCCCCTCCTTCTGCAGAGAAAAGTAAAAGCAGTTTTAAATCATTGTCTGAGGCAGCACCATCCCACCACCTGCAGTCCCCCCTCCTTCTATAGAAAGAGAGAAGACATGAAAAGCAAGGCTGCTGAAGGCAAAGAAATGAAGACAAGAGAAAAAGTTTTATCAGAATTCATATTTCTCACTCTCCAGGGTGGGATTCAAACATTTTTACTACCGGTTCTGTGGGCGTGGCTTGGTGGGCATGGCATGGCTTGGTGGGCATGGTGTGGCTTGGTGGGCATGGCAGGAGAAGATTACTACAAAATCCTCATTCCCTCTCCATCCCACTAACCTGCTTTCCAGCTCCATTCTCCTGTGCAAGGCAACAAAAGAAGACTCTGCTGATCAGCTGGGACTTGGGAGGCAAAGAATAGATGGGATCAGGGCCAGTCAGAGGTGGTATTTGCTGGTTCTCCAAACTACTTAAAATTTCTGCTACTGGTTCTCCAGAACTAACCAGAACCTGCTGCTTCATGTCACTCTCATTTTCATTCCATCCATACTTGGGTCCTCTCTCCATATATGACCCTTCCTCTGATCCCCAGGGCCTCACCTGTACATACATTCTATCATCTGATCCTTCACAATCATTAAGCAAATCCATATATATTCCTATGGATGTTTTGGTGTTTTTTGCTGGAAGCCAGGCCAAAAAAGGGTGTATGGTAAATAACGGTCATGTGACTGTGGAGGAGCCATAAAGACGAACCAATTTCCAGGCGCTCAAAATGCAGTCATGTACAGTTCACATTCCAGTTTGAGCTTCTTTGGCGACAGACTGAAACCTCATCTCTGTGAGGCTTCGATCCGTGCTCGTTGCTGGAGCACCCTGAGCTGGCTGGTTTTGGAGCTAAGCCATCCCATAGAGGTAGTGAAGAAGGGGGAGACTGCCTGCAGGGTTGAGGAGAACTGCATCTCTTCTCCCCAGTTGGCCATTGCTCCTTTTCCCAAAGGCGGTTGTAGCAGTGGTCAGAAATGGCCACCACAAAGAAGAACTTGACCGGGAAAGAATGTGCAGAAGGAAGATAAGAAGAGAAAGTTTTGGTTGACCAGGTCAAACAGTAAAAGCAAACAAATAAGGTTCCCTGGAATTGAAACTATTAAAAAAAACCAATAACATTGTTCCCTAAGAAGATTTTTAAAGCCCATGTCACACTGCCCAATGGATGCAAAAAGGACACAGCGGACGAGCAAAATGTTCCATCCGTTGTTATCCGCTCTCAAAAGGGGCAAAAATTTGCATAACCGGAGCGGATAACACGGATGCGGGGAGGACGCAGGGCGGATGCAAAGCGGATGCGGAACGGAAGCCCAGCGGATGGAAGCAGATGGGAGCGGATGGTACATCCGCTAGGCTTCCGGGGGGGCGCAGCAAAGCGGACGCGGAACGGATACAGCGGATGCACAGCGGATGCACAGCAGAAGCCTAATGGATGCCTGCCATTAATTGTGCATGCGGGGAGGATGCATTGCGTCAGCCCCACGGATATTACAGAAGCAGCTTGGAAGCAGGTCGCCATTCAGAGGAAAGACCTGCTGCCGGACGGATTGGCTGCCTTGCCTGCCCTGCCTGCATGTTTGCCTGCCAGCCTTGCTGCCAGCCTTGCTACCAGCCTTGCTACCAGCCTTGCTGCCAGCCTCCCTGCCAGCCTCCCTGCCAGCCTGCCTGCAAGCCTTGCTGCCAGCCAGTCTGCCTGCCAGCCTTGCTGCCTGCCTTCCTGCCAGCCTTGGTTCATGTCTGCCTGCCAGCCTTGGTGCCTGCCTGCCTGCCAGCCTCCCTACCAGCCTTGGTGCCTGCCTTGGTGCCAGCTTTCCTGCCAGCCTTGGTGCCTGCCTGCCTGCCAGCCTTGGTGCCTGCCTTCCTGCCAGCCTTGGTGCCTGCCTGCCTGCCTGCCAGCCTTGGTGCATGCCTCCCTGCCAGCCTTGGTGCCAGCCTCCCTGCCAGCCTTGGTGCCTGCCTTGGTGCCAGCCTCCCTGCCAGCCTTCCTGCCAGCCTTGGTTCCTGCCAGCCTCCCTGCCAGCCAGCAACCCCACAACCATGCGGAAGCACAGCAAGCCTCAGCCATCTGCTGCCAGCCCTGGCAAGAGGGACAGGGCTACCATCCCGCCCCCTGGCCCTCACTCTGGTTCTCCTGGGGCTTCTGCAGCATGGGCTCACTCTTCTGGGGCTGGGGCTTCTGCTGCTTCTGCTTCTGGAGGAGTTGATGACAAGCACTCCAGCACCAGCCACCTCCACAGCACCTGCACCCTTCACCCCTGAGACTGAGCGACCAAGAGGAGTGCCAGAGACTCATTTTTGTCTTATAGCTTGTTGTTAATAAAGTCTATTTTTGATTCACACACTTGCTTCATTTCTTTTTTTTTTAATGGAAACTTTTAGAAATGGTTTAAGCCTTTGCATGCTTGTGGGATGGGTTAAGATAGCTGTGGGATGGGTTGAGATAGCTGTGGAATGGGTAATAGCTGTGGGATAGATAAACCTCCAGTGCAAGCATAGTGGGACTGTATGGTCCACCCTCCCAGGTGCCACACCTACGGCCCTTTATTATCAATAATAATGTAATAATTATCCACACATGTCAACATAAACACAACTCTTTATTAAACGCCCTGTTCATTGTAGGCCAACCAAACATACATGGCCCAATCTCATCCGTGTGATGAGACAGGCTGTAGGAAGCATCCATTAAGCATCTACCATCCTGTCTTGCCACTCCACTGCTCCAGCTGGGGAGTTGCACCATTGTCTGAGGAGGTTGCGCTGCTTCTTCACTTCATGTGAGGCTCTGTTGGGGCCTTGCACATCCTGAGTGTCTATCAGGTTTCGCCCTTGCCTCCATTCCCCAGGCTCCATGTCCTCATTGCCTTGCTGAAGGTCCACGAGCCTGTTCTGCAAGACTGGATAGCGGGTGCGCATGAGATTGTGCAGGATGCAGCAAGCTTCCATGATCCTCCTCACGGTCTGTGGGCGATGCTGCATGGTGGTGAGAAGTACCTGGAACCTGCTGGCCAGGATGCCAAAGGCATTCTCCACCACCTGCCTTGCCCTGGACAGCTTGTAGTTGAAGATCCTCTCTTCACGGGTGAGGAGTCTGGAAGTGTAGGGCTTCATGAGGTAGGTTGTGAGGGAGAAGGCGTCATCCACCACGATGAAGTAGGGGACATCTTGTGTGTCGTTGGGCAGGGGTTCTGGATCTGGGAAGCCCACGATGAGGTTGCCTTCCAGCTCCTCCTTGAGGTGACTGGTGTTGTATACCTGGGCATCTGAACATGAGCCGTTCCCTGAAGCATCGATGTACATGAACTTGTAGTCAGCATCGACCATGGCAAAGAGGATGATGCTGAAGAAGCCCTTGGAGTTGAAATAAGTGGACCCCGACTTGGCTGGAGCTTTGCAGGCCACGTGCTTGCCATCTATAACTCCAACGGTGTGTGGTAAGTTCCACTTCTGATACCACTGCTCTGCAACCTTCTTCCATCCTTCTTCAGTGGAGGGGTACTGGAGGAGCTCCTCCTTGTATTCTTCGATGATGGCCTGCACCACTTCTCTGACCACAATGCTGATGGTGTTGGATGGCACCTTCCAGCCGTACTGCATGTTCCTGTAGGTGGTCCCTGAGGCCAGGTGGTGCAGAGTGAGTGCCACCTTGAGCCCAGGTTCCAGGCTGGGCCGGAAGCTGGTGTTTGCCTTGGTCAACCTGGGTGTCAGCCGCCTCACAACTTCGTCAAACATGGCTGGAGGCATCCTCATGAAGTTCTGGAATGCCCGAGTGTCTTCGTTCCTGAGCTCCACCATCAGCTTGTTGTACAGTCCGTCCTCTGCTCTTCTGGCGAACCATCTTTGGATCCAGACTCTTTTTGGGTGGCTCCTTTTCTTCTCGCAGTAGAGTTCACAGAGCCTGCAGATGGCTTCGCACTGTTGCAGAACGATGGTGGCTACTGAAAGGACTTTGTTACAATCCACGGTGGACATGACTGGATGCTGTGGAAGAGGAAGAACCAGATGAAGGCTGCAGAGGTCTGCACCGCTGGGTTGCTGTTCTGAAAGTGAGATGCAGGCGAGTTGCTCCCCCTTTTTATAGGCAGTATAGGTTTTCCGCTAGGCATCCTCTAGGCATCCTCTAGACATCCTTAATATCCGAGATAGGTCCCCTCTGCAAATGTTTTTTCTGTTTTAAACACTTTGTTTCCGTTCTGCATCCGCTAGGTATCCATTCTGCATCCGTTCTGCATCCGTTCCGCTTCCTCCCTGCATCCAGGTGGATGGAGTTCCACGGATGTGTAGCGGACACCTCGCGGATATAGCGGATGCGTAACGGATGCATAACGGATGCGTAGCGGATGCAGAACGGACGAACTGGATACATTTTCCGTGCAAAAGTTTTGGGCAGCCCAAAACTTTTGGAGCAGATAAAACGTCCATAAACGGATGCTGGACGGATAGAGAGGAAGCCAAACAGAGGCAGTGAGTACATCGCGTTTTCGAACGGATGGCAAGGTTTTTTGTCCGTTTTACATCCTCTTTGCATCCGTTGGTTCAGTGTGACATGGGCTTTAGCTGCGAAGGAGAGAGAAAAGGGAAAAGATTTGTTTGTTTTTTTCTCCTTTTCCGATACTGACTTAAGCAAGAAATTGGAAAAAAATCCACTTTGCCATTAATAGGCATTTAATGCTGAAAATAAAAAGTCAAAGGGATAGTGAAGATTTCTGGATAATCGAGGGCTTTTGAAGACAGGAAAGGAGAGAAGGAGGATAAAAGGGCAGGATCTGGAAGGGAGGAGACTGCTTGGAATTAAAAAGAACTTACAGCAAAATCTCAACAAGACTCCAAAAGATACATTTTTAACTGAAATATTGCAACAAAAACCCCAGGAAGAGAAAGTGGAAAAAGAAATAAGAAGAAATAACTTGGGACTATTTGGATTACTTCATGATTTCTGGATTTTTGATTATTGTATTTGAATGATTAAAATCAATCAGGTGGTTGTTTAAAACTGTTTAAAATGGCTCCACTTTTAGAAGAACTGAAAATGGAACTTAAAAAGTACAAAGAATATGCACAAGGTTCTTTTGGCTTCGTGTTTCAGGTTTTAGAAATGGAGATTTGGAATTATGAGAGACAACAAGAAATGCCTGCAGAGCAAGAAGATTGCGACAAAGACGAAGCCATCTTTAATGAACAATTAATCTTCGGTGGGGGGAAAAAAAGGAAAGGGGGAAAAGAGAATGGAAAGTTTAAGATTGAGAAAAACAACTCCAAGAAAAAATACAGTGAAAAATAGGTGTGGAATCAGAAAGCAACAGAAGCGGGAAATGCAGAAGAGAGAATATGGGTGAGTATTTAAATATGGGTGAATATTTAATGGAAAAAAGGATTCTGCAAAGGTACATAAGATAGTATTGTTATATTAGAAATAGAAATAATTTTAGAAAATATGAAACAACGTATGATTAAAATGTTTGATAATAATAGCTATTGTAATTCAGTGGAATGCTTGTCAATAAACAAATGTAACAAAATGAATATTTAATGATTTATAAAACATATGTGAAGAGAAATAAGGGAAAAATTAATTATGGAGATTATATGTGTCTTTAAGGAAGTATGATATTTAATTGAAAAGAAGTGTTAAAGATGTTAAGATTTTAATGATTATTAATGAAAGAACTGAACTGGAACGGAATGAGGGTTTATAATTACATATATTTATAATCTTTAAAAAAAAAAGAATATAGTGTGTATTATAAGAATGTACCAAGCAGAATTCGATTGGAAGTTATGAATTATGTATTATATTGAAGGTCATAACTTTAAGGTATATATTGAAGTTTAAATAAGAGTTGAATGGATGTAATTAAAAGATATAAAGGTGTCATACTCCAGTTAGTAACTGCAGGAGAAAATTTGTTTAATGAAAAAAGATAATATGAAATTGAAACAAAACAGACGAAAGTATAAATATAATGCTTTGAATTGAGATGAGATAATCAAAATAAAATTGAAAAAATTAAAAGAGGGGAAAAACTATATAGAAAATGTAGAATAGCATAAGATATGGAATAGAACACAAAAAGGAGCATGAAATTGAGTTTTGTGTCTGTATAAAGAAATTCAACCCGGGACCACGCTATTTTCAAAAAATATGTTTTACTTGTATTTTGTATGTGTGAAAACCCAAATAAAACTTTATTTTAAAAAAATGCAGTCATGTACAGTTCCAACAACTGTATGTGTACAGTTGTTGGAACTCCAGAACTAACTTGTAAGTAGCTTTGGCAAGGGGCACTTGTAACTTGAAATGCTAAGTGACTGTTCATTCACTGAAGACTACCTGTACTAGGGTCTTATCTATCAGCTTAATGAGCAGACATAGGTTTTCATCATTTGCTGTCATTTCTGCCTACAGTAGTCAAGGCAGTTCCAATAGGTACAAAATATCATGGTTATTTCTATGCGCTAAGCAATAAACAATCTATCGATTGAATGGTTTTTCAATATATGAATCAAAATGAGTTAAAATATGCCGTCTCATCATAAGATCTGTCCTAGTTACTGAACAGAGATGAAATTCAACATAGATCATTTAGGAACCTACTGTGCGTTTGGGTACACTAATAATAAAAAACAAGGGGTCATGATTATCTTGCAGTTGTTTGCCATAAAATCAGTATAATGTAGGAATTTTCCAGTTTCTACACAGCACCTCCAGAATAATGGCTTCTTTGTGAGCTATAAACAACACAGCAGCCTAATCCTGTCTTCTGCTGTTTGCTGTGTGCCAATATTAACCCAGCAGTGAGCCAATGCCTTGTATTCGAAGTACAGTGATGGTTGTCTCAAAAGAGTCGCAAAGGGGAAATTCTTTTGCAACTTCTGTTTAGGAATGTAAACTTCTAATAAATGTACTGAAGCAAATCTCACATAATCAAAAGAACATAAGTATAGGTAGTCCTTGACTTACAACAGTTCATTTAGTGACCATGGAACTCTCATCTCACAAGCAGGAGGCTGTGAGTTCGATCCTAGATATTTCTCTCTTTGGGAACAAGGAGAATGTATCTGCTGAATATAACTCCTCATAAGTGACAGAAAGGGCATCCAACCACTCAGCTCTATTCAGTTGCCCAGACTCCACCCTGCAAAGGATTATGGGGGTTATTAAAAGAAGATGATGATTTAGTGACCATTCAAAGTTATAACAGCACTGAAAAAATGTGATTTATGAACCTTTTTGACCCTTACAACTGTTGCAGCATCCCCATGATCACATGATCAAAATGAAGATGCTTGCCAAGGGGTTCATATATGATGGTTGCAGTCTCCTACAGTTGCATGTGATCACCTTTTGTGTGATGACCCAAGGTCAGATACAAAATAAACACAGTCACAAAAAAGCCCCTTTTATTCCTTCACTTTGCTTCCAAGCTCCAAACATCCTTGACTGGAGACAAAAAAACTCCCATACAAGCAGTTATAAGAAGGAAGAAATGCCATTTAAATTATAAAGAGTAAAAAACAACACAAACCAGGTAAGATAAGGGCTTAAAGATGTCCACAGATATCAGAACACAGATTGGGAAGGACACCAAACTCAAAGAGGAACCATAAACTAGAGATATTTCCGTGCTTTGTTTCCAGTACTCGCCCATACGCATGTCCGTCCTCTTATCCAGTTGTCACAGCTGCAGCCCATGAAGAGGCTCAAGGCCCTCTCCTCCCCAGTAGACCACGTCTCTCCCTTATCCTATCCTCCCTGTGTGCTCTAGGATGGATAAGGGATGGTCCTCCTCTGACTGTTCAGCCAGCCTCTGCCCTTCCCCACAACTTCTGGAGCCACACTTCCATTCCCTTTTGGCTGTTCCTCCTCTCCCTCAGAGTCAGTCTCTACCAGGGGCATGACATTTTGTGACCTTCTGATGAGCAAAGTCAATGGGGAATCCAGATTCACTTAACAACCATGTTACGAAATAAACAAATGTGGCAAGAAAAGTCATAAAATGGAGCAAACATTAACAAAAGTTTTACTTAACAACATCAATTTTGGGCTCAATTGTGGTCATAACTCCAGGACTATCTGTATCTATTTCATGGAAGTGACCTGGGGGGAAATATGAATGTTCTCTATGTTTGAATTTTTCTTTTGACAAAGACGGCTTTAAATCAGGGGTCCCTAAATTTCAGCTCAACAATCCCTTCAGAGAGTACATTGATCCCCCAAACATTATATAAAAATAATGTCAAAAATATAAGAAACACAACTAGAGCCCCTGTCACACTGCACCAACGGATGGAAAGAGGATGTAAAACGGAGAAAAACACTTGCCATCCATTGGTTAACGCGATGCTTCCGTTCTGTACTCACTGCCTCCGTTTTGCTTCCTCTCTATCTGTCCAGCATCCGTCTATTGACATTTCAGCCGCTCAGAAGGTTTTGAGCTGCTCAAAACTTTTGAGTGGAAAATTTACCCAATGCATCCGTTCTGCATCCGCTAGGCATACGGGGGACATCCGTTCTGCATCCATTATGCATCCGCTATATCCGCTAGGCATCCGCTGCGCATCCGTGCAACTCGCATCCATTCCAGCAGTAAACGGACGCAGGGAGGAAGCGGAACGGATGCGAAACGGATGCGCAGCGTTAGTTGCATAGATGGAGAAAGGATGAAAGCAGATGCAGCACACAAAGAAAGCATTTAAAAAAGAAAAAACGTTCGCAGAAGGGACCTATCTCGGATATTAAGGATGTCTAGAGGATGCCTAGAGGATGCAAAGGGACACATAGTGGAAAACCTATATTGCCAATAAAAAGGGGGAGCAACTCACCTGGATCTCACTTTCAGCCCAGCAGCCCAGCTGTGCAGACCTCTGCAGCCTTCATCTGCCTCTTCCTCTTCCACAGCATCCAGTCATGTCCACCGTGGATCATAACAAACTCCTTTTGGTAGCCACCATTGTTCTGCACCAATGCGAAGCCATCTACAGGCTCTGTGAACTCTACTACAGGAAGAAAAGGAGGCGGCCAAGAAGCATCTGGGTCCGAAGATGGATCAGGAGAAGAGCAGATACGGACTGTACAACAAGCTGATGGTGGAGCTCAGGAACGAAAACACTCATGCATTCCAGAACTTCATGAGGATGCCTCCAGCCATGTTTGACGAAGTTGTGCAGCGTCTGCCACCCAGGTTGACCAAATAGAGCACCAAATTCTGCCCCAGCCTGGACCCTGGGCTCAAGGTGGCACTGACTCTGCACCACCTGGCCTCAGGGACCACCTACAGGAGCATGCAGTACGGCTGGAGGGTGCCACACAACACCATCAGCATTGTGGTCAGAGAAGTGGTGCAGGCCATCATTGAAGAATATCTGGAGGAGCTCCTCCAGTGCCCCTCCACTGAAGAAGGCTGGAAGAAAGTTGCAGAGCAGTGGTATCAGAGGTGGAACTTCCCCCACACTGTTGGAGCCATAGATGGCAAGCACGTGGCCTGCAAAGCTCCAGCCAAGTCGGGGTCCACTTATTTCAACTCCAAGGGCTTCTTCAGCATCATCCTCTTCGCCATGATCGATGCTGACTACAAGTTCATGTACATCGATGCTTCAGGCAACGGCTCATGTTCAGATGCCCAGGTATACAACACCAGTCACCTCAAGGAGGAGCTGGAAGGCAACCTCATCGTGGGCTTCCCAGATCCAGAACCCCTGCCCAACGACACACAAGATGTCCCCTACTTCATCGTAGTACACCTTCTCCCTCACAACCTACCTCATGAAGCCCTACACTTCCAGACTCCTCACCCGTGAAGAGAGGATCTTCAACTACAGGCTGTCCAGGGCAAGGCGGGTGGTGGAAAACACCTTTGGCATCCTGGCCAACAGGTTCCAGGTACTTCTCACCACCATGCAGCATCGCCCAGAGACCCTGAGGAGAATCGTGGAAGCTTGCTGCATCCTGCACAATCTCATGTGCACCTGCTACCCAGTCTTGCAGAACAGGCTTGTGGACCTCCAGCAAGGCAATGGGGACATGGAGCCTGGGGAATGGAGGCAAGGGCGAAACCTGATAGACACTCAGGATGTGCAAGGCCCCAACAGAGCCTCACATGAAGGGAAGAAGCAGCGCAACCTCCTGAAACACTGGTGCAACTCCCCAGCTAGAGCAGTGGAGTGGCAAGACAGGATGATAGATTATTAATGGATGCTTCCTTCAGCCTGTCTCATCACACGGATGAGATTGGGCCATGTATGTTGGGTGGGCCTACAATGAACAGGGCATTTCATAAAGAGTTGTGTTTATGTTGACATGTGTGGATCAATGCTTCCATTGTTATTGATAATGAAGGGCCATAGGTGTGGCACCTGGGAGGGTGGACCATACAGTCCCACTATGCTTGCACTGGAGGTTTATCTATCCCCACAGCTATCTCAAGCCATCCCACAGCTATCTTAACCCATCCCAAGGTATCCCTGCCCATCCCACAGCTATTACCCATTCCAAAGGTATCCCTGCCCCCCCCACTGCTATCCTTACCCATCCCAAAGGTATCCCTGCCCATCCCACTGCTATCCTTACCCATCCCAAAGGTATCCCTGCCCATTCCACTGCTATCCTTACCCATCCCACAAGCATGCAAAGGCTTAAACTATTTCTAAAAGTTTCCACCAAGACTTTATTAAAAAAAAAAAATGAAGCAAGTGTATGAAGCAAAGATAAACTTTATTAATAACAAGCTGTAAAAGAAAAATGACCCAAGTCAAGTATCCAAATAAAGTCTACAGGTAGCCACTCAGTTTCTGGCACTCTTATCGGTCACTCAGAGGTGTGCTCAGCCTCCGAGTGACCAATAAGAGTGCCAGAGACTGGTTAGCTGGCTACCTGTGGACTTTATTTGGACACTTGACTTGGGTCATTTTTGTTTTACAGCTTGTTGTTCAATAAAGTTTATCTTTGATTCACACACTTGCTTCATTTCTTTTTTTGTAATAAAGTCTTGGTGGAAACTTTTAGAATTGGTTTAAGCCTTTGCATGCTTGTGGGATGGGTTACGATAGCAGTGGGGTGGGCAGGGATACTTTGGGATGGGTTAAGATAGCTGTGGGATAGATAAACCTCCAGTGCAAGCATAGTGGGACTGTATGGTCCACCCTCCCAGGTGCCACACCTTTGGCCCTTCATTAGTAAGCATTGATCCACACATTTGAACATAAACACAACTCTTTATTAAATGCCCTGTTCATTGTAGGCCCACCCAACATACATGGCCCAATCTCATCCGTGTGATGAGACAGGCTGAAGGAAGCACCCATTAATCATCTATCATCCTGTCTTGCCACTCCACTGCTCCAGCTGGGGGGTTGCACCAGTGTCTCAGGAGGTTGCACTGCTTCTTCCCTTCATGTGAGGCTCTGTTGGGGCCTTGCACATCCTGAGTGTCTATCAGGTTTCGCCCTTGCCTCCATTCCCCAGGCTCCATGTCCTCATTGCCTTGCTGAAGGTCCACGAGCCTGTTCTGCAAGACTGGGTAGCGGGTGCGCATGAGATTGTGCAGGATGCAGCAAGCTTCCACGATCCTCCTCACGGTCTCTGGGTGATGCTGCATGGTGGTGAGAAGTACCTGGAACCTGTTGGCCAGGATGCCAAAGGCGTTCTCCACCACCCGCCTTGCCCTGGACAGCCTGTAGTTGAAGATCCTCTCTTCACGGGTGAGGAGTCTGGAAGTGTAGGGCTTCATGAGGTAGGTTGTGAGGGAGAAGGCGTCATCCCCCATGATGAAGTAGGGGACATCTTGTGTGTCGTTGGGCAGGGGTTCTGGATCTGGGAAGCCCATGATGAAGTTTCCTCCCAGCCCCTCCTTGAGGTCACTGGCATTGTATACCTGGGCATCTGAACATGAGCCGCTGCCTGAAGCATCGATGTACATGAACTTGTAGTCAGCATCGACCATGGCAAAGAGGACGATGCTGAAGAAGCCCTTGTAGTTGAAATAAGTGGAGCCCGACTTGGGTGGTGCTTTGCATGCCACGTGCTTGCCATCTATGTCTCCAACGGTGTGTGGGAAGTTCCACCTCTGATACCACTGTTCTGCAACTTTCTTCCATCCTTCATCAGTGGAGGGGCACTGGAGGAGCTCCTGCAGGTATTCTTCGATGATGGCCTGCACCACTCTCTGACCACAATGCTGATGGTGTTGTGTGGCACCCTCCAGCCATACTGCATGCTCCTGTAGGTGGTCCCTGAGGCCAGGTGGCGCAATGTGAGTGCCACCTTGAGCCCAGGTTCCAGGCTGGGGTGGAATGTGGTGCTCTGTTTGGTCAACCTGGGTGTCAGGCGCTGCACAACTTCGTCAAACATGGCTGGAGGCATCCTCATGAAGTTCTGGAATGCCCGAGTGTCTTCGTTCCAGAGCTCCACCATCAGCTTGTTGTACAGTCCGTACTCTGCTCTTCTCCCGATCCATCTTCGGACCTAGACGCTTCTTGGCCGCCTCTTTTTCTTCCCGTAGTAGAGTTCACAGAGCCTGTAGATGGCTTCGCACTGTTGCAGAAGGATGGTGGCTGCCAAAAGGACTGTGTTACGATCCACGGTGGACATGACTGGATGCTGTGGAAGAGGAAGAGTCAGATGAAGGTTGCAGAGGTCTGCACAGCTAGGCTGCTGGTCTGAAAGTGAGATGCAGGTGAATTGCTCCCCCTTTTTATAGGCAGTATAGGTGTCCCTTTGCATCCTCTAGGCATCCTCTAGACATCCTTAATATCCGAGATAGGTCCCCTCTGCGGACGTTTTTTCCGTTTTAAATGCTTTGTTTCCGTGCTGCATCTGTTCTGCATCCATTCTGCATCCGTTCTGCGTCCGTTCCGCTTCCTCCCTGCGTCCGAGCGGATGCGAGTTGTGCGGATGCGGAATGGATGCCTAGCGGATATAGTGTATGTGTAACGGATGCAGAACGGATGCCTAGCGGATGCCTAGTGGATGCAGAACGGACGAATTGGATACATTTTCCGCGCAAAAGTTTTGAGCAGCTCAAAACTTTCTGAGCGGATGAAACGTCAATAAACGGATGCTGGACGGATAGAGAGGAAGCAAAACGGAGGCAGTGAGTACATCGCGTTTTCCAACGGATGGCAAGCTTTTTTGTCCGTTTTACATCCTCTTTGCATCCGTTGGTGCAGTGTGACAGGGGCTTTAGTGGGGTGAGGAAGGAATGGGGATTTTGCAGTATCCTTCCCCTGCCATGTCCACCAAACCACGCCCACAGAACGGGTAGTAAAATTTTTTGAATCCCACCACTGGACGAGATATTTCCTAGGTGCTTCAGACTTGGGGAACATGCATAAATGTAGGATGGGAACGTTCCATGATTGTGGTCACCAAGATGAAACAGTTTGTGTAAGGTCACAATTTACCGTACAACTAAGTTTATATACACCATAAATCTCTAAAAGCAACATAAAAAATATTAAAATTTAAAGATAATAAATATTAATGTTAAATATTATTTTATGTTATTACATGCTCTCTCTATCTTGAAATTGATTACATTGGATAGGACATTCATTCAAAAATAACTTGGTAAGTTGTATCAACAGAAGGCTACTTGAATATCACAAAGAGAAACTTAACCTAACATTTTCCATGGCTTGTACAGATAGATTACTTTCCGGATAGCTCCAGGAATTTTGATTAAGAAGCAACTCCTCCTCACATTTACTTGGGAGCCTATTTCCCTGAATTTATTTGGACATATTTCTGCTTGTATTAAAATCAGGAAGGAAACATTTTGCAGTTTTCCTGTTCAAAACTTTGTTCCCATCTGGTTTCCAAAGGCTGGCACAACCCATCTTTGTATATTCAGAATTCATGTGAAGACAAATGGTACATGGTTTGCTAATTGTCCCCATCAATGAAAGCATGAGGTAATCTCTCAAAGCTTGATTCTGTACACACACCAGGAAGAATGACACCAACAAGCACAACAGGAGCTACATTACTAGAGATCACAGTAACCGTCAGAGAAGAAGGAAATGTCAGGAGATTTCTTTCCAACCATACCTTGATTCCCACTTCATCTCCTTTTGCTTTTGCCTTGTTTCCTTTGCGTTCCCACCACTAACAACTTGCGTGCAGGTCCAGGTGGAGAATTTGTGGCTCACTGAGTCAACACTTCAGTAAGAAACAGATGCATGTATAATATCTTGTATGAAGTTAATTGGAGAAAAAGTTCTGACAATGGACCATTGCAACAGTTTGGAAAATTTTGCCATTGTGGATTATGAGGCACTCCAAAATACCGTCTGCTTAAGTTACTAAATGAAAGATGATGCTATTGAGATAATTAGAGCTGCATCCTTTATTTTGATTGTTCCTTTGGCAATGTGGTTCTTGTTATTATTCATGGACATTTACAATGCTTCCTGACTGTCTTCTTCAGAGTCCTACTACAAATACTTTCAAATAGGAACAGCTGACCTAGCTCTTACAAGGCCAAGCTGTTTGTGGAACTGAAGTCCAATTCATTTCTTCCCTGAACTATAATCGGCTGCTGTGTTTAATCATTTCAAATTATGAAAAGAAAGTCCCAAAGGCTTGTAGTTCTTATGCAGCCTCAGAAGGGGAGTCATGGGAGGATTTCACTAATAATAAACTATTTTGTGGGGCTTAAGCCAAAGAAGGTGATCCTATGACATGCATGTTAAAGGTGACACACCACTGTTCACTAACATTCAAAAACTATTCTTGAAAAGAGACCCCTTCCTACATGATTTTCAGAGGCTGAATTGCATGCTCTTTCAGGCCTCTGAAGCCCCTGAAAATTGACTGAAAATGGGGTAGGTTTTGTGTGGTTTGTGGAAGAGGCTGTGGAAGAGCTTTCTCCAAAGCTGCTTCAAGAATTGAGGCTCAGAGCAGCACCAGTAACATGGAGATAATCGTGTTGTACGCCAAGGCTTTCACCCTTTGGGGAATGGTACAAGGAGATCTTTTAAGTGGTAGCAGTTATACTAGTGTGGGAAGCTATCCCAGAGAATGAAATTTGGGGGGATATTAAAAGCCAAATATTATATTTCCCCAAAGGAGAAATAGAGAAAAATCTTAATAAAGGCAGAAAGCAGCCCCAGTCATTCTGCCATATCTTCAAACAGAAGCCTCAAGTCTTTAGAGATGGATATTTTGCACCTATTAAGAGAGCCAGGCCATCCGATTCAGAAACAAAACGCCTTCAGCCACAACTCCCACAGAAGGCTGGAGCTGATGGGATTAAAAATATACATCCTACCACCTAAATTCTAAGGACAGGACAGGATTTTTAGGACATAATAGGATTAACCCACCACCATTGAAATAGTAAAAAAACCACAAGGCTCAATACATTGCACAACTCCCTGGAGCATCTCAACCACAAAACCCCAGAACCCTATAAAAATCCATCTACTCATCCAGCCAACTGATCAGCCACCCCATAAACATGCTGCTTTGGTTTCTGAAAAACCAAATAAACAGAGACGTTTTTTCTTTGTAGCCAGACTCTATTTCCAGCATCTTTCTCCCGGTTTGTAACCAGACTGGATTTTTCTTCCAACACCTAGGGAGGCCTTCAGGCCTGCAGTTGGCACTGCCACTAAGTGCAGCTGTTCAGGGTAGTCTAGATTGGAGATGGGGAGATAGAGGATCGTTTCCCTTGTTCTGTGAGTGATGACATGTGGTAAAAATCAGAGGTGGCATTCAGCAGGTTCTGAAGAACCGGTAGCAGAAATTTTGAGTAGTTCAGAGAACTGGCAAATACCACCTCTGACTGGAGATTTTATGGTATCCTTCCCCTGCCCTGCCCACCAAGCCACACCCATAGAACTGGTAGTAAAAACATTTGAATCCCACCAGTGGTAAAAATCATTTTAGGCATTTTCTGAATTTCTGATATGCCAAGCCCCAAAGACTCATCACTTTGTTTCATCTTTAAAAAGCTAATATGAAAAATGTAACATAAAACACACTGACTTAACCTCAATGAGCTCCTTGCTACAATCACCATCTACAAATCTAATAACAGGCATGGATTACGGAGTATATCTAAACTGTTAACATGCTGCTTTTGTTGGGAAATGCAAAAGAGGCTTTGCTGAACCATCTTGTTCACTTTAACTACAGACTCAAAGTCTTCATTGATGACCAGCTGACTTTCTGCTCATTTAATGATCCTTTAATGAAGGTTCATCAGTGAGGGGCTTTTAATGGAAAAGATTCTGACTTTATCAGGATATGTTTCTGTTGTTTCAAACTTATACAGGTAGTCCTCAACTTACAGCAGTTTGTTTAGTGACAGTTTGACACTACAAAAGCACTGAAAAAAATGACGTCAATATTATTCAGACAGTTGCAGTCATGAGATCCCCTTTTGCAACCTTCTGACAAGCAACGTGTCAGCTTTGGAAGCCATATTAGCACCAGAAGCTTCCATGCGAACACATTCTTGAGCCTGGGAAGTTGGGAGGGGGGATTTCATGGAGCGTATGTGGTTAGACATAATAGTATTCTTCTTTAAAGTCAAGGTCATGTTATTCCTGCACCTGGCTGAGGAGTAGTAGATATTTCAAGTTGGAACGGATGGTGATGGGGGCATGTGATGGAATGATGGGCACAGGGGGTGGATTGTAATTTTTTATTTATTGGAGGAAAACCCAGAACTTTCAGATTTAGGTTTTCCCAGATGTGCCAGTATAACTACTCTAATAAAGGGAAAATTTGAGGAAAAAAAATCTATCTCAGAGTTTTTAATTGAAGTTGGGTTTTTCTGGAACCCTGACACAAAGTCAGTGGGGAAGCTTAATAACTGTATAATGAACTGAGCAACTGCAGCAATTCACTTAACAGTTGTGGCCAGCAAGGTCATAAAATGGGGGAAAATTCACTTAACAACTGTCTGGCTTAGCAAGAGAAATTTTGGATTAATTGTGGTCGAAAGTCGAGGACTACCTGTATTACTACACTAGTCTCCTGGCAGCAGCTCCAAATTTCTCTCTTCCTCAGATCTTAATTCAGGACATTACCATTTGTGCAATTTTCCACTTTATTCCCATGTCTTGTAATACCACAGGGCTCTTGGATAGCTCTCTGTTTGACTTGGAGCCTGGTCGGGTTTTTTTTTCCCCATTCCCCATTCCAGGATCACATTCTTTGGGTTCCAGACTGGAATCAATTCTGTCCTTCTCTCCACTGTTGGGTGGGGTCTTCTTTCCAAGGGCCCTCAAAAACACTGCCTTTTTTTAAATTGACCAATACAGTGTTTCCCAACCTCAGCAAATTTAAGATGCTGGGGAATTCTGGAAATTGAAATCCACCCCCTCTTAAATTTGCTGAGGTTGAGAAACCCTGGACTAGCAGGTTAATGAGGGTTGTTATTTATTTTACCATTAATGCTGGCAGTTTCAAGGTTGGTATTTCTTTATATTAATTATGTATATATGTGCACTCTGCTATAACATAATGTAGGATTGATATGTTGGGTTTGTCTTAGTTGTAAATACCTGTTTTTATTGTTTGGTTATTTAGTGGTACACTAATTTTATTAGATGGCATTTTGTAATTAGTATGTACCATGAGTTGTACATACAACTCTGGTAACAAGCACATAAATAATGATAAAATATTATTATCTTGCCAGGATAATCACATAGAGAAAAAGTAAGATGAATCCTAATGGCTAAATTCAACTTGAAGTAATTGTTTATGGAACTTGTTGGTTCTCCTTATCCATTGCTAAGAGCAATTCCCTTGGAATTCAGACAACATGCTTAAGTATCGTAGCAGTTAGTCAAATGATGAAGTTATTTCTGAGTTGTGGCCGAGGAGCAAAGGTGAGGAAGAAACATGCAATATCAGGAATCTCAGTCTTACTGTACAGCACTTTGTTGAGTCTCAACCATCATGGCTATAGTTGTGTTTAAGTTTAGTGTTCAGCAGAAACTATCCCTGAATAGCACCTATTGCTCTTCACGTGATCATTCCATTGAGGGGAAAGCAGAACTCTGTTGTTGGGGAAATGGAAGGAGAGCAATGAATTATTTTCAGCCAATGGAGTACTTGACACTGAAGAGTGTATTTCCATTTATTATAAGTGCCCAGTTATTAACAATTCATCATAATGTATTATCAGAGGCTCTACCCTGGGCACTCAAAGCACTTTCCTCCAAATCCCACAATGTCTTAGATTCCCCTAAAGCATTATCTCAGCTGGTTGGGCGGAATTTTTCCTCTCCCTTCCTCAGCCTATGAGATGAAAAACATATTTCTAATGAATTCTCCATATCTTCTCTTCTCTTGCAGGAATTTTATTTCACTGCCATTCATGCAGTGGTGGAAAAAAATGTGTTTTATTTACAGCTTTTATTTTAACCCCGACTTTCCTACAACAACACGACAAGTAGAATTCTTCTCCTTTCCTACTTCCTTTCCTACTTTCCTACTTCCTTCCCCCTCCTATAATAATCCTGGGAGAAAGATTAGGATGAGGATAGTCATTGGCTCCAGATCCCCCAGTGGCTCAGCGAATCTGCTGGACGGCATATGGGAACATTATGAATTAACCCCATCTCTTCCCCCCCCCCCCACATGTGTATGGTGTTTGTGCATATACAAAAGGGATAGATGGACCACACTAAGCATCTATTTCAGATTTTGACACACATGGTCTATGGACACAACTGGTACAGTGGATATTTGATCCAGAAAATGGATCTCCATATGAATTAAGGCATTGCTTTTCTACTGTAGTTTATTTTTCTGCTAAGTTTTTAAAAATGAGCTGCATTATACTTCAGTAGATATCACAAAGAATGAACCAGATTGGTGGGCTTTTCTTCGCTAGTAATCCTTGTTGAGGAGATAGGATGATCTTTTGGTTCCCTTTGTACTTTGTACTGGTTAATACCTGGAAAACCATGTATTTTGTTTGCATGGATGGTCAGGGAACTATTTTGAAAGGGTGGACTGATTGATGAATAGCTAATGGCTCTTCTGCCCTTCCTTTAAGATAATTTGCGGTACACGCCCCATACCAGTTAACATAATTTGGCCATAATTTGAATTTCAGTGATGTTCAAAGTGTTATCACTAAAAAGGGCTCACTAGCCCAGCGTGCTGAATAGCCAATCAACATGTTGAAAGTACAGACTGCAAATGGTTATTCTGTGCAGAGAAAGGTGGGATATCTCCCGAAAGCAAGTATAAGCATTCAAAGAGGTAGAATTGCTTATTGATGGTTTTATGTCTAGTTTCAACAATAATCATCAGATTGCAGAAGTACCAAATCATTCATACACCAAAAAGTTTCAAACTTTAGTACAAGATATGCCTCTCACTGTAACATTCCTCTGCTATCTTACAGGACCCCCAAAATTATTGTTTCAACAAGAACATTTCCTCCCTGCACTTTCCTGAATGCACACCTGTTGTTTTCTTTCTGTCAACGTGGGAAAAATCCATTGCAAGGCAAAATGGAGTAATTTAGGTTCAAGCTGATCTCAGGCTCTAAATATTGGTTTGATTACTTAAACACATTAATAGGTTAATATTGATATAAGACTTTTTAAATCCTAGCCTGGGCCTGAAAACAAGATGTCCCCTTTAGTTACTATTGTTGAGGTCAACTGTTCTGACCCAGGTCACGTTGGCTGGCGCAAGCAACAATAAAGTCTTTTATTGCAATGCTAAACCATGACAGACAGCCTTCCAGTGTATTGATAAACCTCCATTCCACTTTTCCCCACAAAACAACCACTCACATCCAGGGGTGTCAAACTTATTCAGGGCTGCACCAGGGTTGTGTTTGACCTGGGGGGGGGGCTGGGTGTGTGCGCGGCCAGCTTGATGTCACTTGTGTCAGGGACATCTTTGGCCCAAGCACTCTACCAGCGAAAGCAAGCTCCTGTGCTCCGTTTTCACTGGCAGAGGCACAGTGGGCCAGTCCTTTGCTCTTTCCAGGGCAGCCCTGTGGGCTAGATCTAAGCTCCCCTCAGGCCACATCCAGCCTGCAGGCTTTGAGTTTGACACCGCTGATGTAACCCAGTCCCACCAACTGGGCTCACTAGTCATCAGAACCCAAGCTCCCAAACAGGAAGAAAGTCCAAACCAAAGGTAGTCAATCTTTTTACACCTACCACCCACTTTTGTATCTCTGTTAGTAAAATTTTCTAACTGCCCACCGGTTCCACAGTAATGGTGATTTATAAAGTAGGGGACAAAACCCCTACCGCCCACCATGAAAGCTGGAATGCCCATTAATGGGCAGTAGGGACCAGGTTGACTACCACTGGTCTAAACCGACAAACCAGGTGCAGCGTTTGAAAAACAAGGTCCGTAAGCCACAATCAGAGTCAGAGTCCGCAAAGCAAGGTACACAGATCCAAAGGCTGAAACACAAGCCAAAGTCCACGAGTCAAGTCCAAAAGTCAGGGGAGTGTGTGCCGAGATAAATTGTTGTTCCCAATGAACAGATCCTCCTCTGGCCTCTGGTTAAATCACTCTGAGCCAGGTATTTCTTGTGATGAGGGGCAGGGCAGCCTTCTTTCAAGCAGCTTCACAGGCCTCTTCTGAGCTTCCCTCTGCTTCACTCTCCAGGCAGATATTCCTGGTCAAGAGGGAATTTGTTGCCTCTCATTGCCGCTGTCCATGTGCAGCAGATCCCATCTTGTGTTAATGAAGGTAGTTGGTTCCCTGTTTGGTCGACTGCTTCCCCCAGTGCCAGACTGGGCTGAGACAGCATCATCTTCAGCCCCTGGACATTCCAGAGGAGACATGTCATCCCCATTGGATGGTCCCAATTCTGACTCCTCCTCTGGAGGGGGGGTCATGATCCAATGGGGCCATGACATCAGCACTCTGACAGCCTTAACAGGAACAGGGTATTAGGAATTGGTGCATTTAGCCTATCTGGAAGCAGTATGGTTCACCTGAAATGAACCAGTAAAAGGAATTTTCATAAGCAAACCCATGTCAATCAAATGAGATGCTATGCGTAGCTTAAACATTACAAAAGGAAATGAGAAAGCTTCTTCAAAGCCAAATATTGTAATGTTTGAAGTAATCCCCATTCTCAGCGATGCTGTCAAGAGTTCTTCACGGATTCCATGAAATGAAAATTGGCTGTTCCTTTAAAGAATGCTAAAGTAGGATCCCCTTGGGACAGTAACTCAAGTGAGGTGTGGTAGGATGTCTTTAGGGGATACTCACTACAACTGAGTTTATTCTTATGGTTTCCAAGATTCTGTCTTTACCTCCGACTAGAGTTAAAGATACTTTCCTGAAATCCAATTGTTATTATCTACTTGATTGAGCCAGCTATGTGGGGTTTGACCACAGAATGTGATCCTGGAGTTCCTTTCTTCTGAGTCAGGCTTTGGGAATCCTTAAAATAGGAGGAGGTGAGCCATAGTATACTATCAAGCTGATCTCTCTAGCACTAGTTTGAAGGGTTGATTTATTTTCTTAGCTGTGGATGATGCATTGAGCAAAGGGCTGAAAATCTATTTTCATGTCGCTGTACAGCTTCGGGTGCCTGTAAGCTGCGTCAGGAAGCCAGGCAATTAGAGCAACTGCCTTCACCCAGATATTAGCACTGGGTTTTTGTAGAAGTTGTGATAGATGTAGGTCCCTAAGCATTGATTTTTGTGGGGTGGGGGAGGTACTTGTCTCAGAGTATTATGATAAAGCAGCTGAAGTTAAAAAAAAACACCTCAGTGAAATTGCTGCAGCTTCATGAAATTATCAGGGAGATGGTTCTCGCTCTGCTGTCTGTGCATAGCCTGACACTGACAGCATTAGAATTCATCAGATCAGAGACTGTCTTTATAATATATTATCTGCCATGGTTGAGATCTGGTTTCCCAAAGATTTGCCATTTTTTAGCCTAGAAAATGATGAGCAGTCTCTTCATCATGCACAAGGATAACCATGGCTATCCAATGGTATTTTATTCCAATGTCTAATTAATTCTTTTAGTGTGTTTATTTCAATGGCTTAGCACACTGAATAAGTGGATTTTTAAAATATACAGGAAGTCCTCAACTTACAACAGTTCATTTAGTGACCATTCAAAGTTACAACAGCACAGAAGAAAGTGACTTGTGACCGTTTTGCACAGTTACGACCTTTGCAACATCCCCATGGTCATGTGGTCAAAATTTAGACACTTGGCCACTGGTTCAGATTTATGACCGTTGCAGTGTCTCAAGGTCATAGAATCCCCTTTTGCGACCTTCTGACTAGCAAAGTCAACGGGGAAACCAGGTTCCTGTATTAAAAATCAGGTTACTAACTTATCAACCGTTGTGGTTCCCTTAACAACTGTGGCAAGAAAGGTCATAAAATGGGGCAAGATTCACTTAACAAATATCTCATTTAACAACAGAAATGTTGAGCTTAGTTGTGGCCATAAGTTGAGGACTACCTATATTTCATGCAGGCATTGTTTTCAGAAAAGAAATAGCCAAAGTTTGTCCAATGTTAACTTACTCTTCTTAGAACTGGAAAAATTCTGTGGTACCTTGAAGATAAACATAGATTCAGGTAGGGTGGAAAATTAATTCCAAGCACTGGTGTAGTAGTTAAAGCACCAGGATAGAAACCAGGAGATGGTGAGTTCTGGTCAGCAGTGGGATCCTATCTGTTCCACTACCAGTTCGGCAATTGCGTGCACACGCACCTAACACGTGCGTGCAGCTTTCCCAGGGGTGGGATTCTACCAATTCGTGCCAGTTCTATAGAATCAGTTGTTACGATTCTGCACAGTTTGGAGATCCTGCAAATCACACCACTGGCTGGCCCCTCCCCTCCCCACCCACCCCACCCAAGAGGCTTCTCTGAGGCCCAGTCGGGGGTGGTATTCAGGGGGTTGGGGGTTAGGGGAGAAGTGGCCTGAGAGCAGAGCTGAACCTTCCTTAGGATTGAAGCTTCTATTTTTCAGTGCAGACTCAGGCAGCAGATCGCAGAAAGGTAGATCTGGGAGTGAAGCTGTGATTCTGCAAGCAGCTCAATGTGCCTGTCTGCTTTGCCTGATTTGGGGTTAAAAAATTCTCTTTTTAAAAAATAAAAAATTCAATCTTTACATATATATTTACAATATTTACGTACAAGCCACCACGCTCAGCCAGTCACATGACCACCAAGCCAGACCCACAAATTAGGCCATGCTCACAGAACCGGTTGTTAAGAAATTTGAATCCCAGCCCTGAGCTTTCCCCACACCAGCTGAGGCCTGCAGGGCCAATCAGCTGAGAGAATAAAGAAAAGCGCAGGGGCAAGTGGGAGTGCCGATCCTGTGCTTTTCTCTTCTTTCTCCTCTCAGCTGATCATCAGAGGCTTTTCCCTCTCCTCTCAGCTCATCCGCTCATCAGAGGCTTTTTCTACTACTGGTTCAGCCGAACCGGTAGGAATTTTTGCTACCAGTTCGGTTGAACTGAAACGAATCAGTAGCATACCACCACTGGTTCTAGTCCTACCTTAAGTACAAAGCCAGCTGGGTGACTCTGGACCAGTCATTCTCTCTCACTCCTAGGAATGAGGCAATGGCAAAATACTTCTGAAAATCTTGCCAAGAAAACTTCAGGGACTAGTCCAGGAAGTGTCCAGAAGTCAAGACTGAGTCATTTGTTAGACTTTTAAGCTTACTGCAGCCTTCAGAGAAAATAATACGCTTGCTATTCCCTTGAGCTAGGCAGCTGATAAATGAAGAATCCATAGAAATGGGACTTCAGAGTGTTGCAATGATTGAATACATTTTTGCATCCAGAAGGTCTCAAATTCCATTCCTCGCGTTTCCAAATATTTTCTACCAGAAAATCCTGAAAGCAGTAGTAGGTTGAATGGAGGAAAGATCTTCTTTATCTGTGATTTCTTATATTGCAGTATTATATTATAACTTTGCTCTGGTTCCATGTCTCCTGTTTATTAGGCCAAACTCACGTTTTACTAGTTATCTCCCTTAGACAAATGACACATTAAATCTTGTGGAACTTAGTATATTGTAAACCATTTGCAAAAACAGTGATAAGGTGTTCTGAAAGCTAGCCTTATACCCAAAGAAGAGTAATCTTCATTTCACCAAGGCATCACCAGAATCTATACAGTGACATCTGAAGATGGTGTGGGAAGATGCACTGATTGCTGGTTGCAGGAAGTATGCTTAAACTCTGAATCTGTAGCAAAGCATTGGAGTCGTGGAGTCTCTCACAAGCTTAATGTCCTCAGGACATCAATTTCCACTATTCTGAGCAATTTGAGGCATTGAAGACATGGAACCAGTGCTTCTGTGGGCGTGGCTTGGTGGGCGTGGCTTGGTGGGCGTGGCAGGGAAGGATACTGTAAAATCTCCAGTCAGAGGTGGGATTTGCTGGTTCTCTGAATTACTCAAAATTTCTGCTACCGGTTCTCCAGAACTGGTCAGAACCTGTTGAATACCACTTCTGCCTGGAACACTAGAATTTGGAGCAAGTCCGCAACCTTAGATAAAGCTAGATTTGTAAACTGGAACTGATTAGCTGTACAACTATTTTGAGACAAATATCTTGAAATTTGTGTGAATGCTGAAGAATAGCACCATCCCATTTCTTTCATAATACTTGGCCTTTGTAACATTTACCCCATCTTATTGCACTGCAGTGATGACTATGGATTCTGTGTAGACCTTGTGAACAGTTCTCGAGACTTTTAAGTTGAGAAAGGCTATATGTGCTGTCCCAGCCGGTCTATGGGAATTGAATAGTTACTTCGGAATTGTGAGCTGTCCCCTTAAGGAAATGCATCATGGTAAATGTAGTTAAAGGTATCCTGGGAAATGTAGTTTGTTCTGTATAAAAATAGTAGAATCCAAATAACCCATTCTGATTGGTTACAAAAAAACTAATGGGGATAGGTTCAAAAGGAACCAATACCCGAAGCCGCACAAAGGCGGCTAAATCAAATAAATGTCATTGGCTACAAGCCGGTAGATAGAAAAGTATAAAAGGGCTGTCGTGGCTTGAGCCAATGTTCCGTTGGGGGAGGTTTCCTTCCATTATTGCCTGGTCTCATGAACTGATAACAGTTTTTCTATTGCTACAAGATGGGTTAAGAAATAACCATGAATATCACCATTTAGCCAGCTTATGCTTTCCTGGAAGCTATTGAAGCTCTTACCAAACCAGTGTTCTGTAATCTGTATTAATTCCTTCCTTATCATCCTAGTTGACTTTATGACTTTCTGGACTAGTCTTCACTATTAATTTATTTATTAGCATGAGCTAATCCTAAACATTAAAATCCTATAGATACAGACAATTATTTGAGAGCAATGTTTTGTATATGATTATGGATATGAAATCATACCACCCATGAATGATGCACCTACAAAAGGGAATAGGGCTTGCATTGCGGTGCTACAACCATCATCTTGTTTGGTTTTGGCCCTCCCTATATGGACACCACTGTTTGAGAGAATAAAAGGTTTTGGAGAGATTAGTTAAGATACCGCGCTGAATCTCTTAAATACATAAATGGAAAGTCTTGTGAATTCCTGTGTCAATGCTATTTAAGGCCTTTAAAAAGGGTAGTTGATCATCATGATTCTGTTCCAGTGTCCAAAAACGTATAGGCTATGGGTGGATATAATTTATCATTCTTCCACCATCTGGCAGGGGTAGGAGGGAATGTGTGTGGCAGGAAACCAGTCTGTGCTGGAGCTAGATCTAAAAAAGAACTAGGAAATAAAATGGCACTAGGGGTTCTTGAGAACAAGAGTTTATCTAAAAATCAGTGCTGCTGTACATACTCCTTTGTTTAGTCCCCTTCCACTTCATTTCTCTTTGACATCTCCTTTTATTATACTCCCACCTTCTGCCTCAGAACCTAAATATAGATATACATATATTCTGTCAAATAGATAGAAAGATAGGGCTGAAATAAAAAATAATAACAGTAAATAGCAGGATACACTCCACATGGATATGGATAAAAATATGCATTTGATGAAGTGGCCTGCAGTTGGGAGAAAAAAGCCATAATACATTTGTTAGACATTTAGATACATTAATCTGCAGAAATCTTCACGTTGTAATTTTTCTCCTGATTACAAACCAGGTTTAATTTTTAATGGAAGGCAAGTTTACAAGGTCTTAGGAAAGAGTATTCTGGGAGACATTTGTCCATGGTACATAACAAATATGGGGGGAAGAATGTAGGCCAGAATAGCTCTGTCACAGTGAGCAGAGGCAAAAATTATTTGGTATGCTAGAAAAAAGTTAAAGTGAGTGGCAGTTCACAGGGCATGTCTAGTAGTATGTATGCAGGTAAGTACTTCAGTCTGGCAAGATTTCTGTCTATCAGCAAGCAACAACAAAGAAACTACTTTGTAGTAATTTCTTGCATTGTTCTTGTTTCCTTGGGCCTAACAAGATCATACTTGGCCACTGATACACTCGTCATTTTCAGAGCAGCGGGCCTCTGGATACAATAACAATGGCACCTGACTTGGCGAAGGCTTTCCAATTTGTGTTTGTGTAACAAAGAGAAAAAAGTGCACTCAGAAGTATGGCAAAATAAAATAAAGGGCTCCTTATGGGCCCTTTATTGAGAAGAGGGCCGTGAGTTAAAAGAAAAAAAAAACATGTGGGTGTAGTGACAGCTGGGTAGCTAGGCAATAGGAACATTGCCTGCCTTTCAGGGTGCACTGCAAAGATCACTTCCCAAGTTGTACATTTCTGTCTCCTACAACTTACACCTACATGGAAGCCTCCTGCTGGAGTCCTCCTCAATGCCTCCCCCTTGAGCCAGAAAAGTTGCTTGAGGAAGAGAGGGTTTCTCTCTTGATGTCCGTTTCAGCCCATTTTGATCCATCTTTTTATTTATATATCGTATGTATTGATCAACCCCCTTCAATTCACGCACTGCTTATTATTTAGCACAGAGCTATAGCTATTTTGGTATTTTGTTCCTATGTAATGTGTGGTAAGCTTCAGTAGGCAAGAAGCAGACCAGCTTAAATACAAACAGCATTTATTGACTCAAAACAGGAACTGAGGAACAGCAGGCAATTGCCTGTAATTTATACTCGGGACCCACAGTGCCTTAACCAAAAAGAAAAACCCTGCCCAAATATGAATGTTCTAAATTTCCCTCCAAAACAGTTGGAGTTAACAGTTAGGGTCATCTAAAGCAGAGGTGGTATTCAGCAGGTTCTGACCAGTTCTGCAGAACCGGTAGAAGAAATTTTGAGTAGTTCGGAGAACCGATAAATACCACCTCTGACAGAATTTTACAGTATCCTTCCCCTGCCACACCCATGAAGCCACGCCCACAGAACCAGTAGTAATAAAAATTGAATCCCACCACTGATCTAAAGGTTATTTTCACTTTAGCAGGGCTTAACACAACTGTGTGTATTCAATACATAACACTATGAGTAGTACAAACCAGACTACCAGTCTTTGTACTTAGGAATGCCTGCTGGTTAAGATGATAGATAAGACCTTGGTGCCAAGTTACTTAGGAATGTTTGTTATATCATCAGTAAGAAGAAAGCTTTGGAATACCTTTTTGCTTTTTGCTTTTAGTTTTTATTTATTTTATTTATTTGGTTTGTCAATTGCTTACAAGATAATAGGTATAAGTACATACATAGTTATGAATGCATGGATACATATAAAAAAATAATAAAAGAAACAATAGGACAGGGACAGTAGGCACGTTGGTGTGCTTATGCATGCGCCTCTTAAAAAAGGGGTGAGGTCAATAGTAGACAGTCTAAGGTTAAAGTTTTTGGGGTTTGGGGAAGAAACCACAGAGTCAGGTAGAGTATTCCAGACATTGACCACTCTGTTGCTGAAGTCGTATTTCCTGCAGACAAGTTTGATGTGATTAACTTTGAGTTTGTATCTATTGTTTGCTCTTGTATTGTTATGGTTGAAGCTGAAGTATTCATTAATAGGTAGGACATTGCAATGTATGATTTTATATACTATACTTAGATCGGACCAAAGGTGGCATAGTTCTAGGTTTTCTAAGTCTAAAATTTTGAGTCTTGTGGCATAAGGTATTCTGTAACAAGTAGAGGAGTGGAGAACTCTTCTTGTAAAATATTTCTGGACTTTCTCAACTGTGCTAATATCACATACGTAATGTGGGTTCCAGACTGATGAGCTGCCTTCAAGTATTGGTCTGGCTAATGTTTTGTATGCTCTAGTTAGTAGTGTAATATTACCAGAGAAAAAGCTACGTAAGATTAGGTTAACTACTCTTAACACCTTTTTGGCTATAGTTACAGTGGGTTCTAGTACTTAGATCATTAGAGATGAGTACTCCAAGATCCTTGACAAAGTTTGGATCATCAGGAAGGTCTTGACTATTCACCCTGTATTTTATTTTCTGATTTTTTTTTTTTTGCCAATACGTAAGACAGAGCATTTCTTTGTTGAGATTTGAAGTGGCCATTTGTTTGACCATTCTGATACATAGTTGAGGTCTTTTTGAAGGGTAGCAGTATTGTCTGTGTTATTGAACAGCTTTACATCATCAGTGAAGAGAATGCAGTTGCTCTTAATATGATCACAGAGGTTATTGATGTAGAGTATGAAGAGAGTTGGTCCCAGAACACTGCCTTGGGGTACACAACTATTGACAGGTACAGAATTTGATAGGACGCTCCCAATTTTGACCATTTGTTGTCTGTTTGACAGGAATGCTTCTATCCAGTTATGCAGGTGTCCAGAGATACTGTAAGATTACTTTGAGGAGTAGTTTGTCATGTACCACTGAATCAAAGGCTTTACAGAAGTCTATGTAGATTGTGTCTATTGCTTTGCCCTGATCGAGTTGTGTAGTCCATATGTGTTTGCAGTGTAAGAGTTGCAGATTACAGGATAGTTTTTTTCTGAAACCAAATTGTTTATTAGAGAGTAGGTTGTTTGTGTCTAAGTGGAGGAGGATGAATTGGTTAATAATTGATTCCATGACTTTACAGGTGACATAACACAAAGAGATTGGTCTGTAATTTTCAACTAGGCTGGGGTCTCCCTTTTTGAAGATGGAGATGCCCATGGCTTGTGACCATAGTTTTGGCAAGGAGCTGGTCCTGAAAGATTTTTCAAAGATTATGCTTAGAGTTTCGGCTATGGCAGTGGATAGCTTTTTTAAGAAGTAGGCACATATTCCATCCAATCCAATAGATAGAGATGGTTTTAGATTGCGTAGTGCTTTTTCAACATTGTCTTCTGTAAAATCAATATGTATTAAATCATTGTAGTTGTCTGTGGTTCAACTAGGAAATATTGGGCATGAACCTATTGCTGTTTACAAATACTGAGTCAAAGAATGTGTTCAAGATGTTGGCTTTAATGGTGTCGTCATTGCAGTCTTTACCATTAGGTCCTTTCAAGGGTGGGATGGACCATGAGTCTTTTAGTTTATTGTTTACAAAATTGTAGACAGTGCGGGTGGAATTGGTGCGTAGAAGGTTTTCTTCTTGTTTAATGTGGTAATTGGTGCATTCAGTCTTTATCTGGTAGCATAAATTTTTGTATCAGCTTTTGAAGTTGGCAACATGACCAGATTTGTTTTTCTACCAAAGTGATTTCTTTTTGGATTGAAGCTTCCTTATTGTTATGGGTAATTTGTTTTTTCTGGTTTTGGGAGTTGTTGTTGTTGCATATAGTTTGATGACTCTTTTGACTTCAAGTAAAAATATGTTGTAATGGTCTTCTACAGTGTTGCATCCAGTGAATAAAACTTGCCATCCAGGGGATGAGAGATTGTTGTTTATAAGATCATAGTTGCCTTTTTTGAAGCTATAATTGGGGATTCCATCATTATGATGACTTTTGTGTGGACGTATGTTGAGACAAAAGTCAATCATGTTGTGGTCACTGTTGGAAAAGGGTTCTTTAATTTGTATTCCATAAATTGAATCCAAACTATTGCAGAAGATGAAATCGAGGCAGTTGTTAAGTCTAGTGTTGTTGGTTACTAGTTGTTCTTGTCCCAGATTTGTTACTGCATTTTAGAAGGTTGCATGTGTGGGTTCAGTTGTACTTTCGTTAAGGGTCCAGTTAATATGAGGTAGATTGAAGTCACCAAGAAAGATAAAAACATGTGAGCAGGATGCTGCCCATGTTCGTAGTGTATTTAGCTTGTTTGCATGTTCGATGTCATAATCAGGGGTTCTGTAACATATTAAGAACTGAAATGTAATATTTAAGGACAGTTCACAGATGATGGTCTCAGGAATAGCAACCTCCTGGGTAACTTGGATGTTTTTAGATGTAGGGACTTTTTATAGAAGATATGAACACCACCTCCTCTACGGATTTCACGATCTGATCAGTAAACATGATAGTCTCTTACTGTGGTAATGGAGTCAGGGAGAGATGCATTGAGCCATGTTTCACAGATAAATATAATGTCGCATTTAGCCATATTTAGTAAGAGGAGAAATTCAGGCGGCATTTGATGTTAATTTCATTTTCATTGATGGTTTCAAGACATCTATCACACGTGCAGGAGTCTGGGAGGTCATTGGTAGAGATATTTTTCTTTTGTTTTGGTTTGGAGTTTTTGGCTGGCATGGTCAATGGCAATAGTTGATCTAAATAGTTACAGTAACATTCTCAGTAGCAAGAGTGAATGCACGATCTTGTTTCTCATGATGGGATTATAGTGAAGCACACTGCTAAAAAGTATAAAAAGGGCTTTTCTGCCCATTTTGGAGCTTTCTTCTAGGCAACCTTTTATTTATAAATAAATCTTAGTCCTTTCCCCAATCTGGTGTGGTTTTATTGGGCATGCACTCCAGGAAAAGGATCTGATTTTTCAAGCATAACAGAAAAGCAAAGTTGGAAGGGACCTTGGACATTTTCTAGTCTGCTTAAGCAGGAAATCTTATACCATTTCAGATACTTCTGTTTCATCTCAAACTGCCTCTGGCCTTTGGACTGTTGGAAAGAGGAAAGGGCTTTTTTAAAAAAAAGAATGCTGATGATTATTACTTTAAAATATTTTAAAGAACGATATTATTGGTTTAAATTTAGAGAGAGAATATTGTACTGTTATTTCTCTGGATTAAAAGAAAGTCAGAGGTCATGTTTGTTATAAAAATTGTTTGACGCATATCTATTTTATCAGTTGTAATTTGCTTTGTTATTCCTTTTCCATTTAATTCTAGGGTGTATACTGGTATTAATACTTGATTTTGAAATTTAGCAAAAATATTATGAAAAAGAAAGAAAGAAAGAGTGAGAGAGAGAGGGAGGAAAGAAGGAAGGAAGGAAGGAAGGAAGGAAGGAAGGAAGGAAGGAAGGAA
>BLBF01000002.1:85426308-85456071 GCA_015471245.1 Laticauda colubrina | reverse complement strand
GAAGGAAGGAAGGAAGGAAGGAAGGAAGGAAGGAAGGAAGGAAGGAAGGAAGGAAGGAAGGAAGGAGTAGCACTCGGTCTTCAATCTAGAGAGAAGAGACAGAACCTCTCGTTGCATGCCATGACTTGCAGTTTGGGCTTTCTTCTGAGGTTGCAGAACTTAATCTGTAACATCTGAGTGCATGATTGATTGATCAATTGATTAATTTCTGCAAACCTTAGTGCTCCTTTAGTCAATGAATTCCCGGCGGCTTATAGTCTAAATATCCTAAAATGCAGAACATAAATAATCAAAAAGCAGAAATAATCCATCACATACAGCAGTCATCCCTTCCTATATTAATTCAACTGAAACAAAAAATATTTCCTGAAAGGCAGTGTGGAAGATTAATATTAATAGCCATCTTGACTTTGAAGAACAACCCATTCCAGAAGCAGGAAAACTCATTTATAGAGGACCACTTTACCTTTTTCTCTTAGCATGGAAACTGAGGCATGCCCTCTCCACTTGTCTGTATCAGATGGCAGCTTCTGTTGGGAAAAGTGGTTTTTATCTTTCCAAGATTAATGGACATTGAGGCTCCACTGCTATAAACTTGATTCTTCCTTGCTTGATCAGAGCATCTGTCTTTAAGGTACCTCATTCCTGTTTATTTGATTGTGTGATTTAACACATAGCATCTTTCTCTGCATTTCATGTATCAAAGACAGCTTCTCATAAAAATCCAACATGAAGAGAGTAAATGAACTCTTGTGCAAAATAGACAGCAACTCTGTCCACCATAAAATAATATGCCATGTGTAAAATGGATTCCTCCCATCTCGTCCCAAAAACCTACTAGGCCCTCTCTCCACAAATTTGTGCCAGAGAGTTATAGACTCTCAGGAATATACTTCATTGAATTTATTTTAGATGTAGCTAATTTTCCTCCAAGGATCTCAAGGAAACCTAATTTCATAAGAGTTGAAGAATGAACGAGGTTGTCCTGTGGCTTTTATGCAGGTGTGAGGATTTAACTTGTAGATCTTTACAGGCCACTCGGATATGCCAGCTTGAACTGTGGTTGCACAGTGGTTAGAATGCAGTATTGCAGGCTAACTCTTTCCCCAGCCAGAAGTTCGATCCTGACTAGCTCAAGGTTAACTCATCCTTCCATCCTTCCAAGATCAGTAAAATGAGGAGCCAGATTATTGGGGGCAATATGCTGACTCTATAAACTGCTTAAGGCCCTGTCACACTGCCCAACGGATGCAAAACGTTTGTAAAAAGGACACAGTGGATGAGAAAAATGTTCCATCCGTTGTTATCCGCTCTCAAAAGGGGCAAAAATTTGCATAAGCAGAGCGGATAACAGGGAAAGGAACAGACGGGGGGAGGACGCAGAGAGGATGGAAAGCGGATGTGGAACGGAAGCCTAGCGGATGGAAGTGGATGGAAGCGGATGCAGAGTGGATGCAGAGCAGATGCAGAGTGGATGCATAGAGGATGCGTAGAGGATGCAAAGAGGATGCAGAGCGGATGCAGAGCAGATGCGTAGAGGATGCAGAGTGGATGCAGAGCGGATGCGTAGCGGATGCGTAGCGGATGACGCGGATGCATAGCTGCATCCGCTTTCATCCGTTCTCCGTCCGTGCTACTAATGCTGCGCGTCCGTTCCACTTCCTCCCTGCGTCCGTTTACCACTGGAACGGATTTGAGTTGTGCGGATGCGCAGCGGATGCCTAGCGGATATAGCAGATGCGTAATGGATGCAGAACGGATGTCCCCCGTATGCCTAGAGGATGCAGAACGGATGCATTGGATACATTTTCTGCTCAAAAGTTTTGAGCAGCTCAAAACCTTCTGAGCGGATGAAATGTCAATAGACGGATGCTGGACGGATAGAGAGGAAGCAAAACGGAGGCAGTGAGTACAGAACGGAAGCATTGCGTTAACCAACGGATGGCAAGTGTTTTTCCTCCGTTTTACATCCTCTTTCCATCTGTTGGTGCAGTGTGACAGGGGCTTTAGAGAGGGCAGTAAAGCACTGTGATGTAGTCTAAGTGCTATTGCTATTATTGCTGATGGGGGGAAATGGGGAGGAAGGAATGGGAAAATCTTTTCACATAATCAGATTTGTTTATTTAATGCTGTGCTTTATCCATAAATAGCAAGTAATATGAGCAAATTGCTACATATTCAGTCCTCTACAATACTTTGATTTAGTTTTCTTTTTTGTTCCTTTAGAGGGTTGGCTGGTTTTCTTTTCTTTTCTGGTAATGTACACATTACGCTTTCAGTGTCTCAGCATATGGAAGATTTCTATTGTATGTATGTACTTGGTGAATGTAAATTTCAGTTTTTAAAGACTTTATTTCTTTAACCCAGACATTTGCTGGGATGCAGGGACTTTATATGCAAATTCTTTTGATGTATTAAAGAAAACACAAATAGATCTGTAACTAACACTGTTGGCAGAAACTTTGAGACATTTTTGTAGATTTCTGGAGGATGAGGGCACATACGAGAGAGTATTTTGTAGATTTTCATCAGAAAAAGTAAGATGTTAGAGGATTTAGCATAAATCCTACTCCAAAGGCCAGGGGGATATACACTTAAGTTCTTTTTTTATTATTATTGCTCACTATAAGTTAATACAAATAGAGAAATATTTTGGTCATTCTTCTCCCAATCACTTTTTAAAATCTTTGCCCACATTGATATGGAAGATTCACGAGTTGCCTAAAATAAGACCCACAAAAAGTGATGTCTTCTATCTAGTTATCCTGGACCTCATCTTAGAAGGGGAGAAACATTGATCACTAGATTTTAAAGGAAAGGGTGGCATCTCTCAAATAATCTTAAATTCTTTGGGCTGTAACCACATATATACTTAGCTTGCAGTACTGCACAGGTAGTCTTCATCTTACAACAGTTCATTTAGAGCCCATTACAACAGCATTAAAAAAGTGAGTTATGAACATTTTTCACAGTTATGACCTTTGCAGCATGACCTAGTGTCATGGTACCATAAGAGATCACAAGATAATTGAGATGTAATATTTATCATTTAAAACTAGCTGCTGTTTAAAAAGAGAAGAGAGAAACCTATTAGTTTTAAGACTGTGATAGAAGTAAAAATAAAAAGGTGTTCCATCCAATATATAAATTTATTATTTAGGTTTAATTTACATGTGGACACAACAGCTGCTTTTGGGGCTGTAGAAATCCATAAGGCTGAAAAAGAAGAAAAGCTAAGGAGAGTGGCCATATGTGATCCATTAGAAAGATCAATATCTATGGTATGGTTCATCTCATATTCTCTGCTTGAAGATTATCTTCTCTAACTCTTAACTCTCAGGCTGAGCATGTGGACAGTACAAGTCATTTAATTACACTCTTGTCCATTATGGTATGCTATATTGCTTTCCTATTTAAATTAAAATTTTATGTGCAGTTTTGTCTCCTTTTTTGTACTCTTTTTGGTTGATATGTTTCCTCTTGGAGAGGAGAGGATAAACAAATACCCATCATCCTCATTTGAAAGAAAGGTTGACTATAGCCAAATATATGTTTTGTGCTTGTTTTCCATGAGAATGGCTATTTTCATTTTAGTGGTTTTTTTTTTTAAAATATATTAATTAGAAAGCTTTGTGGAGTTTTAGTGCCCCAGTGCTATTGAAATGACAATATGTTTTATAAGGGGGTGATTGGTACTTTTGTGGAAGAACTGGTGCAAGTGCACTTATAATTCAGTAATGCGCTTTGAAAAAATTAAGGGCAAACAAACGTTCAGTCTTGATTCTTAGGCATGCTTTAGTAGATCATCCCAGCTTCTCTCTGCTTAAGTATCAATTAAATCATAATAAATAGCACTAGGAATAACACTTAGACTTATATATTGCTTTATAGTGCTTTACAGCCCCCTCTCTAAGCGGTTTTACAGTATCAGCATATTGCCCCCAACAATCTGGGTCCTCATTTTACCCACCTCGGAAGGATGGAAGGCTGATTCAATCTTGAGCCTGGTGGGATTTGAACTGCCAGACTGCAGGCAGCTGATAGTCAGCAGAAGGGCCTGCAGTACATCACTCTAACCACTGCACCACTGAGGCTTTAAATGTTTTAAAGAATATATTTCTAACTGAAAAATGGGCATCAAGACTCAATGGAAATTAATTAAAATTTTGTAAATAATGCCATTGTCAAACTTAACCTTCCTTCCTTCCTCTTATGAATTTGAAGAACACAACTCTCTGCTGATTTCTGTCCTGCAGTTTTCTTTTTGTATTTATAGAACTGAATCTTAGAAAAAAAACACAAATGTTTTGAATTCTGATTCTAAGATATTGGGTAGACAAAATGCAAAAGGCTGGATTAATTGTAGAGTAGAAATCTAATATGCTAATGATCTGAAACTTATTAGATGTAAAAGATATTCAGGGTTTAAGATGATAGAGAGAAAGATATGAAGGCATAGGTCTGTGTGCCATTTACATTTTCTGCTCTTTATGGTAATACAGGGACAGGAACCAAGCTAGTGCAAGAACCAAAGGATCATTTGGTACAGCAAAGAGACAAACCAACATTTTGCTCATCATTCTGATATTTAAACCCACACTGGGTGATGCTAGGAAAACACCATGTTTTAGTCATGCTCTTTGCTGTAGAGTATTAGTGTTAGAATACCTAAAATATATGCAGAAGGCTACAAAATTAGGTCAATAAGATTTTAAATAACAAACTCTTGGAAGTTCCAACCTTGATGAATCAGAATAAATTTTATCAGGCTATAAAGATTCCGAATCAAATGGTTTGCGGGTTTAATGGCGGGTTTAGATGCAAAAAATGAAATGTATTTCAGTGGTCTCCTCACGCACCAGCTTCCAAAATCAGCTGATCAGGAAAAAAAGAAATTGGATAATGAAAGTATTGAAGCTTCAGTCTCCTTCCCTTTCAGTGTTTTATTCCTTTCAAAATGAGCATAAAATGGCTGCTGCAACTCCATTTTTGTGTGCCGGCCACAAAATCTTGTTTTGCTTTGTTTTATTGAGATCAAACACATGCTATCGATCAATCCTCCAAATCATAGCACAACCTATTTAATAACTAGCCAAGAGGATTTTATAGTGAGATAGTTGGAGGGCAATCAAGAACAAAAAGCTTTCCATGGTAAATATTTGTGCAATATTTTAAAAGGCAGATGTGGACCCTGGAACAATTGTTGGGGGGAGGGACATGATGCATATCTCTTATGGCAATCCTGCAGCCCAGAGCTATAGGCAACCCACCAGCATCCAAAGGTTTGTCCCAGAAAGAGGGCAAAAATTTTGATCTCCTTTTTGTCTAGTTTGACATTTGGGAGAAGAATAGGCAATGAATGCCTTGAATCTTGCTCTCGGTCATCCTCAAGGCTCTGAAGGATCATTACGGTTATAGTCCTCCAATTCAAAACCATTCTTAGAAAGAAGAATGAAATATTTTGGGGAATATTCGAAAGGCAGAATAGAATATTTCCCCTACAGAAGAAATGGGGGAAAAAATCTTAAGGGAGGCAGAAACCAGCCCCAGTCTCTCTGCCCCAAGCAGAAACCGAGGAGGCCAGCTTTTAGAAATGCAGACTTGGTAATCCTTTCAGAAAGACTGGGTCAGACAGAAACTCCAGATAAGCAATTAGGTAAGCCAAAAGGGTTGAGAGGATTAGCTCAGACAAGCACCTAGGATTTGCATTTTCCCTTTTGCCTATAGAGGCAGCCATGACCCATAGGAACTGACTACAGCCAATAGAATATTAAAGGACTTGTTCTTGCATGGGAACAGGAAGTTCAAATATAAAGCCCAAAGAAGGTTAAAAAACAAACAAACACCACCTACTCTCAACTATATTTTGTCAGCTGCACCAGAACCACAAACCCTGGTGGTTCTGTTCATCAATAAACAGAATCTTTCTTTCCAATCAGCCTCCAGCCTCCAGCCTCCATTTTATTTCCAGCGTCTTTCTCCCAGCTTGGAACTGAACAGATAGATTTTCCTTCCAATTAGGGGTGGGATTCTCCTGGTTTGAGCCGTTTTAGGCAAACCGGTAGCCCCGAGAATCAGCTGTGAGCGAACCAGTTCACTACAACAATCAGCTGTTGGGCCCACCCACCCATCCTAACTCTATTCTGTGTTTTATATTCTGATTTTCAAGCTCAGCTGATTCGCACGGCACAGCGGATTGCTGCATGTCAGCTGTTTAATACACAGAGATTGCTGGAGAAGATCAGTAGCAAACGCTCTGTGCGTGCTCGTCAAACTGATTGTTACACCGGTTGAATCACTTCTCTGTTCCCAATAGTAGTGAGATTATTCCATCCAAAGAATGGCCCGTACAATACAGATCTGGAGTAATTATTTTACTGAATTGTGAAATAATTTTACTGTATTTCTAGAAAAAGAACTATATATAACTAGTTATTTTTAAAAGCTTAATTTCTGTTGCTTAGCAAAACTGTCTCCCTAAGCTGACCCTGAATCTTAGGGACTGCTAGAGGGATACTTAACATTGCATCAGGCAGAAATATTGTCCTCATAAAGCATAATAAAAGAAACCACCCACTCACAACTTTCCCATCATCCTTCCAATTACGATTTCTATTTAGTATGGAAAAAGCACTTTCTTATGAACAGTCCATTAGAAATTACGACATCTATGAGGTCTGGCTTCCTTTCTGTCTAAGACATTGTTACCTTGTTGACTGAAAGATGGCATTGCTTGGAAAGAAATTGGTGGCCGGATAGCTTCCGGTTCTGTGATGTTGGTGTTCATATTTCCACACTGCTCTGTAAAATGAGTCCTGGGTTTGCAGATGATGGCATCTTAAAAGAAGAGACACCAAGACTGGACTCTAATGATCAATCTAGTTTTTAATTTTAGCTAGTGACAGCTGATATGGCTAAAGAAGTACACAAACTCTTTTAAGAGTACGTCTGGAATTTCTGCATTTCAAAGATTTTGTACAAATAATAAACAATAACAAGGTGTTTTGTTTGCCTTATGACAGTTCTGAAAGCTTAATTCCAAAAAGTACAACCTGTTGCAATACTAATTTCCTTTTTTAATCAGATATCAGGATTACATTGGAAAACTGCAGTACATCTTTCTTCAAATCAGTAGTATTTCCCAATGTGTGTAATTGCAGGGAAGAATCTTAAATGACCTTTCAGTTTAGGAGTGACTGGTTTATTCACATTTGGCTATTTTCAAGCTATATTAACAAATCTGCGTCATAATAGATTAATTTTACAATGCAAGCATCTGTTGAGATAAAAATATAAAACATAAATGTTTAAGATATTTGTATTTGTTCTTAAGATTAGCTCAATCTCTCTCTCTTTCTTTTTAGAGGGGAGAAAAACTATTTCTGTTCTTTAATATTTCATTCTCATTCCCTCTCTCCCTTTCTAACTGCAGAGATAAACACTTACAAAACCATAAATTGATCAGAATACATTAAGGATAAAACAACAGGACAGGTTTTCTTTAGGCCCTTTTAAAAGTCACAAGGTTATACTATTGCAATTAGGTGGCCTTGGCAATGAGCCTGCAAAATTCAACCCAATATGTATTTGTTTGTTTGTTTGATTGATTTCTATAGCCATCTATCTCAACAAATGACTCTGGATGATTCATAATTTAATATAATAATAACACATAACACCCCAGACTTAATAATTATAGATAATTATTAATTATAATTAATATCAGGGGGATGAGTCTGCCTACCAAGATGAGGTGGACCGGTTGCTTTAATGGTGTGGAGACAATAACTTGGTCCTCAACACCAATAAGACCAAGGAGCTTATAGTGGACTATAGAAAGAACAGATCAGACATCCAGCCCTTGCTCAATGGAGACCGAGTGGAGCAAGTGGCCAGTTTTAAATTTCTGGGTGTTACCCCAAAAGAGAACCTGATCTGGTGCTCACATTGCAGCATTGGTCAAAAGGTCCCAGCAGAAATTATTCTACCTGAGGCTTCTCAGAAAACAACTGAATGAAAAACTGCTGGTGACCTTCTACTGCTACACCATAGAGAGCATTTTAACATACTGCACCTCTCTATAGTTAGCCAATTGCACAGTGGCAGATGGGAAAGCACTCCAGAGGGTTAATGTCATTGCCCAGAAGATCATTGGCTGCCCTCTCCCCTCTTTGGAAGAGCTTTATAGCTCCCGCTGCCTTAAGAAAGTTCAGAATATTCTCAAAGATCCATCTCATCCTGGGAACCCTTTTTTTGAACTATTACCACCTGGCAGATGGTACAGAATAATAAAAACAAGGACAAATAGGTTGAAAAACAGCTTCTATCCCAGGGCAGTAGCTCTTTTGAATTCTGCTGTACAGAGCAGTGTTGCTGTGGTGTGTGTGTGGGGGGTGTTTCCAATTCAATGTGTGATGGGTGAAAGATTATTTTCATGGTCATGATGTCCACTGAAGATGGTGTTTGATTTCGTTGTATGAGGTGCAATGACAATAAAGTAAACTAAAACTAAACTAAATAAGAAAGATAAAAAAAAAAGTCTGGATAGTGATTGTGACACTACACGGAGACAACAGAAGAGAAAAGAAGGAATTGGAGAAAAATCACAAATATAAAGACTGCAAATAGAAGAAGAAAGATTTTTCTCTATTTTCCCTGTGTTTGATATTGTATAAATCCTGTGTTTGATAATATTGTATAAATGTACAGATTCACACATTTCATTGCATCATGCAAACTAATCTTCATTGCCAATCATTCCGATTCTCAGCCAACACACCTCTGTCATCACCACAAGCATTTCTTGTGCACTCACCCCATAAGTGAAGGGGATCTTATCCTACACAATCTTCAAATCATTTTCTACATATTCTATTCATCTGTACACATGATTTATTTTCAGCATAGAATGATCTTCTTACATTTGTTTCATTGCTGAACATGCTTTGCATTTTAGAAATACAGGGTTGCTTGCTGCTGTGCTAGTCAGGAACCAATTTCCAAATTCCTTTATTCGCATCCATTCATCATACCATTTTCTTAATCAATAATATGTAATAAACTTTTTTCTTTCATTTCTCAATGACCTGCCAAATATGCTTTGTATATCCCCTCCCTGTTACAACATCACACTGCACTTACCAAATATTGTTCATTGTCATTACCTTAGGAGTCATAATTTTACTACATACTTTTTAAGACTCATCTGACAAACTATGCCTCCTGTAGTGTTTATATTCCCTCTTGTTACCTTTTTCTTTGTATAAAGGAACAATAATGGCATTCTTTCAGTCATGAAGTACAGATGCAGTCTTCATGCTCATCTTAAACCAGTTGGAGCAACAGCTAATCCATAAGCAAATACAACATTAAAATGAAAAAATACAACTCAATGTAAGCAATTCAAATCACAATGAATATGATTACCTTGATAGGGATAACAATAGTTTCAGGTCCTCCAAATCATGAGTTGGAGGTAAATTGACCAGGACAAGGTTGTTGCCTTTTTGGTATTAAAAATATAGATTTCATAGGTGGGAATGATTTGGAGGACCAAAAATAAAACTGCTGATCTGAAAATAAATTAATGCAAATGTGTAATATGGCCACACTTGAAATAGTATGTGTGCTACTAATCACAGATCAAGAAAAAAGATTATACTGCTGGATTTTGGCAGTCAAAATACTAAAGGAGCTAGAGCAATAGCTCCAGGCCATCCATTTTATCAACGTAAATCTTCCAGCTGGCAGGTGGTAGTTTAGAAGGGAGGACACTGAGTAGATTGGTGAAAGTTAGGAGGGAGACTTGCGCTCCAGTTAGAGCTATTGTTCGGCAAAGGGCTGGAGTGAAGTGGCATACCAGAGGACATGCCAGGACAGGAACCATGACCTGCTCCTCAAAAGGAGGTGGTTCCTCATCTGGTTAGACACAGTTCCACAAGGGCTGGTTTGTCTTCTGTTTGTCCTCAAAGAAGGTTCAACCAGAAGCCCATCAATTTGAGGAGTATGGGCCAGAGTTCGGGTGGCAGGACAGCTGGCATTTGAATTCTCTGCTTTTACAACAAAAAAGGCCATGTGGCTGTTCTGCAGTAAGAATCTGAGGCATTGGGAACAAGACAGTTGGTGCTGCCAGAGATAGCCCCATGCTAGCCCTGTGACTGTTGAGGCAACTATATGTACCTACCACCCAGGCTCTCTCTTATGTGCTCTTTTTGTATGAAGGAAAGTTTGATCCATAAGAAGGTAGTTAATTTCCTCTGCCATTATCTCTGGGAGTGTTTATTGGAAGCTTGGCTGAGCTGCTCATCGGTCTGTGAAGATCCCTGGGGTTTGGCTGAATACTGGGGGAAAAGTTTGTGTTGTAGGTTTTTAGGATAGCAACTGCTTGTCTCTGGTATGGGGGAGTTAGTTAGGGGATTGCTGACTGTATGGGTTTGAATTGGTTTGGTTTTTTCTCAAAAAAATCTGAAATCGGGAAATTCTGTTGCTGATGAATGCTTTTGAAAAGTGAAGGAGATGACCTTGGAGAAGGAATCCAGAGACTGATAGAGAAACATTCAGTTCAGAAGAAACATAATTATATCTAAGAGTGTTATGAAGAGGCTCAGATAAGACTCCCTCCCCCATGTCCAACTCTCTTGAGTATGAGAGAAGAGGAGAGAAAAGAAAGGAAAGGAAACTAGAGTGTGGTCACAGATACTCACTGGTAGCTTTATCTAGTAGCTGGTATTAAATGCCAGTTCAGTATGCTATGATGCTCCCTCATCCACAGCGTTATTCTGGATGAGAGCCAAACCCCACACTAATTACACAATGAAAGACATCATCTTGACTTTCTGACTCTCCCCTTTGCCACCCTGGCTAGGAGGCAATGGACAGAACTTGGATGTGGGTTGCCCATTCCTGCATGAAATTGTCTCATTCAAAAAGCTGACATTCCTCTGAATGATTTCAAGGGGAAAACGACAGTTTGCTAATCCCTATCCCCATATCTAGAGAAGCAACAACACCAAATATTAACGTTTACTCAACATATTATTTGAGAAATGCATAGACTCAATCTGAACCTCTTTGTGAATGCCACAAAAGGCACATAGATTTCACCTTTTTTGTTTTGTAATGCAGAGCTGGTATTCAGCAGGTTCTGACCAGTCCTGGAGAACTGGTAGCAGAAATTTTGAGTAGTTTGGAGAACTGGCAAATGATACCTCTGACTGGTCCCGCCCCCATCTATTCTCTGCCTCCCAAGTCCCAGCTGATTGGCTGGGTCTTCTTTTGTTGCCCTGCCCAGGAGAATGGAGCTGGAAAGCAGGCTAGTGGGGTGGGGAGGGAATGGGGATTTTGTAGTAACCTTCCCCTGGAGTGGAGTGAGAATGGAGATTGTACAGTATCCTACCCCTGTCACGCTCACCAAGCCACACCATGCCCGCCAAGCCACGCCCACAGAACAGGTAGTATTTTTTTTTTTTGAATCCCACCATTGTTGTAATGGGAAAAGCCCTCACTCATTTTACACCAAAGTAAATTGGAACAGCTTTTCTCTTTTTTTTGGTGAAAAAATCATCAAATGTTTATTTTACCTTGGTTGATAATTTATTGATGCAAATGAAGCTCCTTAATTAAATTTACCACAGTGGGGCCCCTTATGAAATGATTAAGTCATGTGACATTCTCAATTCCCTTCTCCTCTTTCATAGTCAAGCAATGCAGGCCTATGATTTGGTAAATGGTGCTTATTCAGGACTGCAGAGAGAATGAATTATTTCAGTTCTTTTCCACTTTAGGGTCTCAGGTGGATTTCCCTTCAAGAATTTTTGTTCATTGGTAATTTCTGATTAAATACATCTAGTACTGGTAACCTATCATTTTCATTCCAGGAATGTACTCTTTAATCAGTAATATCTTGATCAGAAAACCCTCCCGCCTTATCACAGCTGTAAAAAGTCTGCACCCTGGCGTGACTTAAGAAAAAGTTGATTTATGCATTATTATTTATTACAATTTTCAACTAGCCTGTTCCCTTAGGCTGAGAGCTGAGAACATGTAAAGTCTAATCGAGTTTATTCACTGGAATTAAAAAAAAACTCCGTCAAGGTTTACTTCTGAAATGCAGACCTGGTGTTTTTCACTCAGGAGGAAATCCCATTTATCAATGACATATGAAAAGAAAACAATGTACAGTTGGGGTCATCTCTGCTTTTGCTATTGTTGCCATTTTTTTTCAAGTGTGTTTCTCTACATTTCCTTAGGGACTGATCCAGATCCGGCAATTAGGATAATTAATCAGTGGAACAAGCATGCTTCCAGAAGTTGTGACTGGTCCAACATGGGAAGTTTTTAAGAAGAGATTGGACAACTATTTGTCTGAAATGATACAGGGTTCAGGGCAGTGGTGGGATTAAATATTTTTTTTCCTACCAGTTCTGTGGGCATGGCTTAGTGGGTGTGGCATGGCTTGGCGGACCTGGCAGGGGAAGGATACTGTAAAATCTCCATTCCCTCCCCACTCCTGGGAAAGGTTACTGCAAAATCCCTCCCCACCCCAACCTGCTTTCCAGCTCTGTTCTCCTGTGCAGGGCAACAAAAGGAGACCCAGCTGATCAGCTGGGACTCCGGAGGCAGAGAATAGATGGGAGCGGGGCCAGTCAGAGGTGGGATTTGCCAGTTCTCTGAACTACTCGAAATTTCCGCTACAGGTTCTCCAGAACTGGTCAGAACCTGCTGAATACCACCTCTGGTTCAGAGGGTTGGACTAGAAGACCTCCAGTGTCCCTTCCAACACTGTTGTTTTGTTATTTATTCTATTCTGTAGCCAAGGGTTTACAACATAAGCATGCATAAGCAGTGTGTACAGCATGTGTGTATACATGTGCATATAATCTTAGAGTGTTGTGTTGGACATTATATGAAGAATGGTTACAGGAACTGGGCTTGGCAAGTCTAGTGAAGAAAAGGACCAGGGGAGACATGACAGCAGTCTTCCAATATCTGAGGGACTGCCACAGAGAGGAAGGGGTCAAGCTATTTTCTAAAGCACCCGAAAGCCAGACAAGGAATAATGGATGGAAACTGAACAAGGAGAGATTTAACCTGGAAATAAGGAGAAACTTTCTGACAGTGAGAACAATCAACCAATGGAAGAGCTTGCCCTCGGAAGTTGTGGGAGCGCCATCACGTGAGACCTTCAAGAAGAGATTGGACTGCCATCTGTCAGAAATGGTGTAGGGTCTCCCACTTGGGTGGGGGGTTGGACTAGACGACCTATAAGGTCTCTTCCAACTCTGATTATCTGTTATCTGATTCCATCATCAACAAGACCAATAGTGATTGATAACCTTATTCTCCCTGGATATGTATTTTAAACCACTTTTTAAACACTGATAATCATCAACACATTCTTTATTAGTGAAGAAAATGGCAGAAAATAATTCCATCATTCCTAAGGGATTTCAATAGCTGATTCAAGTAAATGTAGCCCAGAAGTGTAAATACTGCTTTAATTCATCCTATTCCTCTTATGAACATTGTCAAACATGTCTTAGTCTTCATCTTAATGATAGCTAAGGATAGCTAGTTCACTGAAATCAAGTTGATTGTGATTAACGTGAAAAAAGGGGAACATTATATATTTCTTCTCCTTCAAACCCCCCCCAAGAACCTGAGGTAAACATATTGTCAAGCAACCATTACACATATGATGCAAACATTTGCCACACCATTAATATTCAAATGCCTTGCCACCTGTGTTGTATGTTTCTCCTAAAAGGATATATCACGTTTTCTGCAAAATTAAAGCCACAGGAAGGGCTATAACCATCACAGTGAAATTTCCTTTTTTTTAAAGCAGAGAAATGCATGGAGCCTTTTCTTCAAGCTTATTTGTTATTCAAAATTATATTGTAATTCATCCACAGCACCAAGAGTAGCACATTCATCCTTTTCTTAAAATAACATTCACTAGAAATAAGCTATCACTGATCATAAGTGCAACCTCCTTCTCATAGAAGAGTTGTATATAAGAGCTTCAACTTGAAAAGCCACCATTCAAGAGGGTCTCTCTCTCTCTCTTTCTCTCTCTCTTTCTCTCTCGACTATTTGTAAAAATTGTCCTGAAAGTCCCTGAAAGGCAGCATACTAGTGGTGGGATTCAAATATTTTTGCAACCAGTTCAGTGGGCGTGGCTTGGTGGGTGTGCTTTGTGTGCATGCGTGTGCCAAATGCGCATTTTGTACAGGCACAGAGGCATTTGCGCAGGCTCAGAGGCATTCTAACTCGCCTCCTGCAAGCCTGCACATTCCCGGTCACTTCAGCAGCTGCCGTGCAGTGCTATTCTGTGCCGCGCAAAGCAGCTGCACATCAAATTCAGTGGATAAAAGTAAGCATGGGAACCTGGGCGGGCAGGTGGGCACAACAGCAAAGCAGCAGAGAGAACTGGTTTAGTCTCTGCTGCTCATCACTGCTACCGGCTCGCCAGAACCGGGCCGAACCGATAGAATATTACCACTGCAGCATATGTGTTTTCTAAATGAATCCTGTCAACTCGTGGTGCTGTTTTCTTAGGCTGCTCCATATACACTTCATCCTTTCTATTGCTAGATTAAAGCCCATGTCACACTGCACCAACGGATGGAAAGATGATGTAAAATGGAGAGAAACACTTGCCATCCGTTGGTTAACGTGATGCATCCGTTCTGTACTCACTGCCTTCGTTTTTCATCCTCTCTATCCGTCCAGCATCCGTCTATTGACATTTCATCCACTCAAAAAGTTTTGAGCTGCTCAAAACTTTTGAGCGGAAAATGTATCCAATGCGTCCATTCTGCATCCGCTAGGCATACGGGGGACATCCGTTCTGCATCCGTTGTCATCCGTTACGCATCCACTATATCTGCTAGGCATCCGCTGTGCATCCGCGCAACTCAAATCCACTCCAGCGGTAAATGGATGCAGGGAGGAAGCGGAACGGACACGCAACGGACGCGCAGCATTAGTAGCATGGATGGAGAAAGGATGAAAGCGGATGCAGCTCGCAAACAAAGCATAAAAATGGAAAAAACGTTTGCAGAGGGGACCTATCCGCTCTCATCCGCTTCCATCCACTAGGCTTCCATGGAGCATCCACTTTCCATCCGCCCTGCGTCCTCCCCCCGTCCGTTCCTTTCTGTGTTATCCGCTCTGGTTATGCAAATTTTTGCCCCTTTTGAGAGCGGATAACAACGGATGGAACATTTTTCTCATCCACTGTGTCCTTTTTACAAATGTTTTGCATCCGTCGGCCAGTGTGACAGGGCCTTAAAATACTATCCACTCATCCTGAAGTCAGCAGAAAATCAAACCAGCATAAAATGTGCTGCCCTTGTGGCTGATTCCTCTCTTATCTCTCTTATTTCTGTTTTGACTCATTTCTGAATGTTGTTTTCCTGATTTGTGTATGCAGCACACATTAAGGGAAGTGATTGGCTTTGCTGGCCTTCCTTTTCTTTGTGTCACCAGCTATTAGGAGAAGCATCTGCCAATTGGAAGGTTGTAGCAACAATGCAGTGAGTCTAATCCTCAGCTCTAAACTTCTTATAATCTCCTTCCCACAATCCATTCATAACAAGCTGCTTTTTTTTTTTTTTTTAGTGAAACACTATTATTTCTAGTTGCCAATTCAATATGAGAAAGAACATAAGGCATCTGAAGAATCTAAGTCCAATTGTGGAAACAGTATTCAAAGCCCAAATGTGTAATTTATGCTGTGTTTATTAGTGGCTTTTCTACATGTTCAGTGTTGGCAACCTTCTTCCACTCATTCATACCTTTTTGGAATTTATATTTTTTAAAGGTGTCCCGGATCCAATCCTTTTTTTAAAAGAGTTGATGCAGAGCTAACTTATTGGTTGAGAAATCTTGCACTGAGAAATTTTGAGGAGAACTCATCAATGTCTTCTCTGTGTATTCCATCCATAATGTAGTAGGTTTATTCTGACTCCTCTGTTTTTGTAAGGATGGTTCGATTGGTGTGATCACATTCATGTTCTGAAAACAAAAGTGCCAACAATGACTGTGTGAGAATGAATCTTCGGAGCTGATATCCTTTGCTCCTTTCTTCCTTACCTCCAAGAATCACATTGTTTGAGCTGGCGGCTTTATAAATCCTGAACATAAATAAATAAATTGTGCCTCGTCTCCTCAAACTTTAATGTCAGATTTGGTAGCTGAGATGAGCAGAAGAACCTTGTTCAGAGTCTTAATTCAAGCATTCCATGGCTACTGAAATGATGTCTCTAGTTTCAGGCTAGACATTGATTCTGGAGTGGAGGCCTGTGATAAACCAAAGACCAGGAGGTGCTTCAGATTGTATCTCTCACTCAGGTCACCTTGCAATTGAATACTGCAGTGTGTTCCACATGAAGGTTGTCCTTCAAGACCAGCCAAACACTACAACTTTATAAAAATACAGTGGTGCAAGAGTGCATGGGCACTTTTTGTTATGCCCATGTGGCACTGCTGCTATACTGGGTGTCGGCATATTCTGGAGCTGCGTGTGGCTTTTTCATCCCTCTGCTGCAGCTCCCTGTCGCTCAAAATATGTGTCACAACCACCAATACGTGACACTCATCACATGATTTATTGAGCTTTTCAACCTCTGATAGGTTTTGTGGCTCTTGGTGTTTTCTTTTCTGTGAGAAATGGATCCAAATGGCTCTTTGCGTGTTTAAGGTTGCTGACTCCTGTGCTATACAAACTGCAATGGTTAACAGTTGGTCTCTGGATGTCATTCAAGATGCTACCTGTGTCACCTATAAAGCCCTTCATGGCATAAGGTCTGATTACCTGAGGCCTGTCTCCACATTCAGACAGAGTGGGCACCCATGATGTTACCTAGTTTGATGATGAAACCTCTGGAAGAAAATAACCAAGCTCAGACAGTACCAGGGACCTCCCAGTTCAAACAGCGACACATCAAAATACATGTGTAATGAATATGTAATTGTAATTGTATTCATTACATATGTAATGAATATGTAATCAATACAAAATTCTGAGTGAAGAAAGGAAGACCACAAATTCAATGTATTTTTTTGAACTAAAGCCAATTGTTGATCCATAATGTGGGAAATTAGATTGAATCAAGTATCATAGATGTAAAGGTTCTGCTATTTAGAAAATGACATAAAAAGTCGATGGAGTAGCTTAAGAAAACATCAGTATAATTTAGGGATTTTCAAGATGGCCTAAAATGGCACTGGAATTTCATATCAGAGAAGTTCAAGAGCAATATAGTGCTTAGACTTATATACTGCTTCATACTGTTTTAGAGACCTCTCCAAGTGGTTTACAGAGTCAGCATATTGCCCTCAACAATTTGGGTTCTCATTTTACTAACCTCAGGAGGATGGAGTACTGAGTCAACCTTGAGCCAGTGAGAATCGAACTGTTGGCAATTGGCAAAGTTAGCTTGCAATACTGCATTCTAACCACAGCATCATCTTGGCTCTGAAGCAATGTGAATAAGGAATCTGAAAGCATCCTGAAACTCATATCAATGATTTCCTAGGTATTTTAGAAATTCCCATAAAATTAATGTATCCTGATCAAAGGAGACTGAGGAACAAGAGACTGAAAATATTAAAAAATATTAAAATATTTTTTTTTAAAAATGGGGGAGCACAAAAATAGCAATAAGATCAGCAATTCAGCCTGACCCCAAACTCTGACAATCTGCTTCATGCTAAGACAAAATTGGAATATTTTCCTGAATTTCACTAGAATGTGTGCAAGCAGCCAAGGGCATAACTGTCTGCATCAACCAACCAATGTGGGAAGGAATGCAATCAAGATTTCCTGGATTATTGTGCAGGTTATTGTGACATATTTCATCACTTGCTTCCAAACAATCCGTTACAATGCTAAATTCTCTGTGTGCCTGTTGTGGCATCTGTTCGCATCGTTGTATCTTCCTGCCCAAAACCCAGATATATAGAACTTAACAAATGTTGTGCCAATCTTGAAACATAAGAGATACTTTGCAACTGCACAGTGTTTCCATGTGAGGATGGTTTAATGAGAACAGCTCTTATATTCAATAAAGCTAAGTCTCTAGATAGAAAGAGTTTATTGAAGAAAGGGAAAGAAGGAGAAAACAAGGGATGGCGTTGGTCACAAAGAATTCCAAATAAAGTAAATAAAGTCAGCCTAGCTAATTACTTGTATTGCCTTCTTAAGTAAATTACTGCCTTTCAGTACTGTGTATTCATTTTGGGGATGATGGGTGGAGTAAAGATCATTTACAACTCCTCTTTAGGTTTTCATGGCAGGTCCTTTTTTGCCTTTTCCCTGCCTTTGTCTCCCTGCCTTATTGTTTCCTCCTAAGCACTTATCCTCAGTGTGAGAGAAAGTGTGAAATAAATGAAAGTCAACATCATTGGCAAGTCCTACTATTGCTTTATCTAACCCAAACTCAAGGCCCACAGGCTGGATCCGGCCCACAATGTGGTTGGATCCGGCCTGCAGGGGCCATCCTGTCTACTCATGTCGCTTCGGCCCAGTCTATCCAATGCAGAGAGGAAAGATCAAGCCAGTGAACCTTCAGCCTGGTCTACCTGGTGCAAAGAGAAAAGATCATGCCAATGTAGCTTTGGCTTGGTCTACCCAATTAGGCCAGCGTGACTTCAGCCCGGTCTACTTAATGCGAAGAGGAAACATGGCAACAGTTTGGGGAATCACATCAAGCTGGCCACACCGACCTAGTTGGCCACACACACCCGCCCCTCCCAAGGTCAATCACAGCCCTGATGCGGCCCTCAGTGAAATTGAGTTTGACATCCCTGATCTAACCAAAGACAATGCATCACTTATGATGGTCTGGGTCTAGACAGCAAATCAGATATTTTCTGGAGCACGGGCATCAAACATGATCATGTCACGTGATGTAGCATGACGTATTACAATGTTTTTTGCCTTTGTGGAGCCAGGGTGGGTGTGGCCTGTGCATGACACATCCGGCCCCAGGCCGCCAGTTTGACAGCCTGTTTTACACGTAGAGCAGGGGTGTCAAACTTACATTGTCACGGTGGCATCACGTGACATATCAGGACTTTTTCCCCTTCGCTAAATTGGTGTGGGCATGGCCAGCGTGTGACATATCCAGACCAGGAGCTGGAAGTTTGATAGCCCTGACTTAGAGGATAAGCCCACTTTCCAGGTACTCCTTGATGGACTTAAGAATTAGAAATACGGGTAGTCTTTGACTTACAACAGTTCATTTAATGACTGTTCAAATTTACAATAGCACTGAAAAAATGACCTATGACCATTTTTCACACTTATGACCATTGCATTGCAGCATCCCCAGGGTCACATAATTTACATTCAGGTGCTTGACAACTGACTCACATTTTTTGACAATTGCAGTGTCCCAGAGTCACGTGATCTCCTTTTGTGACCTTCTGAACCAGCAAAGTCGATGGGGAAACAACTGTGTTACTAACTTAACAACTGCTGGGATTCACTTAGCAAGAAAAGTCATAAAATTGCACAAAATTCACTTAGCAATTTTTTTAATTTAACAACATGAATTTTGAACTCAATTGTGGTCATAAGTTGAGGACTACCTATACATAATTTTTTCCTTCAAAAAATAGATGTCAGCCTTTCTTGGTTGTTTAAAATCATGAGTACTAACTCTGTATTTTTGTAAGGTTATAGCAACAGAAACTCTTGCCCAGCCCTTTGCTTTTACTTTCTAGAGGACTAGGGAAGGTTCCTTCTGAGACATTTTCTCCATCCATCCCTCCTTTGGACTCTGATTTTTCTTATCAGACTGTTGTCCAGGTTGCGGCCAGGGGTGTCAAACCCGATTTCATTGAGAGTGGCATCAGGGTTATTTTTGACCTTGGGAGACCCGGGGGGGAAGGGTCAGCATGATGTCACTCATCTCAGGGGGGGCGCCTGTGGTGACCAAAGAGCTCTGCCAGTGAAAATGGACTCCCGAGCTCCGTTTTCGTCTGGGACAGCCTCCAGAAACCCTCTGCCAGTGAAAACAGAGCTCCATTTTCACTGTAAGAAGCACTGTGGGCTAGTCCTTCACTATTTCCAGGGAGGCCCTGTGGACCAGATCTAAGCATCCCATAAGACAGATCCGTCCCCCAGGCCTTGAGTTTGACACCTCTGTTCTAGTCTCCCAAGATTCCGCTCAGAGCCTATTATATCAGAATTATATGAGGAGGCTCTTTTAGTAATTCCATCTATTCAGGCCTCTTAGCTAAGAGTCAATGTATTCATTGTTTAGAAGGGACCTACTGCGTCTTTTCAAAACTAGAATTTGGTCACAGATACTCACTGGCAGTAAGAAATATTAAATTCCAAGATGTTTTCACAAGGCCGGACTCTGTAATTTGATAGTGGCAAACTTGCTTCATGGTCTCACCTCCATATTTCCCTTGTCCTATCCACTGTCACTTCAAGATATTTTGCACCTGACAGAAAGGACACAATATACCAATGCCATTTCATGTATTAAAGCCATCTGAACTGTGGCTGACTGTCAGGCATAATAAATCTGGAAGCAAAGTGGTTCAAATGACTACAGGTTTATTATATGTTAATGCTCTCTACCAGAATCCGAATTACAAACAGTAAAAGTAAATTGGCAGTCGATAAGAACCAATGGAATTCAAAGTGGGCTGGACTTAAATCTTTTGTAGACACAAAGGGACTCAAGACTGATGACATATTTGATTCCTCCCTCAGGCTCAGCCTGGTCATCTCCTACCCTGACTCACCTTAAAGACAATCTTCCACCATATTTGAGGCCTGCCAATTGCTACAATAGGAGAAGCAGAATCTACTGTATAATTCCATCCTCCAACATTTCTGTTCTACTGGCATCCTCTGTGACTTGGAACAACTTCCCCAATCTTGCCACCTTGTCAATCTATTCCTTTCATCCTTCTTTTTGATAAAATGCTTTCAAGAGCCATCGTGGTTAGACTGAAGTATTGCAGGCTACTTCTGCTGACTGCTGATTGCCAGCAGTTTGGTAGTTCAAGTCCCACCGGGTCAAGGTTGACTCAACCTTCCATCCTTCCATGGTCAATAAAATGAGGACCCAGCTTCCGGTTTTGAGCTTCTTCGGTGATCGACAGAAATCCGTGATCGTGTGCAGTTTCGGTCTGGGCTCACCACTGGAGTGCCCTGAGCTGACTGGTTTGGGGGCTAAGCCACTCCGTAGAGGGGGAGACTGCCAACAGGGTTGAGGAGAGCCATATCTCTCCTCCTCAGCTGGCCATTACTCTCTTTCCTGAAGGCGGTTGCAGAGGTGGTCAGAAATAGCCACTTCAAAGAAGAACTCAACTGGAAAAGAATGTGCAGGAGGAAGATAAGAAGTGAAAGTTCTGGCTGACCAAGTTAAATTGCAAAAGCAACAACTAAGGTACCCTGGAATTTAAACTTAAAAAAAAAAAGTAACATCGTTCCCAAAGAAGATTCAGAAGCAGCAAAGGAAAGTGAAAAGGGAAAGGTTTGGCTTTCTTTTTCTTCTCTCCCTTTCCTTATATTGACAACTAAGAGACTTAAATAAGAAATTGGAAAAAAAATCTGCTTTGACATCAACAGGCAATTAAGCTGAAAATAAAATAAAACGTCAAAGGGACAATAATGATTTCTGGACATTAAAAAGTTTTTTATGAACAGGAAATTAAAGAAAAAGAATAAAAGGATAGGATCTGGAAAAAAGGGAGGAGACTGCCTGGAATTAAAAGGAATCTACAGTAAAACCTCAACAAGATTTCTAAAAGATACATTTTAACTGAAATTTGGTAACTAAATTGTCGAACCCCAGGAAGAGAAAGTGGAAAAAAAGCAAAAAGAAACAGCTTGCGTGTATTTGGATTACTTGGTGATCATTGGATTCTTGGTTATTGCATTTGAATGACTAAAATTAATTGGGTGGTTGTTTAAAAATTCATATAATGGCACTACTTCTGGATGAATTGAAAATGAAACTTAAAAAGGACAAAGAAGATGCACAAGAAGGGAGGGTTTCTTTTGGCTTCATTTTTCAATTCTTAGAAATGGAGATTTGGAACTATGAGAAACAACAAGAAACGTCTGCAAAACAAGAAGACTAGGACAAAGAAGAAGCCATCTTTAATAAACAAGTAATTCTATGTGAGGAAGAAAAAGGAAAGTGGGGAAAGAGAATGGAGAATTTAAGACTTAAAAAAACAACCAAAGAAAAGAAAAATAGTTCGAAAAATAAGTATAATATTGGAAAGCAACAGAAGAGGGGAATACAGAAGAGAGAAAGGGGGAGAGACAAGGGGGTAAAGAGAGACAAAGGGGTAAAAAGGAGAGAGAGAAGAGAGGGAAGAAGGAAAGGAAAAGAAGTTACAAAGGACAGAAACAAGATATAGAGAAACAGGGCCTATTTAGAGATAATGGATGAAAATTTAACTGAAAAAAGGATTCTGTAAAGGTACATAAGATTGTAGTATTGGAAATAATTTTAGAAAATTGGAAACAATGTATGATTAAAATGAGGGATAACACAGCTGCTGTAATCCTGTGAAATGTTTGTTAATAAAATAAATGAGAGAATTGAATTAGGAAGGGACGGTACATTTTAATTAGTTAATGTTTTATAAAATATAAGTGAAGAGGGGGGGAATTAATTATGGAAAGCTTATAACTGTTCCCATAGTAGTATGATATTTAATTGAAAAGTAATGTTAAAGAAGTTAAGATTTTAATGAATATTAACATTAATGATTGAATTGAATTGGAATGGAATGTGTTGTTTTAACTACATATATTTATAATCCTTTTTTTTCTTTTTAAAAATATAGTGTGTATTTTAAGAATGTACGAGCAGAATCTGAATGGAAGTTATGTATTATATTGAATGTTATAACTTTAAGGTGTATATTGAAGCTTAAATAAGAGTTAAATGGATAAAATTAAAGATATAAAGATGTCATACTCCAATCAGCAACTACAGGAGAAACTTTGTTTAATGAGAAAAGATAATATGAAATTGACACACGACAGACAAAAAGTATAAATATAATGATTTGAATTGAGATGAGATAATTAAAATAAAATTAAGAAAATTAAAAGAGGGGAGAAGCTATGTAGAAAATGTAAAACAGTAATAAGATATGGAATTGAACATAAAAATGAGCATGAAATTGAATTTGTGTCTGTACAAAGAAATATAACCCAGGATCACGCTCCTTTCAAAAAAGATGCTTTATTTGTATTTCTTTGTGAAAACTCAAATAAAATTTACAAAAATAAAATAAAATAAAATGAGGACCCAGAGTATTGAGAGCAATATGCTGACTCTGTAAAACTGCTTAGAGAGGACTGCAAAAGCACTGTGAAGTGGTAGACAAGTCTAAAGGCCTGGTCCCACTGACCGACAGACACAAAACGTATGCATAAAGGACACAGCGGACGAACAAAATTTCGGGGGTAGCTCCATCCGTTGTCATCCGCTCCAAAAAGTGGTGAAAATTTGCATAAACAGAATGGAAAAGAACGGACGTGGGTAGTATGTAGTGGGGGTGTTAAATGGATGTTCATAGGAAGCCTAGCTGATGACAATGGATGGAAGCGGATGACATATCCGAAGGGGTTCCGGGGGAGAATTTCGAAGCGGATGCATAGCAGAAGAGGAGGATGCATAGCGGATGAAGCGGATGCATCACGGACTCCTATAAGAAACAAAGGGGATGCCGCACAGATGGATATCGGATGCGAAGCATTCACTGCGCATGCGGGGAGTATGAATTGCATCAGCTCCATGGATATAAAAGGATGCAGCACAAACGCAGTCAGCATAAGGGGAAAGATGTGCTGCCACATACATCTAGCAGGAACACCATGGTTCATCAGTCAGGCAAGAAGAGGAAGCCTGTGCCTACTCGTTCAAGCCCTGGCAAGAAGGCCAGAACCAGCATCCCACCCCCTGGCACTGACTCTGAAGCTGCTACTGCTGCTGCTGTGGTGGACCAGCCCCAAGGCCCTCAAGCCCCTCAAAGCCCTGATGCTGAAGGCCCTGCTGCTCAAGCCCCTGAAGGCCCTGCTGCTCAAGCCCTGAAGGCCCTGCTGCTCAAGACCCTGAAGGCCCTGCTGCTCAAGACCCTGAAGGCCCTGCCGCTAAAGCCCCTGAAGGCCCTGCTGAAGCCCCTGCCAGAGGGAGGAAGAGGAAAGGGAAGCAGAAGGGAGAGAGGAAACAGTACACCGTTTCCGAGGAGCATGAGGATGACGTGCTGGAATGGCTGAGGGAAAATGAGTACCTCTGGAGAAAGGACCACAGACTGTATCGTGACACCAAGAAGAAGCAGGCAGCTTGGAGAGACAAGGCAGAGAGCCTGGGGTACACTGCAGAAGTACTCCTTGGATGGTGGAAGCTCATGCACAAGGTATGGCAAGCTACACCTCAAGAAATCCGGGCTGGCCCCTATCAAGCTCACTGACTGGGAGATGTACGTCATGGCCAAGTGCAGTTTCCTGGAGGGTGAGATCCGCCACCGAGGAGCAGCCCCTCTGAGACCCCTCTCCCTCAGACAGCCCACAGACAGCCAGTCCTCTTCCAGCCAGGAGCCAGCTACCTTGTCCAGGCAGGTGTCTTCAGAGGGCCCCATGGCAGAGACCCCCCCAACAGCTGCACTCCCCATGCCGGCAGACTTGGAGGATCCTGTGGAGGATGACGCCCTGCTGTCACAAATGGAGGAAGAAGAAGAAGAAGAAGCAGCAGCCACCAGAGGCCAACCCACCCCCACCCCCACCCCCACCCCCAGCTCCAGAGGATGCAGGCAGAAAGGCAGACTGGAGGGCCAGGACCACAGTGTGCTGTTGGAGATCAGGGACACAATGAAGACCAGCACAGATCTTCTCTCTCAGCTGGTCCACAGCGACATACCATCCTCAGACCGGAAGCCCTTCATCACCTACATGAGCCAGACCCTGAGGGACCTGCCCAAGGCCTAGTACCAGGTGATGAAGCAGAAGATCACAGCACTTCTGCACAACCCTCAAGGCCCAGGTAAAGCTGCTCCTACCCAGTCCAGGTCTACTCCTCCACCTCAGGCGATGTCAAAGCCCTTCCACGGCTTTCAACAGCCCCTCACCTACCAAGGCTACAACTACCAGGACTTCCCACAGCAGAAGCAGAACTTCCCAGTCCAGGCCCAGGTTCATCGCACGCCACAGATGCCACTCCTCACCCATCTGCTGACCAGACAGCCCCACTAAACTCCTCCTTCCTCCACCCCACAGCTAAGCCCGTCAACGGACAATCTGTCATCAGTATTGGGCCTGACATCTCAAGTCCTTGATGAAGGGCCTCTCAACCTCATGGGACTGAGTCAGCTCTCAGACAGCTTCCTGAACACACCATCCCCTGTTGTACCCTTGGGGCCAAGCACCCCAATGGTGCCTCAGACCAGCACTCAAGCCACAGCCACCTCCACAGTCCCTGCCCGCTTAACAGCTGAGACCAGGGACATGACTCAGAGTGATTGAGAATAGTGTCAGAGACTGAGTTGTACTTGTTAAGTTTATCTTTGCTTAAGACCCTTTACTTGGTTCATTTTGCTTTTTTAATAAAGTCATAAAGTTTACCTAAGAAAGTTAATAAAGGTTATCTTTGCTTAACACACTTAATACAGTTTACTTGGTTCATTTTGCTTATTTAATAAAGTCATAAAGTTAAGAAAGTTAATAAAGGGTATCTTTGCTTAAGATACTTAAGACACTTAACTTGGTTCATTTTGCTTATTGAAAAAAGTCATAAAGTTTACCTAAGAAAGTTAATAAAGGTTATATTTGCTTAAGACACTTGGTTCATTTTTTTTTACTTAATAAAATGTTGGTGAAAACTTTGAAAAAATGGTTAAGCCTTTGCATGCTTTTGGGATAGATAAGGATAGTTGTGGGATAGATAAACCTCCAGTGCAAGCATAGTGGGACTGTATGGTCCACCCTCCCAGCTGCCACACATATGGCCCTTTTTTATCAATAACAATTTATTCATTGATCAACACATTTTAAAATGAACAAAGCTCTTTATTAATGCCCTATTCATTGTAGGACCATTCAACATACATGGCACAATCTCATCAGTGTTATGCGACAGTCTCAAGGAAGCATCCATTAATCATCTATCATCCTGTCTTGCCACTCCACTGCTTCTTCCCTTCACGTGAAGCTCTGTTGTGGCCTTGTACATCCACAGTGTCTGTCAGGTTACGTCCATGCACCAGGCTCCATGTCCCCATTCCCTTGTTGACGGTCCACAAGTCTGTTCTGCAACACTGGGTAGTAGGTGCGCATGAGATTGTGCAGGATGCAGCAAGCTTCCACGATGCTTCTCACAGTCTCTGGGTCATGCTGCATGGTGGTGAGAAGTATCTGGAACCTGTTGGCCAGGATTCCAAAGGCGTTCTCCACCACCTGTCTTGCCCTGGACAGCCTGTAGTTGAAGATCCTCTCTTCACGGGTGAGGTATCTTGAAGTGTATGGCTTCATGAGGTAGGTTCTGAGGGAGAACGCGTCATCACCAATGATGAAGTAGGGCACATCTTGTGTGTCATTGGGTAAGGGGTCTGGATCTGGAAAACCCATGATGAGGTTGCATTCCAGCCCATCCTTGAGGTCATTTGCATTGTATACCTGGCCATCCAAAGCTGACCCGTTGCCTGAAGCATCGATGTAGATGAATTTGTAGTCAGCATCAACCATGGCAAAGAGGATGATACTGAAGAAGCCCTTGTAGTTATAATAAGTGGACCCTGAGTTGGCTGGAGCTTTGCAGGCCACCTGCTTCCCATCTATGGCTCCAACGGTGTGGGGAAAGTTCCACCTCTGATATCACTCTTCTGCAAGTTTTCTCCAGCCTTGTTCAGTGGTGGGGCACTTGAGGAGCTCCTCCATGTATACTGCATGTTTCTGAATGTGGTTCCAGAGGCCAGGTGCTGCAGAGTCAGTGCCACCTTCAGTCCGGAGTCCAGGTTGGGACGGAAGTTGGTGCTAGGCTTGGTCAACCTGGGTCTCAGACGGTCTACAAGTTCATCAAACATGGCTGGTGGCATCCTCATGAAGTGATGGAATGCACGAGGGTCTTCATTCCTCAGCTCCACCATCAACTGGTCATACAAACTCCATTCTTCTCCTGATCCATCCTCGGACCCACACAGCTCTTGGATGTCTCCTTCTTCTCCTTGTGTATAAAAGGTGAAACAGTCTGAACAGGGTTTGGTTCTGGTGATGAATGATCGCAGCTACCATATGGATTGTGTCATGATCCATGGTGGAGAATAATGGATGATGTGGAAGAGCAAGACCAAGGATGAAGAGGTCTGTACACCACGGCTGCTGGACTCATACTGAGATCCAGATGATTTTCTCCCCCTTTTTATAGGAAATATTGGTTGTCGCTGGGTGTCCTTCTACATACTCTAGGCATATTCCAGACATCCTAAATATACGAGATACATCCCAGATACAAATGTTTTGTCTGTTTTTAATCCTTTATATACGAGATGCAAACGCTTACATCCTTTCTATTTCTGTGCTACTAACGTTTTTTTAGACATTCTGTGTACCTTTTGTTTCCTCCCTCTTTCCGTTTTCAGCTGCAGCGGATGTGAGTTGAGGGGATAGCCAGAGGATGCAGAGAGGATACAGCGGGCGTTTAACAGATGATAACGGACATAGAACGTTTGTTGCCCGTATATGTCGCTGATGTACATCGTACGCAGTGGAAAGATCATCCGTTCACAAAGTTTTTGTGTAGCTCAAAACTTCTTACGTGGATGAAATCTCAGTGGACGGATGCTCGACGGATAGAGAGTATGAAACACGTATGCAATGAGTACACAACGGATGCATTGCGTTTTCCAATGGATGGCAAGCTTTTTTTAACATTTTACATCCTCTTTGCATCCGTAAGTGCAGTGGGACTGGGGCTTAAGTGCTGTTGCTATTGCTATTCAATTGCATCCGCATTGTTGTCATTGTACTTCAAGGTAATGGTTCTGATTTTTAAAGCTGGTCTTGAGCTTTCTGAGAACCCATCCATACAGCCTCCTTATCCTGTAGGCAGCCATGTTTGTAGAGGACATCACCTCATGTTGTTTTTTACTGTCAACTTGCTACTAAGCAAGTTGCTTTAGATGTCCAATGTGGAAGTTCTGCATGTTATGATGAAACAAGACATTTCATGCAGACAAACTAAGGTACATAGAGGAGAGTAATTGAAATGATGGGGTGGGGTCAGCTTAGTTGGTTCAACAGGTCTGCTGTTGGAGTTTTTGCTCTGCATCTGTTTTGGTTTTGTGAGAAAACAGAAATCCTGCTTTCATAGTTGCTTCATTTTCTGTTTTGAAGAACAGGACAATCTCTCCACCTATACATATAGCAATCCTGTTTTCTCAAACTCCATTTAAATATATGAGCAGCACAAATCCAAATGACCATTAGATGGCAATCAAGAGATACCAAGAAAAACCCCACTCAAACTCTTTGCTGCCAGCTAGTAGTCAGTATTCTTATTAATTGTGCAGGAAAAGGAATGGCGTAAGCTGGGGAGAGAGTCAATAGAGGAACCATGATGGAGAAGCTATGGCACACATGCCAGAGGTGGCATGCAGAGCCCTGTCTATAGGCATGTGAGCTGTTGCCCCAGCTCAGCTTTTGCCATGCATGCGTTTCCGGCCAGCCAGCTGGTCTTCAGGTCTCTGCGGCACATGCGCAGGGGACAGGGTGCATGTGGGGGACCACCGGGTATGTGCATACATGGGAGATGCACACACATGCATGGGGACTCATGCACGGGAATGTACATATATGCATGGGGGGGGCCTATGCATGAGGCACGTGCATGTATTGCATTTTGGGGATGAGCACACTTGTATGCTTTGGGGATTCGGTGCCAAAAAGATTAGCCATCATTGGCCGAGAAGAGTCTCTACCTAGCCACAAACAGGCCAAGCCCAACCCCTCTTGAATTCCACTGACCCTTATCTAACACCAAGATAATGCTAATCAATAGTTGAGTAGATCCTTGTGCATTCAGTTGAACTGGAACTGGTCCCAATTCCCGATATTTTGTGCTTGACAAGTTGAGAGGTAAATAATCATTTGAGGAAAAAAAAATGCACCTCAGAGCACAACATGTATTTCATGACCTGAGTGGCCAGAAAGATGAAGTTTTACTGATAATTAGTGGTCATTTAAGTCCATTAACAAAAAAAATTAAAATGTAACTGGATGAAACATCCAGGCTATACAGTAAAAGCACCACCCTCATGCACATTCTTTATAGTGATGGATGGTTGGTGATGTTAGAATTTCAGCCAAGGGATATTACCAATCAACAATATTTGTGTAGCACAGCTTTACAGAAAACAACCCAGCACAGTCCATGTTTAGATATGCATTAAAGAACACACCATGAAAGCACCAAGATTTAGGGTGACAGGAGTCTCTCCTGACTTGGGCATAGAATGGTAAAAGCAGCTGTTACAGAGAAGCACAGAGATGACTTTGGAGAAGAATGTGACAGTTAGCAAAACATGAATTAAGCCTGGGAAAAGAAAAAGGTGTCAGAAATGAGATTAAAGTAACCACTGTGAGGTGGAAGCAGATAAAAAACCACCAAAAGATTCGTTGATCCAAGGAAAACAAGGTTTTATTCACGTGTCTGCAGAGACGGGTCCCCTCAGGCATTGAAGGAACACAGAGCAAAATTCAGGCAGCATTTTTATCCC
>BLBF01000002.1:85399630-85426298 GCA_015471245.1 Laticauda colubrina | reverse complement strand
ACACTTTCTTATTTAGCAGAACTACTGAGTTTTGAGACACACTTCCTGATTCAATTCAATGGGCCATCCAACATGGCTTCGGTTCTGCTCACACCACCTTGATTTTCTTTGTTATGAAGGGAGATGGCAGGATCAGTGGTGGTACGCTACCGGTTTGGACCGCTTTGTCCGAACTTGTAGTAAAAAAAGCCTCCAACAATCAGCTAAGAGGAAAAAGAAGAGAAAAGCGCAGGATCAGCCTTCCCACCCACCCTTGTGCTTTCTCTTCTTTATCCTCTCAACTGATTGGTGCTGCAGTCCTCAGCTGGTATGGAGAAAGCTGCACATGTGTGTTAGGGGCGCACGCATGCACGTGCGATGACCAAACCAGTAGTGGAACAGGTAGGATCCCACAGCTGGGCAGAGCTTTTGCAGCCGTAAAAAGATTTTGCAGCCATAGCCTTATGCCAGTCCTGAAGCTGGCCTAGCCAAAGCCATCTTGGAGCTTCAGTGCTGCCACACTGGAGCTGAGGGATAGGGAGGGGGGATTAGAGATAGCTGGGGTTGTGTAGTCTTCTCTTGAGAACCAAGGATGTGTCTCATACCTGGTCGGAGGAAGAAGGAGTGATGTCACCAGACTACTAGACAGTGTCTTGATTGAACCATGTGACTGATAGTTTGGGGTTGAGAGGAAAACTTTTACTTTGAATTAGGTGAAAAACCACGGGACCTTTCAGAGTTGGTTTTCATCAGATATGTGCCAATATGATATTTTCAGTAAAGCTATTCTTTGAGGAATTTACTTGCCTTGGAGTTTTGCTTGATATGAATCTATTACTTGGAACCCTGACAGCCTTTAGGGGTCCCCAAATTTGGCAACTTTTAAAACTTGTGGACTTCAACTCCCAGAATTCTCCAGCCACCTATGCTATACTGGCTGGAGAATTCTTGGAGTTGAAGTCCACAAGTCTTAAAGTTGCCAAGTTTGGAGACCTCTGGCCTACAACAATAACATAGAGTCCCAGTATTTCTTCTGAGGCCTGTTTCCTGATCTGGCCTACCTCAAGAGGCTGATGGCTACACTGAGGAATTCTCAAAAAGGCTTTTATTCCCTCACATAAATTTCCCCTGTTGGTTGATTTGGCAAAATGAACTATTTTTGTCAGCCTATTACACTATCAACATATGCAGGCAGTCCTCGCCTTACGACCACAACTGAACTCAAAATTTATGCTGCTAAGGCATTGGTTAAGTGAGTTTTGTCCCATTTAACATCTTTGCTTACCCCAGCATTGAAGTGAATCGTTGGAGTTGTTCAGTTAGTAACACAGTTGTTAAGTGAATCTAGCTGTCAGGCTCCGAGTTTGCTATGGATCTCGTCAGCTCTGAACACACCTCACAGCTGGCCGTGGAGAATATCACCTTAGCTCTGCCTGAGACCAGATCTGTATTGCTGCTTGTGTGCAAGCTGATGGTTTGAAGGTTGCTTTAGAATGACTCAGCAGAGCTGTGAGCTGCAGGATGGATTCCGAAACAACTACGGGGCTGGAAATGGCTTTTTTCATGGATTGATGTGGTGCATATTGTTTGAGGAGGTTGGGGCGCATATTAGTGGTAATTAAGCATTGAGTTAAGACATGCTGAAAGTGGCACCAGGTGGGGATCAGTTAGTGAGGGTCGGAATAGGTTAGGGATATAGACATGTTATCGGGTTAAGAGCATTTAAAGATCATAGATTAGGCGTGGCCAGAACTAGAACTGCGAATAGGCCTGGGTGTGGTGGGGTGTGTCTCAGGATAATGATAATAAAAGGAAAGAGAGCAAACTCAAACCCAACGCTAACCTTGCCTAGCTTTTAGCCATTGTTGCCTGATTAGAGTATTTGTTGTTTGCTGGAATTTGAATAAACCCTCATTGTCCTAAAGAGGAGCTTGGATTCATTTAAAGACAAATCTTCAATACTCAAGGACCGGCTGAGACTGGCTTCCTCATTGACTTTGTTGGTCAAAAGATCACAAAAGGGGATCATGTGATCCCTGGACATAGCAACCGTCATAAATATAAACCAGTTGCCAAGCATTCAATTTTTTTTTCTAAAAAAAGTTTTATTAATTTTCTACAATTACATTTGTTTAGTGCTTAATAAACATTGTGTTGTCTGGGTTATTTTGTTTACTTAACAATACAAATTACATTCCTAATCTTTACCCTTTTTTTTCCAGCCATTGATAAAATAAAGACACTTAAACAGAAAGAAGATACAGAATACTGTCAAACATGGAATTTATTTTATCAATGGCTAAGCATTCGAATTTTGATGGTGTGACCATGGGAATGCTGCAATGGTCATAACTATGAAAAACAGTTATGTCAGTTTTTTCAGTGCCCTTGTAACTTTGAACAGCTAAACAAATTGTTGTAAGTCGAGGACTACCTGTATCAGAAAGGAACTTGTGATTCTCTCTTCTTGGAATAACTTTTCAAAGAAGACCACTAAACTTTTTCTCCCAGAACAGGGTTAAGAAGAATGCCACTATCTGCCTTTAAATGTTTTGATTTATTCATTTGATTTATTTCATTTTAAATTATTCAGTGCCTGCTTTGGAAAAGACAAATGGTTGGAAGATGAATGAGAGTGATAGAAGTAGAGATTATACTGAAATAGATGATAGACAGGTAGTCAGACAAACATTTTTTTTAATCCTTCCAATCAAATAGCAAGCTGAAACCAGCAAAGGAGAGAGGAAGGGAGAGGGAAGGCAGGAAAGAAGGAAGGAAGGAAGGAAGGAAGGAAGGAAGGAAGGAAGGAAGGAAGGAAGGAAGGAAGGAAGGAAGGAAGGAAGGAAGGAGAGAGAAGATAGACCAATAATCATGCTGTGTGTGTGTGTGTGCGTGTATTGTGGTATTGTAGTATTGTGGCTTTAAGCATGAGTCAATAATACTTGGGTTCTAAGAATAATATCACAGCTTGAAAACTCATCCATTTTATTTATAAATGCCCTGATAAATCGTAACCAAAGCCTGGCAATCTGATTCTACAATCATGATTGTTATCATAACATTGCTATTGACCATCATATCTGCCAATGTCTCAGTTGCACAACTGTTTTCATAACCTTCTCTATGTTCTGTCAGTTTGGGGGAGAGAGAGAGAGACAGAGACAGAGAGAGGGAGGGATGGAGGGAGGGAGAGAGGGGGAGAGAGAGAGAGAGAGAGCGCACAGGTCAAAAGCTTCTCTGACTCCTGTTCAGCTGTTTTTCCTTTGCCAAAGCAGTTGGTTTTTCTACTCTTAATTCGTACTGTGGACATATCCCAAAACATTTTCCAAAAACAATGATGACTATTACTGGGGGGGAAAAAGAGTAGAAATGGGCTTGTTATCTTCCATTTCAACAGAGGACTGGAATTGTCACAACAGTATTTATTGTGAATCCATGGTGAATGGACTGCTTCATTGAGTTGTTCCATTGTGTAGCTTTTATCCACATGAGAGCATCTTCTGCTGTTTTCCTCCTACATGCACACAGATAGTCCTCGATTTACGACCTCAATTGAGCCCAAAATTTCTGTTTCTAAGTGAGGCATTTGCCTCATTTTACGACCTTTCTTGCCACAGTTCTTAAGTGAGTCCCTGCAGTTGTTAAATTTGTAAGACAGTTGTTAAGGGAATCTGGCTTCCCCATTGACTTTGCTTGTTCAGAAGGTCACAAAAGGGGATGCCATGACCCCGGAACACTGCAACCATCATAAGTATGAATCATTTGTCAAGTATCTGAATTTTGATCATGTGACCATGGGGGTGCTGCAGAAAGGCTGGTTTTGATTAAAAAGAGTAATAAGTAAGTTATGAAAAGTGGCCAACCATAGACATCCACTGCAAACCAAGGTGATTTAAAAAATGGCAAAACCATGTGGCAACATAACAAAACAAACATTTGCAATGGTATCCTGGCATAGCTGTACAAATATTAATCACACCGTTGTGTGTGGATGTCAGACAACAGTAGCAATAGGGCTTAGACTTCTATACTGCTTCACAGTACTTTACAGCCCTCCTTTCTAAGTGATTTTACAGAGTCAGCCTATTGCTCCCAACAATCTGGGTCCTCATTTTACTGACCAAGGAAGGATGGAAGGCTGAGTCAACCTTGAGCCAGTCAGAATTGAACTCCTGGACTGAGCAGTGAATTAGCCGTGCAATACTGCATTCTAACCACTGCATCACCATGGCCCTTCATGTCACAGCTCCAACACAGCTTCATGTCTTGTTTCCCTTTGTCCTTCCCACCTTTTTATGTGGTGAAGGGTCGTTTCTCTCAATACTTTCTGAAGAAGATTGCTTTGACTATTTTAGCATCTCGTAAATGATTTGCTAAAATATGTTAAAAGCTTTTTTGTCAAGGTTTTTATGTGTGCTTCGGTTTATTTTTCCTCTACCCACTTGTGCTTTTTTTGCTTTTGAGTCATGTCTTGTAAAATCTTAATTGAAGAATAGACTATGAAGAAAGTAACTGGTTGTTATTCCAGTTGGTGTTTAGGAGCCCTTCCCATGAAGAAGGCAGCAAATTTTGTAAACTACATAAATCTTTCTGTTTTGATGATTAAAAACACAGAATGATTTCTGCTTAGTAAACTGTATCTGAGTTATTCTAAGACAGTTCAAAAAGAAATGACACCTTTTTTTTAAAAAAAAAAAGATGCTTTGTCTATTAGCAACAGATATGCGTTTTCCTATCTTGTCTATAGAATATCTTCTTATGGGCAATGATCCAATTAGATAATTTGGTTTCTAATCTGAAGCCAGCTCTCGCTCTTTAGATGACAATGTATATTATTTTACTTACTTCAAAATATAATAAGCAACCCTTGATCAATGGGGCCTTGGGATTTCCTTTCAATAACCAGCTCAGATAGTGTCACTGATTTGGAGAAACCAAACATCCATCCCTAGTAGAAGGTAGAAGGGACACTTTGATTGCCTGTTGGCCCATGGCTTTCTGTATTTGTATATTAAATATTGCCAGAATCTTCTGCTCTGTAGTTTTTTGGGGGGAATGATATTTTGGAAAAGAAGGCCTCCCTTTGACATTAAAGATAAGCATGGTTACTGATTTCTCCCAGATACAACTGCAATTTATATAGTTATATAGTTCATAACTATATAATTTATATGGTTTCAAGTCATCTGTTTCCTTGGCTATAATATACACTATTAAGGCTATAGTAATAAGTGAGATGAAGCAATTCAAATTTGGAAATTTCGCATAGAAGCCTAGGAAGACCTTGGTAGATTTAACCAAAGTCCTATGTTGTTCAAGAATTCCTTTAGAATCAATCAGAACGCCTATAACTAATTCCATAAATTGCATTTCTGTTGACATCCCAGTCAGTTCAGCTTGGCTGGTCATAATTCACCCAGTCCTTGTGTGCAAAGGTTGCACAGTTTAATCTGAATCGGCTGCAGCCTTGAATTTGGAGGAGAAAGGCTGTAAACATCTTTAGAAGTGGCTACTTTAATGACTGTGTGCATTGCTGCTTTGATGTTGTTAACATTTGAAGAGATGAAGAGCTGATTATTCATATTGTGGGTGAATGTCATAGTTCTTGACTGGTCTTGACTGAGTTACCTAAGTGAGCTCGGAGAACATCTTTCTCAGCACTTCCTTTTGATTTTCAAAGGTGGGCTGGGAGAATCTATTTAAGACGAATGACTTCTGATGATGAATAAGGATGAACCATTCCAGAATTGGAGAAATCGTGTTTTGTTCCTTTTTTGACCGTCGGATCACTCACCCCCAATATTTGATTAAGGAGCCACAAGTAACAAGATTTCCCACCTTCTACAGACTTGAAGAATTATCTGAATAGTCCTGAAATGGAATTGAAGGGATTCAGAGGACAGCTCTGTTAAAGGTATTTTAAAAGTTCATTTAAAGGTATTTTATAAGTTCATTTAAAGGTATTTTAAAAGTTCAAGAGAAAGCAAGGATCTTGATTTTCTACAAACACCTGGATTGCAGATTGAACAGGTGTTATAACTTGCTTGGTGATGACAGTGGTATTTTTTATATTTCTATTACTATACCAAAATTAGAATCTGTTTGTTTTAAAAATTAAAGAAATCTGTGCCTTCATTTTTTTTTGTTGTAGCAATACTTTTGGAATAATATTTTGCAACTATACGTGCATTTCCTTGGGAATAAACACAATTGGATAAACTTCTATAAGAAGTATTTTGCTTCCCCAGCCAATGTTTTGGCCCATACTGTTCCCCAAATGAAAATTTGCAATTCTTGGAGCCCAGACTTGCCAGAAATTCAACAGTTTTCAACTTTTATCATGCTCCATCAGCCTTCCTCGACTGAGCACTTTGGGTATCCTCTGGATCTGGTGCCCTCAGTTCCCAGAATTTCTAACAACTTGGAAATTGGCTTGGAATTCTGAGAACTTAAATTTGAGTTATAATTTAAAGTTGGGTTACTTGAAGTAATACCACTTCAAAATTGTCCATTGCAGTTGTGATATGGCTGAAAAGGAAATGTATCCTGAGTGTAATTTGTTTCCACATATATGTTTTGCCTTGACCAATCCACTTTTGGAACTGTGGCTCCAGTCTAATGCCAGATTCATCCGACAGCATGACAAGATTGCTTAATCTTGGTTCCAAACACAAAATCGGCCTGTTATACAAAAGCTAATACTTTGGAGAAAAGATGGACCATGAAACTCAATGAAAACATTGCAATGTAATATACAGCATTATAATGTCACTTAGGGTCCACTTTGGCTTTATACCACCAAAATGAGCAGAACTGAGTTTATAAATCCTCAACATTTGTTCTGGTATATTTGCCTTTGCTGTTGTCTGAATTCCTGAAACATCTGTGCAACATTATAGGCTACTGTTTACACTAGTATGTTGTTTGTAAAGATGTTTCTCTTTACTGACAATTAAGCCTGTTATTGGAAAGGTCAAAGAAATAAAAACCTGATGGATAGAGAAAGGATGGGTGAGGAAAAAACCAACAGATGTATGTGGACTTTATTTTCTTGAACACAGCTGTGCCAAATGGAATAAATTATGTCGTTTCACTGCATTTTTCAGTGATCATAAAAATTATTAAACAGGTGTGTATTATTACTCTGATCAGTATTTGGTATTACCAAGTTGGATAAAGAAATTATTAACATTAAGAGCCATGGGCGGCACCATGGTTAGAATGCAGTATTGCAGGCTGGCTCTGCCCACAGCCAGAAGTTCGATGCTGGCTCTGTAAACCACTTAGAGAGGGCTGTAAAGCATGGTGAAATGATATATAAACCCAACTGCTAAGTGCTATTGCTACCACACCTTCCTGCTTACACACAGCCTTACTTTTTACTTACTTACTTTTGCAGAGTGAAGTAAGATCCTTCTTTCCTTCCTTCCTTCCTTCCTTCCTTCCTTCCTTCCTTCCTTCCTTCCTTCCTTCCTTCCTTCCTTCCTTCCTTCCTTCCTTCCAGGGCTACCCATCTGAATAAGTCACTCTGGGCAGCATAATTAATTAGTTAATAGATTGCTTTAGGATGTGCATTGGTTCAACGAAAGAGAGTGTGTAGAAATCATCTAAATGAAATTATCTCCTGTCATTTTGACTCATTCTTACTGTCTTAGAATTTCCCTCCCATCTGCTGTTTTGTTTTTAGCTAGCATGGTCCCATTCCTTCTTGCCATTTTCCTTAGAAATCCCCCAGTCCACCCCATTCCAATTTCCTGAAGAATGTTTGGCAATGTGAAATGCCACCAGCATTATAAACTCATTCTGTAAATGATACTGCACATATAATGATGATGATGATGGGTACTAGAATGACTTGCAATTTATCACTGAAATAGTAACATGCCTTAGGTTGGGAAAATATCCAGCTTTTTCTCTCAGCAGACTTTGATATTGAAGCACTTTACTTTCTAAGCACTTTGTCATCGAAGCACTGTTATGAATAAGTTGTGCAGAAAAGATACTTGATGCAAGAAAGAAAAAGAAATGCTTCTTTTTGTAGATGACGTTTGATTCGTTTTTCCTGCTGGTGTTGCTAGGCGTAGACTCAGAGACTAGTTTTAAAGGCATCCATAGATTTTCATACTAAAGAATACCATCTGAAGTATTGCGATCAAATCCAACACAGACATCTAAGAAAAATCTTTTCACCGAGAACAAGGCAAACCGGTGTATGTTTACTCAAAGTAAGCCACATAGTGTTTGATTAATTTTTTCTTCTTGCTGAGAGTTGCTGATAAGAGTAGGGAAGATTTTCAATTCCAAGGCCATCTTTTTCTTCTGGGAGGCTGCATGACTTCAGAAGGCTAATTCAAGCCAATATGTGGGTTATATTACAACTATATTCAGAGTCCACGCTCATAAATCTATATAAATAGACATATGCAAAAATCCATTCATCCAAACAAACCATTTTACATTCATGGCCATTCCATATTCTCACTCACTTTTCCATATATATATATATGTATGTATGTACGTATGTATGTATATGTATATGTATATGTATACGTATACGTATACGTATACGTATACGTATATGTATATGTATATGTATATGTATATATGGTATTCAGCTTTGTTAGGGTATTTTCCCACGTCATTATAGTTATGCTTTTAAAGTAGTAGCAACATTTTGGCAGAATCTCATATATGAAGTCCCCGTGCATCATGGCCTGCCACATACATTGGACAGACCAATAGAAGAATAAGTACCCGCCTAGATGAACACAAAAATGCAGTAAAAAAGCTGGAACACACCTCCTCACTAGTCCAACACATGAAAACCACAGGTCACAACATCAACTTCAATGGCACTAAAACCCTAGCCACTATAGAAAACCCCAACCACAGAATCATCAGAGAAGCCATAGAGATTGAAAAAAGACCTGACAGCATGAATAGAAGAGATGATTCCACCAGAATATCAATCATTTGGAAACCTGCACTCTCAAATAGAAAGATCTCCATGCCACAAGCCAGGCAAACACCTGAGCACAAACAGACTCCCTCTGATGCCTCCAACTCAAACACCCCCCCACCAGGCACCCAGGTGAAACCTGGCTTCCTAATGGATAGCAGCCGTCCTTTCACATGAAGCCAAGCTGCACTGAAAGCCTCCAACACAGGAACAGAGTGTTGCCAGCCAATCAAAGCCACAAAACAGACAGAAGAAACCAGAAACACCAATCAATCAAACTCCAAGTCCAGTGAACACAGACCCAGGCTCCTAGCCAATCAGAATGGACCAGCCTCTAATTTGAAACCAGAAGCTGTGAGACCCACATCCATACAGAAGCCTGATGATGGCAGATGAGATTTTGCTGAAACGTTGCTACAACTTTAACAGCACTACAGTGACGTGGGATAATACCCGAAGGAAGCTAAACAGCACACATGTAAGTACCCGCGAAAGCTTAAAAAACAAATATATATATATATATATATATATATATATATATATATATATATATAAAATCAGTACATCCATTCATCCAACCATGTCTTTCCACTTTTTTTTATCCACACCCACAGATGGATGTTTATCTTCCATCCACTTTCTCCATCCAACTATCTATCCACATTTCCCTCCCTTGATTTCCCATGCATCTATTCATCCTGTTTCTGCCACTGACCATTTTTGCCATCCAGCTGCATTTTATTTTTAGTTCCTCCATCAAATTCTTTATTTTTTCCCATTTTTGCACCCACCTATCCTTTCATATTCTTATTGCCTTTTCTGTCAATTCATCCATTCTCTCCATTCATTTATCATATGCAATAGAACCTCTGGTCACGAATGTTTCTGACCACAACCAAATTGGGCTCCGACCCCCCCCCAAAAAAATCACATTTTTTTTTCACGGCCAATTTTTCCTTCTGCACCATTTTTTTGTGCAAGTGCCAAATTTCCAAAATTAGGTTTGCATCACAACCAAATCAGGTTGCGACCAAAGTTATGGAATCAATTATGGTTGTGACCAGAGGTTCTATGGTACCCAATTCATGTTTCCATCCAATACTTCTTCACATCCCATTCACCTATTCCTACACACACACACACACACACACACACACACACACACAGAAAGAGAGAGAGACAGACAGACACACACACACAGAGTCCTATTTTCACACCCACTCTTACTTCAAACCCTTCACTTTTTACAAAAGGGGAGAAGACTCCCCTTCCTTCCACATAATGTAATCATATTCAGACAAATATTTCAAGAATGAACACACTTAGAGCAGTAGAATAAAAAGAAGGATCAAAGGATATGCAAGCAGCACATTTCATATGAGTGTTAAACAGGGATGGGATTCAGGAAAAAAGAAAAATAAAGTAGGAACAAGAAATGGGTATCCCTGGTTGATGGGTTGCTAATTTCCTCATTTCACTGCTTCTGAAATGCTGCTACTTGTAGTTCTGAAATTGCCTTATAATAAAGAGAAAGTTAGAAGTCATACATCTTTGGGGATGTGGATTAATTATGTAAAAGTGAGAACCAATGAATGAATGAGGCCCATTCATTACTAGCACGGAAATGAATGCCAGTTTCAAGAGTAATTTCTTTCCCATTCAGAACTCATCCATTTCTCTCTAGCAGCAACAATAGGTGAGTTGGAGGTTAAGGGGAGAGAGGAGGAAAGCAGAAACACCAAACTTGAGAAGAGCCTGAGTAAAGTATCCATCCAAACACCCTGCATGAGTGTCCTGTCTGAGTTGCCTTGACTGATCGTTTTTTTGTCTCCCTACACTATCCATAACTTCTCTCCCTCTTCTGCATACAGCCAGTCAAATGGAGTCTAGGCTAGTGTAAAGTAAAGGCTGGTGTGGAGTCCTTCTTGTCATCTCTGCCTCTTGACAAAATTGCCACTGGAAATATAGAATATAGAAGTTTATATATAGAATATAAATATAGAAGTTTCACAAGTGGTCCCAGACCCTTTATATCCTGGTATAATCATGAACTGTTAACAGCCTTGTGTATACTGTCCCAGGGTTGTAGCCAGAAATGGTATTCAGCAGGTTCTGACCAGTTCTGGAGAACCGGTAGCCGAAATTTTGAGTAGTTTGGAAGACTGGTAAATACCACTTCTGACTGGAGATTTTACAGTATCCTTCCCCTGCCATGTCCACCAAGCCATGCCCACAGAACCAGTAGTAAAAAAATTTTTGAATCCCACCATTGGTTGTAATGATTTTACTTGGTGATAAGTCCACTTTTTATCAGTTCCTTTATGTCATATCATATTTAAAGTTCAATTGCTAGAATTCTCTTTCTGTCTCTCCTTTTAGGATTCTCTCACACATCCATGTAGATACGTGCCTTTGTGTATGTGTGCACTTATATTTGTACACCTCCCATTCCCACCCCCAGAGGCATTTACTGGCCAATATTCCTGTTGAAATTCATCATTACTGAATGCTAATTATGTTTTTGAAGTTCGGATGTCAAAGAGATTTATGTCATGTGTCAATTTATCTCTTTCTGCAAGTCTGGAGTTATAGTTGATTAGGGATCAATTGCCAACATGTTTATAAAAATTAAATGCTTTCTGTTGACATCTGTAATGTTGCTTTGTGATTCTCTTTTGTGACAAATAAAACTATGCTGTTCTCATATTTTAATCTCATAACTATATTGTGACATTGAGAGGGTTTCAAAATTTCTTCAGGTCAAAGAAAATGCTGCAAAATCCAATCTGGGTCGGTCACAGGGCCCAGAGGTTTAGTCTTCTGAGCCTTCAGACTCATGCTGGAACTCATCCTCAGAGAACTTCTCTCTATCAGAATATGTGCTTTGGGTTATTCTATGTATCATATTTATGTAGTGCCTTCCTATTGATTTAATGGTGTGTTGATGGCCAGTTATTGGCTTGGGATTGAAGCCTGACCCTTTGACAGTCAACAGGAGTACTGATTGATTAGTTTATCAGCTACTTAGGAGCCAAGGACTTGGTAGCATAAGGAATAAGAAGCCAATCACTGGCCATCCGCACACTAATCAACTAATAGGAGGGTACCACATAAATACGATGCATAGAATAACCCAAAGCACATATTTCAGTAGAGAGAAATTCCTTGAGGATTGGCTCCAGCATGAGTCTGAAAGCTTGAAAGATTAAACCTCTGGTTTTGGTGACTGACCCAGATTGGATCTTGCAACATTATATCCTGAGACACATTCATGAGAGAAAATTTATCCAGAACAGTTTTAATACTCCCACTGAAATAACCCAAATGCACTTAAACTTATTTTCTCAAACAAATACAAATTTAACATTCAGATTTTCACTGGATTTGAATATTTCTGTGGTAAATATGCACCCGAGGGAAAGGTGACCAGAATAATAACACCTGTGTTTTGCAAAACTACTCCTAATTTGGCTTTTATACATTCTCCTGACCCTTCTTTCTGTTAATTTAATTTTTAATTAAATAATTTAATTAAAATTAAATTATTAAATAATTTTAAATTATTACTTAACTGTTAAATAATTTTTTAGGTTTGTTATATAGTGCCACTATCATAGGGCCCCTGATAATGTATGGATAATCTTCCATCCTAGCCCACTGAAATAAAATAGTCCTTGTCAGGGAGCCTGTAGAAAAAAAGAGGTTAAAACTGTCACACACGCATGCACCAATAGTTCAGAAATAATTAGCCCAGACAGAAACAATTATCTTTAAGTCTTCTTGCATCAGTAGGCTGAGTTGTGTTGAAATCCTGGGGTTTAAGAAGCATGACTTGGTTGCATTGTCTGGCTGGCTCTTCCACAGAACAATCTCCATCTCTCGGTTGGTCGGCACCTGAGCTCTTCTTAAGCTGAAGGCATTGAACAACCTGAAGACCATCTGGTTTCCTCAGCAGGGCCCGGCCACTTGCTGCAACCACTTTCGAAAGACGGCTTGCCACTCAGCTAAAAGAGCTGCTTGCAGTACAATTAATTATCATCTGCCAAATGTCAAATGGAGCCCACTGTGTCAGCTCTGATGGTAGTTCCTTTGTTTAGGGAACATGTTTTTGAGGTAATTATCCTATGCTGATGATGCTGTCCTTGGCCCAAGAATTCTCTAGATTTGATCATGAAATACAAGCAGCAATATGGTTCGGGGTCAAGACATTGGATCTGTATAGTTAGAATGCAAAGGGTGATGTCAAAATTAATTGAGGAAGAATGCAACAGTTTTACCATATAATAATGAGGTTTAATACCCTTGCTCAAAAGGTTAAATATCTAGGAATTTACCAAATAAAAAATAATACAGTCCTATTTAGAAATAATTGCCCACTGATCAGGAAAATTATTAACAGAAGATTTCTTAAGACAGAAAAAGTTAAAACTGTCTTGGTTAGGAAGAACTGCAGCCTTTCAAACAAAAGAATTCTGTCAAGGCCTAATGTTAGCTTCCAAATAACTTCATTAAAAACGGAAAACAAAATATTATTAGACTGATCTAATAAAAGGCTGAGGATTACATTCAAGGTACTGCAGTGTTCCGTCCGGAAAAACGTGAGGTAGACCGGGTTCCAACAGTAAAAGTCTTTATTTCAACAGTTAAGTGAAAACAGAACAGTTTGGCTCTTGCCGCGGCAGCCTTTATATACTACTTGCCTGCCGGCTTGTAGCCAATGACGGTTACTTGGTTTTGCCGCCTTTTCGCAGCTCTTTTGGATTGGTTCCTAGTGAACCAATCCCTATGCTGGCTTTTCTAGCCAATCACAATTGAGGATTTGGAGTAAACTATTTTATACAGAACACCCCTCCCCCCTTGGTTTAGTCCTACGTGGTGACATAGTCACGCAGGTAGGTGGGGCTTCTTCTGATTCTACTGGACTTGCGCGGTTCATTTTCGCTGGAGACTTCAACCGGTTTGGATGGGGTTGCTGTCTCTCCGGCTCTTTTCCATGGAACCGCCTGGAAGGGTGAGTCGGCCATTTTGCTACCACTTGAGTTTCTCAGGCTGGTAGTTTTGCCACTCCCTCCTGGTTTCTCTGGGCAGGTCGAGCTGGCTTGGCTGGCCCCTTTGTCTGGATTATTTTCGCAAGTCTCATCTAACCGTAAGTTTCCTTTTTGCTCTTTTTGATTGGTTAGATGTTCTGGGTTTATTTTTAAAAGTTCTTTATTATTTTCTTGTATTTCCCCCCCTTCTTTGGTTTTGTTTTCGTCAATTTTTATTTTTTGTGTTTGTGTGTTTGTATTTCTTTCAATGTTTCGGGAACGAAGCTGGTCTATGTGCCGCTTCCATTCCTTGCCATCGTCTACGGTTAGTCGGTAGGACCGGGGGCCTGTGAGTTGTGTGATTGTGGCTGGAAGCCATAGGGGGTCCCCGGTAAAATTTTTTGCGTAGACTAGGTCGCTGATTTTAAATGTTCGGCAACGGCTGGAGGAGTCGGGGGGTCTTTCCAACGTGTAATTTGGGTGCAACCTGTCTAATTGTGACCTAAGTTTTCTTCCCATTAATAACTCCGCTGGGCTTTTGTTGGTTACGGTGCTGGGTGTGATATGTTGGAGGGTGAGTAGACGGTTGATTTTATCCTGGACATCCCCAAGGTCCATTTTCTCTAAACCCTCTTTGGTAAACCTGACCATTCTCTCCGCCCTACCATTTGCTGCCCGGTGGGCCAGCACGGTCAGTGCATGGCGTATACCTAGGGAGGCTAGGTATTGTTCAGATTGGATGGCGGTTAATTGTGGCCCGTTGTCGGACACGAGGATGTCTGGCAATCCATGGGTTGCAAAAAGTTTGTTAAGTTGTTTAATGACCGCCTTGGTTGTCGTAGATGACATTACTACAACCTCCAGCCAATTTGAGTATGCATCTACGACAATTAAAAAGGTATGCCCCCTAGTAGGACCCGTGAAATCAATGTGGATCCGAGACCAGGGGCCTCGTGGGGTCTCCCAGTCCCTTATGGTGCTTGTGGTGGGGAAGGTCTGGTTTTCTGACATTTAGTGCAAGTGGCAACCCAATATTCGATATCTTTATCTAAACCAGGCCACCAGACATAGCTTCTATTGAGGCTTTTCATTTTTACGATACCAGGGTGGCCTTCGTGAAGCATACCCAACACCCTAGTCTGTAGTTTAGGAGGGATTACTACCCGATCACCCCACAATAAACAACCTTTTTGAATTGAGAGTTCAGTTTGTCCGGAAAGGTTTAAAGTTTTCCGTTTTTGGGTTTTCTGGCCAGCCTTTACCTACCCAGTTTAATATGCGGGCAGTCACTGGGTCCTTTGCGGTGGCTCTGGCAACATTGTTTGCAGATATTGGTAGTTCGGGGCATGTTTCTATTTGCACGGTTGTCATTGTTGGCGCCAGGTCTTCCTCCATCGTCGGCAGCGGTGCTCTGCTTAACGCGTCTGCATGGGAGATTTGCTTCCCAGGTCGATGTGTCAATGTGTAAGAGTATGCTACAAGGAATTCTGACCATCTAGTCATCCGCGGGGATAAAATGTTCGGTGTAGGCTTGTTTCCCACCAGGTCCGTTACAATCAAAAATGTTTTTCCATGAAGGTATTCGTGAAAATGTTTCGCTCCGGCGACGATTGCCAGGGCTTCTCTGTCTAGTTGACTATAGTTATGTTCTGTTTTAGACAGAGACTTTGAGTAATAAGCGACGGGTGCCTCTCTCCCATCTGGCAATTGGTGGCTCAGAATGGCACCGACTCCAAACGGTGAGGCGTCGCAGGTTACCGTCAATGGAAGTGTGTTACTAAACTGGATAAGAACGGTGTTTGATGTTAATAATTTTTTTATTTTCTGGAATGCTTTTTGCTCTCTATGACCCCAAGTCCAATTAGTTTTCTTATCCAGCAAACGGTGTAATGGTTCCACTATTGTTGCCTTGTGGGGGAGGAATATGTTATAGAAATTTATTAGACCCAAAAATGCCTGCAATTCCATTTTGTTTTTTGGCCGTGGTGCGTCTTTAATGGCTTTGACTTTTTTTCAGTAGGGTGTATACCCTCTCCGTCAATTAAGTAGCCCAGAAATTCGACGCGATCAGTCATCAAGCAGCATTTTTCTTTTTTAACTTTCAGACCAGATTCTCTAAATTTTGTTAGTACATTTTTTAGTCTTTTTTCTAGTTGGGTCGTATCTTTAGCTGAAATCAGGACGTCGTCAAAATATGGTACAACCCCTTTTATTCCATTTAATAGGCATTTCATGAGGCTTTGGAAAACACCTGGGGCCACACTCACTTCAAACTGAAGTCTGTTACACTTGAATGCCCCTTTGTGAGTCATTATTGTCTGTGCCTCGGCCGTTAATGGGTCTACTAGAAGTTGTTGGTAAGCTTGTGCTAGATCTAGTTTAGCAAAAATTTTCCTCCCCCGAGTGAGTGTAGCAAATGTTGTACGACTGGCACCGGGTATGCACTTTGTTGCAGCGCATGGTTCAGGGTAGCCTTGTCGTCTCCGTAGATGCGTACCGACCCATCAGGTTTAACCGGTGTTACTATTGGCGTCTCCCATTTAGCATGGTCAACAGGTTCCAAAACCTCTTGGTCAATTAATTTAGTCAATTGTTCCTCTATTTTTGCTTTTAATGCAAAGAGAACTCATCTGGCCTTTAATCTTCTAGGGGCCACCTGGGGGTCTAAGCTAAAGGAAATTGGGGTCCCCCAATACTTGCCTAGGGAGCCATCGAAAATGTCCTGGAACTCATGGATCAGGTTTTCTTCCCAGTCGGTTGTGGCCACTCTGTCTACTCCGGTCATTCCGATGCCCAATGGTGCGAACCATTCGATGCCCAGGAGGCTGGGTCGGTCTTGGTCGACTATTGTCAGAGGCAGGACTTCGACATGCTGCTTGTAAGCAACTTGGAAATGTCCTAGACCTACCACAGGGATTCGATTCCCTTGGTAGTCCTTCAGAGTTAATTTTTGTTTCTGGAGCTCTTTTAGTTTAATATTTGGGACCAGTTGTCTGATTGTGTCCCATGACACCATTGACAGGAAAGACCCTGAATCGACCTCCATCTCACAGGGCCTGCCTTTGTTTTTTACGATGATTTTAACTTTTTTTCTGCTTTCCGTCTGAGCGTCTCCGATAGTGACAGTTTGATGGGTCTTTTCTCAGTTACTGGCTCATTTGTTGCACTCCCACTTTCTCTCGGCTTGTTTCGATTCAGCTTGTAGGGGAGAGTTACTGCGTCTGTTAGGGCTGTTATTTTTTCGATTCCTACAGACCTTCTCGATGTGTCCCCTTTTCTTACAAGCTCTGTAGATGGCATCAAGGAATTTGCAATCAGCTTGAGAGTGATTTCCTCCGCAACTGGCGCATTCCCGCCGGTTTCTTTTTTCGCGCCTTTTTTTGTTGGCGTATAGGCGGTGGACCTCATCATTTTCCTTTCTGGATTCTGATGTCTCATCAAAATCTTCATGGTGTGTGGTGGCGGGAAATTGCTTCTTCCCTCTGGTTAGGCTTGTTTCGTCGTTCGTGTTCATTGGTTTCATGGTGGCCGCTGACTTTTTCACGGCTTCTGCAGCTGTGGCTTCTGCAATTGCTTCAGCCATGGTTATGTTGGGTTTATTTAGCAATTTACTTTGTAAATTAGAGTCTTTTAAACCCAATACTACTCGATCTCGCATGGCTTCATCTAAGTTCAGGAACTCACATGCTCCCCCCAGTTGTTGGAGGGCTGCCACAAAATCAGCGATGGTCTCGCCTTCTTTTTGGTCCCTTCGGTAGAATTCGTGCCGTTTGATGAGATTTGACACCACTGGTGCGTAATGAGCCTTCAACATTCGCTGGAGTTCGGGCCAGGTCATTTGTTTTACGTCTCTGGGCTTCGCCAATGCCTTGGCCATTTTGAATACCGTTGGTCCGCAATGCGTTAAGAAGACAGCCCTCCTACGCTGGTCTGAGATCTCTTCCATCTCGTTACTTTCTAAGTACATTTGGAAACGGTCTACATAGGATTCCCAATCTTCTTCATTGGGATTGAAGGGTGCGGGCGGTGCATTATTTCCGGCCATCGGTTCAAGCCTGGGTTTCAATTCGCCACATGCACAGTCTCACATTTTAGGACAATCCTATCCTCGTCGCCAGTGTTCTGTCCAGAAAAACGTGAGGTAGACCGGGTTCCAACAGTAAAAGTCTTTATTTCAACTGTTAAGTGAAAACGGAACAGTTTGGCTCTTGCCACGGCAGCCTTTATATACGGCTTGCCTGCCGGCTTGTAGCCAATGACGGTTACTTGGTTTTGCCGCCTTTTGGCAGCTCTTTTGGATTGGTTCCTAGTGAACCAATCCCTATGCTGGCTTTTCTCGCCAATCACAATCAAGGATTTGGAGTAAACTTTAAATTATATTATGAACCTAGCCTTTAACTTGGTTCATAAATTGGGTGATATCCTGTATTTGCTTACATCCATGAAGGGCTCCCACAAGGGCTTCATAAGTATAACTGAATAGATGCAAAAATAATTTAAAAGATTATTAAGAAATCATACAATTAAAGGCATCATATTAAAAGTTTAGGAATAAATAAAGGAAAGGAATCATCTCAGAGCTATCTCTTGCCTCATTATCAAATATTTATTTTCACGAAGAAGAAAGCACAAAGGAATTTGCTCAACAATCATGACATTAACATTTATTTTAGACCTATTTTTATAATCACCCGATTTTGATAGCTTTAAATAAATTGCAGAATTTTAAGGAAAGTGAAAAAACGTAGAGAATACTTAGAGATATGATGGAATTGTAACCTCATAACCACAAATTTGAAGCATTTACATTGTTGTTAAAGAGAGCTTGGTTAAATGGATGCGAAATTTACATACAACAATTGATATTGAACAATTCACAGCCAATGTTATCCTTAGAGAAAAACTTAGAGAAACCATTACTATATTATTCCAAAACTGATTGTAAAGATTGAAATGTTTATCAATTTAGAAAAAAAATGTTGTCTACAAATTGTTAGAAAGACAGTGAACAGCTAGGATCGCTTTTTTTTTTTTTTTTAACTGAGTAGCAATATTGATGAAGCTGAACAATTTGGGGAAATGACTTGTAAGGGAATTAAATGTTTTTGGAAAAAAATGTAGAATTTTCTGTAAAATACTGCTATTACTATTCTTGAATTAGCACTGCATATGACAATTGCTGGAAGTTGGGTTGGAAAGTACTTTCATTTTTTCTATAGAACAAATGTTAAATTAACTTCAGAAGTATGCCTCCATGTCCTAAAAAAAGCTACTTTTGTGTTTCAAAAGTAAATTTGATACAGAATTTAACTTTATTTAAAAACCGTGTTTTAAGTACAGCTCTATATATGGGCCGTTCCATATCCAAAATCTGGATTTTTCGTAATATAAAATATTTTTTGCCTGGGCAGAAACTTCTGTAAATCTTAATCTCACATTATGATTTATATTGTATTAACTACTGCTATTGATAATATATATTATATATTACATATAATAATATATAATGATAATATATACATATTGAATAAATAAATAAATATTACTTGGATTGTACCAATTGTGGGTAACATAATTATAACTCTTTGGTCTGATATAGTGGTTGTTTTAGTTTTTCAGTAGATGTGGTGGTACTCTAAGCAACAACATTTAGTGTGCCAGTAGACCTAATAAAGATCTGCTCTTATTTCATATTCTCCATGTAAAAATAAAAAACTAATTTCCTTGCTTATTGCTTAATTTTCTATTTCTCTTTGGACTGCTATTCATTGTCTAACTTTGAACTTTTGTTGTATTTGTACAGTTTTATCTGTTTGTAAACTGGCGCGAGTTGGTATGACCTGGTTTATAAGTATAATAAATAAAAGAAGCAAAACAAGTCATTATTTTATTTATTTAAATTTATCAGCCCCTCTCCCCCCACTCCAATGTACTCTGAGCGAGTATACAAATGAGGGGAAAAAAACACAAAAGCATTTTTTAAAATAACTGTTAAATCAGAGAGAATCTGGATTTAAATGATCTAATCAACAACAAAATCAATGAAACAAAACAAGAATCTTAAGAGAGAGTATGTCATCTGTATGTCTGGGTGGGCAGCAGAGGGAATATTCAGCAGGTTCTGACCAGTTCTGGAGAAGCGGTAGCGGAAATTTTGAGTAGTTCGGAGAACCGGAAAATCCAACTTCTGACTAGAGATTTTACAGTAACCTTCCTCTGCCATGCCCACCAAGCCATGCCCACAGAACCGGTAGTAAAAAAAATTGAATCCCACCAATGGGGGGTGGGGATATTGTTTGGACAGTAGGGGGGGTATATTAGAGAAGATACTCTTCCTGGATCCCATAAGACAATAATATTTAATGGAGGAGACCTGGAGTGCACTCAATCTGCTGAAATGTACTAGGCAGACAGTTGTAGACAGATGGTTCCTCAGATATCAAGGCCATATGCAGAAAGAAAGGAAAGAAATACTGCTAAACATACATAAAAGCTGTGACCCCCTCGATATCCTAACTTCAGAGTACGACTCATAAAACTATCTTTTTTCCCTCAAAAAGATCCATAACACTGCATTTCCCAGACTTTTCACAAGGACATTTCCAGGCCTTTTTTATTCTCAACCTCGATCAATCAGTTGAAAAATCTATGCAGTCTGTCTGAAATGTACATGGAAATTATTTTTAAATGTCTCATTTTTTCCCCCGCTCGTCTTCCTAAGATTCTAATGAAATCAATTCCAAATTACAAATATCATGCAAAAATGCTAGAACATTACATTAGCAGAGGGGGAAAACTCTGAGTATGAGGAGGAAGTGGAAGAAACTTCAACTTTATCCTTAACAGTATTATGATTCCTAGTTCTCTGCTATTACTAACCTTTGCAAAACAGGGGTCTGTTTTGGCTCCACCCTAGGGAAAAGTGAATGGACCTTCTGACATTCTCATCTACAAGTGAATATCTAAGGACTCATAAGGGATTGTAGCAGAAAAGCTATATAATATAACATCACTGCAATGAGGTTGCTCATACAGCTTGAATGTCAACTTGGGTTTTCCCAGCCCAGTCGCAGGTGAGAGAGGCTTTGAATCTATAAAAAGGTAAGAAATACTAGGAAAAGCAGGCATTGAGTATTAAAGTGTAGCCTTCAAGCCAAAAATAGCTCTCCAATGTTGATAGAAGGAATTCCAAGTTCATTCGTTACAGTTCTACAGTTTCTACTATTTTCTGGAAGAAATGCACAGCACGGTATTTCCCAAACTAGTTCTGGTTATTTTAAGATTTCTCACAATTGGAACTTATATGAGAAAACATCCAATAAACACATGGAATGATCTTCCTGCTGTAATAACCTCCCTCCTTCCCTCCCTTCCCCTCGCCTCTCTATACTCATGCTGTACAGCATTTAACCTTTACTGTATTGAAAAAGCTTTTCAGGAAGAAGATGAAAAAGCCATTCCCATTTCTGCTGCTGTTCTTAATGAATCCAACACTCAATTTTCAGTGAATAATTCAATTTAACAAGCAAAATCTAAATGGGAAATAGCACTGTTTTTTTTCCCTGGGCCCAGCTCATCAGAGTTGTCCTTAAGAAGGAGAAAAATTGGCCCTAGAATTACATAGCCAGAAGGCATTGTGCCATTAAATCTGAGTTCATTTCAGAGGGAATGAAACCGTCTCAGGAGACATAAGGCTGCAGCTTGAAGTTGTTTGCAGGTTGATTGGATTTTTTTTTTTTTTTTAAAAAGGATCCCATGCTACTGCCAAAAAAGTAGATTTAAAATTGGTATTGTGCCAACATGCCAAATGATAGCAAACTTGACTTAGGAATTTTAGCAAAGTCAAAGTCATTCCTCAAGGATTAGTGTCTTGGCTCAAGTGAATTTAAAAGATGTGTATATTTGCAATACAGAACTCAGAGTTATCTGTTGAGACTCTGTTAGTTTAAATTGCTGAAATGCAATTGGAATTCTGAGCAAGTAACAATTGTCTGTATGCATCGGTCAATCCTGAACTAAGTCAACCCTGGTTGTTCTTTGTAAGGGACAGATACTGAAGATGAAGCTCAAATACTTTGGCCACCTAATGGAAGAGAGGACTCATTAGAAAAGAGCCTGATGTTGGGAAAGACTGAAGGCAGAAGGAGAAGGGGATGGCAGAGGATTAGATGGTTGGATTGGTGTCATTGACGCAATGATCATGACTTTGAGGAAACTCCAGGGGACAATGGAGGACAAAATGGCCTGGCATGCTGTGATCCATGGGTTGTGAGGAGTCGGTCATGACATAGTACAGGGATGTCAAACTTAAGTCATCACGGCATCGTCATGTGAAGTATTGCAACTTTTTCCCCCTTTGCTAAACTGGGCATGGATGTGGACAGCGCATGATGCATCTGGCCCATGGGCTGCGATAACTAAATGACTTGATAACTAAATGACAACAAATGATCCAACACATGAAGAATTTAAACAGGGCAATTGATATGCAACAGTGGGACTATCAATGGAGCCAAGTATTAATTTTATTGAGAATATTAGGCTTAGAGAAAAACAGTATAAACAGTTTTATCATTGGTATATTACCAAAATGAACACGCTAATTCATACTTTAAAAGCTATTAGAAAAGCAATAGCCAGCCATTTTATATCTAATATTAATCTCTCTTTTACATGTAATATTAATCCAATGTTATTTTGAACATTCTTATTCAATTTTATATATATGGAGATTCCCTTTTATTCATTTCTGGGTCCTTTGAGGATTTTTTAAAAAATAGTTGTAAATCATTAAATGGCCATTAAGACAAAAAATAAAGAACAATAATAATACAAACAATATGATCTGCTAAATTACAAAAAAAGCTTTGGTTGTGCTTTGAGTAAAGTTCCCTCTCCCAAACATCTTTGACTTGGCAATGTACAAGTCAGTGCCTGATTCGGTGGAGGAGGACTAGCCGGAGCTGGAGCCGATGGAAATTGAGCGGGCAGCTTCATTGGTTTCTAAGAAACAAAGACAAGGCAGCAGGACAAGACATCCCAGGGCTCTTTAGGATTGGGATGGCTTGCTGGCGGGGAGGAAAGGGGGCAGGATGACCGAGAGAGGGCAAGCAGTGGAAATTAGGAGCGACGGAGCTCAGACGATGAGCCCTCTCCTGATCCCTGAGCATGGAGAGTAGAGAGAAGGCGGGAACAGCACAGGCCGAACCAATGACTTGGGAGGAGAGCACCCCAGCTCTCACAAGGCACCTAGGGACTGAGATTTGAGACATTGTGGGCATTTGTTAGGAACAAACACTGAATTAGTGGAGTTTTGTGTTCCATTGCAGATGTCTGGCTTTTGCAGCATTGCTTGCCTTCTTCCATGCTTTGTGGATTCAGTACCTTGTTCCTTGCTTTCCTGGACTCATTTCCCTGTTCCTTTGCTTTGTTGGACTGCTCACAGAGAGAGGTTGCTATGTGTGTGTGTGTGCACGTATGTGTGTGTATATATCTCTGAGAACTTTGCTCTGGGACTTGCCATGAACATGGGAGTGTTTGGGGGAAAGTTGGAGCATTAAAGGGGAGTTTGAACTCTCAGCTGGCTGTGTGGCCTTCGTCCCTTGTCCCAGGTCATTACACTATAGTTGTGACTGGAATCATCTACAAACAGCAGAACCTGTTGCTTACAGGGCTGGTTAGACCACAGCAATGGACATGCTCTTCGTTTTTATTGAATGAAATAAATAACATTTATTATTTGGGCCTATGTAGCAAGTCTTTAGACAACTCACACTGTAGTAGACAATGCAGAAATCAGGTTAATATTTAAACCCCAAGAGGAAAGAGAGGGAAGCTATTTCAAAATTCAGGCTCAGGTACTCAAGTGCTGTGGGCAGCCCCATTGGTCACAAAGATGGCTCTTTCCCAGGGGTGGGATTCAAATTTTTTAACAACCAGTTCTGTGGGCATGGCTAAGTTGGTGGGCATGGCTTGGTGGTCATGTTACTGGCTGGGCATAGCCAACTCAATATCACTCACATTGAGGCACGCATCTCCTCGCCTGGCCTCTCATGACTGTGGGGATGCTGCAACAGTTGTTAGTGTGAAAAATGGTCATAAGTCACTTTTTTCAGTGCCATTGTAACTTTGAATGGTCATTCCACACAAGCAAAGTACCAGCAAAGGAGGGGAAAAAACTCCAGAAAAGTTCCAGAGACAGGAAATCTAGTCTTGCCAAGAATGTAGTAAAGGTTGACGGAGAGGCACTTTCTGTAAGCAACACCAGAATGTTTCCTTCCTGCCTTCCTTACAGGATTAGGCCATAATTTCTTCTAACAACCGGTTCTCTGAACTGCTTAGAATGCTAACAACCGGTTCTAGCAAATAGGTGCAAACTGGTAGAATCCCACCTCTGCTCTTTCCTAGCCAGAGGAAGATGAAGAATACGGAATGGTGCCTCTTGTGTAAAGGCTGTGGAACTCGGGGTAGAAAAGAGAAGCCCTTCTCAATAAAGTCAGCCAATTAATTCAAATTACCCATTGAACAGAAGACAAAGTGGTGAGATTTCTCTCTGCCTAACTAACTCACCTTACTGAACCAGGCATCCAAGTTTTACACATTTATTACAGGTAGTCCTCAATTTACAATCACTATTCGAAGTTACAATGGAACTGCAAAAAGTGACATCACCATTTTTCACTCTGACCATTGCAGCATCCCTGTGGTCACAAGATCAAAATTCAAATGTTTGGCAACTGGCTCATATTTATGACAGTTGCAGTGTTCCAGAGTCATGTGACTCCCTATTGCAACCTTCTGACCAGCAAAGTCAACAGGGCAGCCACAATTCACTTACCAACAGTGTTACTAACTTAACCACTGCAGTGATTCACTTAAACAACTGTGCCAAGAAAGATCATAATACGGGGCAAAACCTACTTAGCAATTGTCTTCCTTAGCAACAGACATTTTGGGCTCAACTGCAATCGTAAGTCGAGGACTGCTATAAATTTTGCATTAAAAAGCAGTCAGAACTCCAAATAATTGGTTATACCAGTGATCTGCAACCTGCGGCTCTGAAGCCACATGGGTTTTTTTTGGCCCTTTGCTGTGGTTCCCTGTCAGCTGATTCTACCACTGGCTGGGCCCTCCCCTCCCCTCCCTGTCACTCCTTGCCTGGCTTGAGAAGGTAAGGGTGATAGTGGGGGATGGAAACTTGTTCCAGAGCAGGAGGTGACTGTGTGGGAGTGAGTGACATAGAGTTAGCCATGCCCACCCAGTCACACCAGTTGTTAAATTATTGGCTCCCAGTATTTTCTTTTCTGTAGGAAATGGTCCAAATGGCTCTTTGAGTGTTTAAGGTTGCAGACCCCTGGATTATACTATCAATAAATTAAAAGTGTTTTTTTCCCAAAGTACACAGTGCTATCAGTAGCATCATTGTCTATGATCTGACTGATAGGACAAAGAAAGGTAGAATCAGATATTACACTTAGCAATTGGGGAAGAATACTTGCTTGGGCTTTTTTGTCTGTCTGTCTGTTTTCTGTCTGTCTGTTTGTCATAAGAGCAAATAAAATATCTAGCGGGTTTAAAAGAACAATTGAAGGACCGAGTATTGAGGCTCCATTGGTTTATTATGGCTACCTACATGAGCCTTCTATGGATGTGGAAACAAAACATAACTGAGTTAACCATCTCCAGTACCTGCTTCTGAGATTTATTCTGAAGATGGACAATTGATTTTTTTAGTTACATTGCTAAATTAGGATGGCCGTATGTTTTCTCTGCCTAGGGCAACCCTCTATTTCAAGGCAGTCTCTATGTGAAATATTGAGCAGCCAACTACTGATGAAAAAAATTAATAGGAAACTAACCAGACCATTGAATCATCACAGACATGGTATGGTAAGGTGACTAGATTACATTAAAATCGGTATGGATTAACATACAAAACGTTTTAATACAGATCTATATCCTTTTTTGTTAAAGTGATGGAACAGTACTCATCCAAGGCTGAATTGATAGGACTCTCCTCCATGAATGAGGTTATTATTTTTTTAAAGTCAATTTAAGCTAATGACTAGCATTATATTTTCTGGTGACAACCTTTTTGAATTAATAATATGACAGTCTTTTGAACTTGGGAGCACATTTTTGAACAAAATGTTTATGTATTACTATTTTTATCTTACTCTGCCTCCCACGAGTGAAAGAACAACTTTGTCCAATATGCTAATCTTTCCCAGCATTGCGAACCTTTCCCAGCATTGAGTTAGAGCACATCCCTCCCTCCTTGTGTTGCCACATAACAATGTCACCATAAAATTCATTGGCCTTCATTGCCAGTAGTTTACCTATCCTGGACCTGCTGTGTACCACTTCTGAATCATATCCTGCTTGTGTGTTAATTACTATGTGCAAAATGTTGGGTTTTCTCCTCCATGGTGGTTATCATCTCCTTGTAGCATGACACCAACCAGCAAATATAACAACCCAGCATGGAAATGGATTCTGCTTGAGCTTCTCTAAGCTATTTTTCCTCCACCACACCCCATCTGGTCACCCTCTAAGTTAAAATAACATGCAACCAAGAAACATAGAGATTAAGATAAAGACTGGATAAAATATAAGAGGAGAGGAGAGAGGAAGGGAAGGGAAGGGAAGGAAAGAAAGGGAAGGAAAGGAAAGGAAAGGAAAGGAAAGGAAAGGAAAGGAAAGG
>BLBF01000002.1:85377975-85399620 GCA_015471245.1 Laticauda colubrina | reverse complement strand
AAGGAAAGGAAAGGAAAGGAAAGGAAAGGAAAGGAAAGGAAAGGGAAAGGAAAGGGAAAAGGAAAGGGAAGGGAAGGGAAAGGGAAGAGAAGTTTCATTGTGAGTTTTTTCTGTGAAAATGAAAATTCTTATGCTCTCCCTCCCTCTCCATCCATCCATCCATCATAGCTCAGGGAAGGAGGCAGATCTTGCTACGATTGTGGGATAATTGAGGGTAATTGAGAATAATTAATAGGTTAACCATCAGGCAGTAAGAGCGACCAATATAGAGAAACCAGCAATTAAGCAGAGTCTACAACATCCAGTACTATTTACATGGCTCTGCAATTTAGAAAAGGTGCTGAGTTACAGGTAGCCTTTCACTGATGCCATTTCATTGGAGTGCTAATTCATACTTGCACAAACCTCCCAACAACCTTCACCAAATAAAATAGGGGAGCTTCAGTCTCCTCACTTCTGCCTCTTTGGAAGCCTGGAGATTAGTTGGATTCAAAAACACACTTTTCAACACTCCAAGAACAGGTCACCTGACTTCCTCTCCAAGATAAAAGTGACAAGGCACTGCAGATTCAACCTGCTTGAAACTCCAGGAACTGGGTCGCCTGGAGAGAGTTGAAGACGTATAATGCCACCAAGTCATCAATTGGGGTTATCAGGGCATGATAGTGGCAGGAGAAACTGCAGTCAGGGACTGGTCATCATCCCCAATAATGGGGATTATTGGGAAGATCTGCCTTGTGTGGCTTGCCTAACACAATACCATATTGTCTTTGGTGATATCTGTGTATCATTATAAAAGGCAAAACCAGACATAAATGGTCACCGTTTCTGTCACAAACAAATGAACAGTATGGATAGGAAATAACTAGAAAGTCTTGGCTTTGCAATCAACATTTGCTTATCTTCCAGAAATAATGCACAGATACTTAGCCATGCACACAGAGCCATGCATACGACATGTATGAATCCATATCTAGATTCAAGGTATCTCACAGTCAGCAGCTCACTACTAATTGTAAGAAAAAGGTGAAAGGGAGTAGAATTAGTTCACACATGCTGATTTCTCATTTGATACAGTGGCACACTTGGGTACAAGGTCAGTCAGTCAGAGAATGTTCCTCCAATAACATTCATTTTTCTTCTCACCACTTCAGTTCCTTTCACTGGAGTCACTCTGCACATTTAACTGCCGGTCATCATGTATCAAATCACTGTTATACATACAAATGTTGCATTAAACTTAATCTTAACTGCCATTAGCCAGCTCTCAGAATAAACCTGATTCCATTCCTTGTGCTGTAAGAGTGATCAAAATGAATCTTAAAAAGTGGGTTTTGCAGGTCAGATTAATCCCTATTACTCCCTCCACCCCACTTCTGCTATACAGCTAGTTCTCGACATAGGGCCACAATTGAGCTCAAAATTTCCAATGCAAAGTGAGACATTTAAGTGAGTTTTGCCCCATTTTAAGACTTTCTGGCCACAGTTATTAAGGGAATCACTGCAGTTGTTAAGTTAAGGCCCTGTCACACTGCCCAACGGATGCAAAACGTTTGTAAAAAGGACACAGCGGATGAGAAAAATGTTCCATCCGTTGTTATCCACTCTCAAAAGGGGCGAAAATTTGCATAAACAGAGCGGATAACACAGAAAGGAACGGACGGGGGGAGGACGCAGAGCGGATGGAAAGCGGATGTGGAATGGAAGCATCCTTTTTCATCCTCTAGGCATCCTCTAGACATCCTTAATATCCGAGATAGGTCCCCTCTGCAAACATTTTTTCCGTTTTAAATGCTTTCTTTGCGTGCTGCATCCGCTTTCATCCTTTCTCCGTCCATGCTACTAACGCTGCGCATCCATTCTGTATCCGTTCCGCTTTCTCCCTGCGTCCGTTTACCACTGGAGCGGATGCGAGTTGCGCAGATGCGCAGCGGATGCCTAGCGGATATAGCGGATGCGTAACGGATGACAACGGATGCAGAATGGATGTCCCCCGTATGCCTAGCAGATGCAGAACGGACGCGTTTGATACATTTTCTGCTCAAAAGTTTTGAGCAGCTCAAAACCTTTTGAGCAGATGAAATGTCAATAGACGGATGCTGGACGGATAGAGAGGAAGCAAAACAGAGGCAGTGAGTACAGAACAGAAGCATCGCGTTAACCAACGGATGGTAAGTGTTTTTCTCCGTTTTACATCCTCTTTCCATCCATTGCTGCAGTGTGACAGGGGCTTTAGTAACACGGACATTAAGTGAATCTGGCTTCCACATTGACTTTGCTTGTCAGAAGGTTGTAAAAGGGGATCATGTGACCCTGGAACATTGCAACCATCTGTTGTGGTTAGCCGGCAGCAAGTGCAGATGGCTGAGAAGAGCGAGGACTCAAATGAGGGGCCAGGACCATTAGGAAATAGACTGTTGCCTTCAGAGATTGTGGGGGCTGGCAGCAGTGATGAGGAAGTTCCCGAGGAGCCTGTGCCAGTGGAAATGCATGCAGGATTGCTTGCAGGAAAGAGCAGCTGCAACAGCAGGGGCAATTCAGGAGTAAGGCTGCAAGGCAATGGCCCCTCCTTCAAGAAGATAAAAGGCAGCTGTGAAGTGAACGTTCTTTGCAGGGAGCAAAGAGGTTTTGAAACTCAGCCTTGTGAGACTACCATAAGCCTACCGTATTTTAAGTTGGTATTTGAAGATTCTTGTGTTGTGAAATATTTCTTATCTGTGATTCTTGGCAGTCTTATACTGTTTTGGCAAGGCTTATGCTTATCAAAGTTAATTAGTTTGCAGCAGCCTTTTAACTGGGATTTGTAAGACTAATGAAAAGGTTTCTGTTCCCTTTGGCTATTGTTTGCCTTATAGGAAAAGGTTTTGGGTCAAAACACCATCATAAGTATGAACCAATTCCCTTGGCTACCTCTGAATTTTGATCACGTGACTCTGGGGAATGCTGCAGTGGTCATAAGTGTGAAAAATGGTCATAACTGCCATTTAAAGTGCTGTTGTAAATTTGAACAGTCACTAAATGAACTACTGTAAGTTGAGGACTACCTGAACATGATCCTAGTGAGAATATACTGTTCTAAAAACATCTAAATGATCACTCAGGGGCCACCCAAAGAAATTAATGTTAGCTGACTCATTCCTATCTGCTTTCTGACAACAATTCCCATCATGCCACTTAATATGTTAAATATAAATATAGTCTTTAATACAGTCTTTATTCAACTGAATGAAGTAGTATATTCCCCTGAGGAGCTAAGGCTGGGTTATGCAGAACAAGAATTTATCTTAGATGAAGTTTGATTTTACATCTTATTGCTTGGACAGATTCAATATTTACTTCATTGGCCCAAGAAAAAGGTATTGACAGAGCAAGTATGTTTCATCAGCCTAGCCATACAAACAGCATGCTGTTATCAGTGATGGCATTTATCCTAAGATTTATCCATTATATACTGTAAATAGTTTATTGTTAGAGCTATATGTTCTATATAAATTTTTCTCCCTTGCCATTCTGCCCAGGAAAACAAACCCAAAATCTTGCCTTAAACTTGTGGTTACTGTTCTGCTCTGAGAAGAAAGATACGCGAGACCGGTGTTCCAACAAACAGCTCTTTTTATTATAACACTCAGTGACTTGTAACCGGAACATTTGCCGGAGCCGCGGCAGCCCTTTTTATAGCGGCTGACCGCGGCTTGCTGCCAATGACAGTTCTTCAAGATTTCCCATTGTCAGGCGGGCCAATTGCAATGGTACTTTATTGACCAATCCTACTGCAGCCTGCTCGGCCAATCAGATTTAGTTATTTGGAGTATTCTAATTTCTATACACAACAGTTACTATTTTCCCATTCTTCAAACTTATTTTTATTTGGTTAATAGGACAGAACCTAAACTTAATATTAGGCTGAACTCCTCATTAAACATCCGGAGGCTGTGATAATATATGCAAGCTTTGACTGCTAGAAGAAACTGTTGTAACTGTGCCATATTTTACACATGGAGCAGCAGTGAAGTGGGCGCCAAACTTTCTGCAGTGTTTATCTTAAGTTATCCAATGAGAAACTCCTTAATACTCTACAACTGATGTAACAAATGCTCCAGTTACAAAGCCTGTGTGGAAATCATCATTTTCTTTTTATACATTTTGAGATAAAAGCTTCAGGATGACTTTCAGGATTGCCTCAACAGTACAGCCATCTTCTGCCATCAACCCATGTGTCAAAGGCTCCCAAACATTTTAAGGTAGGAGTTACAGTCTACAAATGTTTCAATTTTTCTTGTCTTGGCTTCACATTAGAATAATACAGATAGTTTTTCCTAAGTTTCTGAGTGCACAAGTGTGATGTAATTGTCACAGCTATACACAGCAGGATAAATATGAGATAGGGTGACACAGTATTAGTCACTTGGAGGCGCAGTTTGTCACTTTAAAAGTGTGAGGACAGGGAGTGAGTAACTAATCCACAATGTTCTTCACCATGGCTTCAAGATTTCCTTCATCCCAAACACTTTTCGGCTCAGAATTAACGTATCTTCTTGCTTTGATATCCTACCTACAATATTTTATCTCAATCTGATCCCATCCAGAAATGTTAGACTATCATTCCCATCATCTTTAATCTGACATGTCGAAGATTGAATTAAAATGTCATCTTTGTGTAAGTCGTCACACTTTTTATGGATTATCATGTGCAGATATTGTAAAATTTTCCACTGGTATGAAAGCAGTGAAACAATAATTCTTATATTGCTAAGATTGACAATCTCAATATGAGATTGTCTTATATTGCTAAGATTGTAGGACTTCTATGAAGCCCCGGTTAGGTTTATATAGTTCAGTGAAACCCAAGGAAGAAAGAGACTCTTGCTTAGGTATGTGAAATCTCACAGGAATCGATTCCTGAAAATAGGAAAGAAAGGTTAGACTTAATTTGCCAAATCAATTACTAATTTGTTTATTTACTGTGAGCAAAGGAAGGAAGAAGCAAATTGGTGTGTGGTAGCTAGTGCAATTCTATATAAGCTAATCAAAAGCTCTCTTCATTCTTTTTTTTAAATAAATTTTATTGATTTTACCATTAAAACAGACCAAGAACACATACATAAATGTAAGAGAGAAAAAGAAAAGAAAGGAAGAAGAAAATAGAAAGAAAAAGATAGAAAACAATTAAAAACATTTTCATCTTCAACAGTTTGTGAGACCTCCTTTTTATCCTTATTTTATGACACATACACATTTAATCCTTACATATATCTGTATATCACTATTATGGTTCTATCCTATCCTCTTTTGCCTTTTAGTGTGAAAAGTCTTTGGTCTATCCATTTGTTCCAGCAGTTCCAGCTGTCGTAGTATATTGAAGTATCTTTATTTTTTAATGCCAAGGTTAATTTGTCCATTTCTGCACAACTTGAAATTATTTTGAATAATCATCTCCTCTGATGGAACATGAGGCTGTTTCTAACATTGTGCAAAAGCCAATCTGGCTGCTGTCAAAATAATAATATGTATTATTATATATTTCATTTTTTTGGTATTTGTTTATCAAAGATCCCTAATAGAAAGGACTCTGGTTTGAATTTGATCTGTTCTCTTGTCATTTCCTCCAGCCAATTTTTAATTTTCGGCCAATATTTTTGAGCTTCTGTACAGGATCACCACACGTGGAAGAAAGTTCCCTCTTTTTTTTTTTTTTTTTTCATTTCCAGCAATTTGGACTCATATTGGGGTTCCCTTCATTCTTACTAGAGTTGCTAACTTTTAAACTTGGCTTTAAGTGGAGTTTGTCATTTAGCAGGAACTTGAAATTAAGGTACTAATCATATTGGTTTTATGTAGCACTGATATTAAACTAATGGGAAAGAAAAGTTACATTGTTAAATGTAATAAAAAAAATCTAAAGTATGCTGGAACGTAGTCCCTGTGAGAATGATTTCAAGATCTGCTTGTAAAAGTCATATTTGGCCCTATAAGAGCAGCCCAGTTAGCATGTGAATTGAACCCTGATTCAATTCACCCACATTCATGAACAATTGCACCAGAGCTGGATATTGCTTAATAAAACATGATTTAGAAAAAAATAAATATGCAGTTCAGGAACCATTTCTCCATAGAAGAAGAAATGACAAGCAATGGATCATCTATGCCACTCGCTATTTCAGAGAACATATTCAAATTGTACCCCTTAATTTTTCTTTCAGTGAGAAAGAATACTTGTGAAAGAGAACTTTTGAGACTCCTAGGATCGATCTCTCTATCTATAGTGGGGAAGATTTATATAAGTCCTCTGAATCTGATCCATTTTCCTGCAGTTCTGTACAAAATGATCCCCCGCAGATGGCCATCATCCAACCCGAATCATATGCTTGCTGAAAATATTTCAGGAAAAAGAGGGGAAGAAGGGACAGGGCCAAGCCCTACTTAAGAGATTAACAGAGTTGGAAGGGACCTTGTAGGTCATCTAGACCAACCTCCCCCTCCGCCCAAACAGGAGACCCTACACCATTTCTGATAAATGACACTCTAGTCTCTTGTTGAAAGTCTCCAGTGGTGAAGATCCCACAACTCCTGAAGGCAAGCTATTCTATTGTTTGATTGTTGGTTGTGTCAGAAAATTTCTCATTATTTCTAGCTTGAATCTCTCCTTGATCGGTTTCCAGCCATTATTCCTTGTCTGGCCTTCGGATGCTTTGGAAAACAGCTTGACCCTCTCCTCTTAGTGGCAGCCCCTCAAATATTGGAAGACTGCTATCATGTCTCCCCTGGTCCTTCTCTTCACTAGATTAGCCAAGTACTTGCAACCATTCATCGTATGTTTTAGCCTCCAGTGCCCTAATCATCTTTGTTGCTCTTATCTGCACTTTTTCTAGAGACTCAACATCTTTTTTTATAGTATGGTGACCAAACAAATGACAACCTAACAATTTCCTTCCAACCATCTTTTCCTCCACTTGCTTCCAACATACCTGCAGGGGAATCAAATGGGAAGGCTTGGTCTGCATTAGATGTCTGCAATAGGATCCAAATGGAGCAACGAAGATTGTAAAACTTAATTTAAAATTAAGATTATAATATTGGTCTTACTGGAAAGGGGAAGTTATTTCTTTCCAAAAGCAGGAACCTTGCCCTATTCCCTTAGCCAAGAAATCAAGGTTCGGATGACAGTCTTTAAGGGCCTAGCTCAGAGATGGCAAACCGTTTGTTGTGGTGTGCTGAGAGTGTGTGCCTGCCAGCACCCACAATGCACCCTGCCCCCCCCACGCAGCACCCCTGCCCTCTTACCTGCACTGCACATGCGCGCTGATTTTCGCCCCATTTGAGGCCATTTTTGCCCCTTTGAGGCCATTTTCACCCTCCCAGGGCCTCAAGGGAAGCCTCTGCAGCCTCGGGACGCTGAAAATGGGGCCCATTTCAGCACTTCCAGTTAACTTGCCAGCAGTTTGGGGAGTGGTGTCAAGCTGGCCATGCCCACCCAGTTGGCCACACCCACCTAGTCGGCCACAGCCCACCCCAGCTCAACCACAGCCCTGATATGGCCTCAATAAAATTGAGTTTGACACCCCTGGTTTATGGGAAGGCAGGAAGCAGATGGCATTTGTGGGCTTCCGCACACAAACACCCTTATTTCTACCCTGCCTATCTCATCGCTCTCCCTCTTCTAATCATAGAAAATAAATGCAAGCTTTAAAGGTCCGAATTAGGTGAGTTTATTTAACCATCCCGCACGCTTGTTTTGTGGTGCTGCTGGTTCTGGTCTTTATTATTATTCCTGGGTTGTTGTACTATGATGATGATGATGATGATGATGATGATGATGATGATGATGATGATGACATGAAACTCAGTCAACTGAACATTTAAAAATGTGTCACAAATATTCTTAATTGGCACCAGTGGTTGATACGGATTGCTGCCAGAGTTCCTGGTATCGACTAGAAACTGCAATTTCTTGATGGACTGTGTAAAGCTATCATATTATTATTATTATTATTATTATTATTATTATTATTATTATTATTATTATTATTATTATTATTATTATTATTATTATAAAGGCCTCTTAGGAAAGGAGTGAGGTCCATAGTAGACAGTCTAAGGTTAAAGTTTTTGGGTTTGGGGAAGAAACCAGAGTCAGGTAGAGTATTCCAGGCATTGACCACTCGGTTGCTGAAATTGTATTTCCTGCAATCAAGTTTAGTGCAGTTTACCTTGAGTTTGTATCTATTGTGTGCTCTTGTATTGTTATGGTTAAAGCTGAAGTATTCATTGTCAGGTAGGACATTGTAATATATAATTTTATGTACTATACTTAGATCGGACCGAAGGCGGCGTAGTTCTAGGTTTTCTAGGTCTAGAATTTCGAGTCTGGTGGCATAAGGTATTCTGCAGCGATAGAAGAGGGGATCATCCTTTTTTTCAATAATAACATTTATCAGCATTAGTTAAAAAAAAAGTATGTGCCTGAAAAAAATAAAATAAAACAGGGAAAATAAACGAGGAGGCATCTGCGTCCTTAAGGACAATCAAATCTCAAAGGAGACACTCCAGACACACTTCCAAATGGGTTTGGACTACAATCCCCATAATAACTCCAATAGCTGGCTGCGGAGTTTGTGTGTGTGTGTGGGGGGGGGGGAGGATTGTGGATGATGGGGAACGGCAGCTCAGAAACCTCTGGCCCCTCCCAGGCAGGCGCGTTGATAGACGGCTCTCTTGCCAAATTCCCACGATCCAATTATGGCTGGCGCGCACATGAATATAACATGGATTTTTAGGCACATCAGCCCAGACTAAAAGTGCTCGGGGAGCTTTTTTTCCCCAATATCTACGAGGGGCAGCTTGGCTGGGTTTCCACCTACCCTGTGTTGTATCGCTCTGAATTTACGACAACCCTCCTCCTCCTCCTCCTTCTCTTGCCTCAAGTAAGACTTAGGCGGGGGCGGGGAGGGGGAAGGTCTTTTCTCAGCAGCGAATCTAATAAAGGCGCCTTTTGGGGAGGGGAGAGAGAGAGAGGAGAGAGAGAGAAAGAGAGAGAGAGAGAAGGAGGAGCCTAGACTTTTGGCGAATACTGTCTTTCTATTCCAGTTGGGACCTCCCTTGCCACTGATCACCATTTTTAAAAAGCCAAGAAATCCGGCTTGTTCGCCTCCGAGGGGTGGGGTGGGGGAAAAATAATAATAAAAAATAAATAAAGCAGTCGCCAAGTCCCCGCAGGGGTTCTCAAGGGAAAGCCTCCCGTTTGGAGAAGTCCGGCGCCGGTCGCGTTCCTGGCTTTTGAGCAGCGGCCAGACGGTCTTGCTCTTTGGAGCCTCCCCTCCCTCCAGCCCCCACCCCCCCCCCACCTCAAAGAAGCGGATGCGAGGCTGGCGTCGCCTTGGTTCCACTTCCCGGGCACATTTTTATTATTTTTTTTATTTTTGTGTGTGGGGGGGGGGGGGGCTGCCGTTCAATCCATCGGAAAAGCAAAAGCAAAAGCAGCTCGCTCGGCTTGGCTTGGCTTGGCTTGGCCGTTTGATGGATCGATCAAAAAAGCCTTCCGCGCTTCGGCTTCTTGCTTTTACAACTCGTCGCAATCGAGCGCGCGTTCCTCCTGGAGAGGGCTGAGTAAAGAAAGGGACGGGCGGCTTTACGCCTAGCACACCTGGCTACTTAAAGCGGCCGCCTGGAGGTTCCTACCCAACAAACATCGTCAGGATAGAAACGATACCCACAAAAAAAAGGCCCTTAAATAAAGCCCCCCCCCCCTCCTTGTCATTATCATCATCATCATCATCAGTTATTATTATTATATACTTTATTTATTAAACATGTCAACTGAACATTCAAAAATGCATCACAAATACCACTGACTGGTGCTAATGGTTGATACGGGTTGCTGCCAGCATCCTAGGTACCAACCAAGTATCTTCTTAAGATGTACTGTGTTCCGAGTTGTTGTTTTGTTATTGGTATTATTTTGTTGTTGTTATTATTATTGTTGCTGTTGCTGTTGTTAGTGTTGTTAGTATTGTTGTTGTTGTTTTATTGTTATTGTTCCTGGTAATAACTTTGACCCTCTCCGGGTGAAAGAAAAGACCGGCCCCTCTGTGTAGATTTACTCATTGGTGCTGGCTTCTTTATGGTGGGCGCCGAGCGCTATAAATAGGCAAGTTCAGAGCGGTTTCTGCTTGCCGGATCAATACCACGGCTCTGTTCTCGGGCTGTATTCCCAGCCCACCTCCCTTCGCCCGCCGCAGCTGGAGCCGACCTGCTTTTATGAATTATAGAAGCGGCTCGACCAGACTTGCTTTCCTTCCCGAGCCCGGGTTAATGTTAGGTCGCCTTCTTCTCCTCCTCCTCCCCTACCCCCAGCGCACCGCATCGCACCCGAAATAGAGGGAGAGGCCGGAACTGACAGCAGGTTAAAGTTGCGATTTATTTCGCTGTTCGCACCTCTGTCCGTCCGGGAAGGCGAAGGAAATCTCAGGACGCTACGCGGGCTAAATTTAACAGGGCGAGAAACTCAAGGTAGGTGTGATCGAGGTTACTCCGCAGCAAGTGGAGTCGGAGGTTTTGTAAGGTGACTGCGATGAACTTAAAAGCCCTTCCAGGTAGATGGGAAATGCAAATTCCCCCGGACCCACCTAGAGAGGTCCAAGGGGGAGGGCCCCCCCCATATGATAAAATACCCACGTCGTTTAAACAAATGCCTAAACAACGAAGGGAACCTTTTAAAAAGTATATCAAAGCCACACACACACACCCAAAGATGCCCCTGAATGCTTCCCCCTCCCTCCCAGCACGCAGATAACAGAACTTGTTCGGCGAAATAAATAAAAGTGAATTTCGTTTTTTCCCCCTTTTTCCTATCAATAGGGTAAGAACAGGGAAACCAAACAGTTTACTCGATAATCAGAGTTGGAAGGGGTCTTATAGGTCATTTAGTCCAACCCCCTGACAGATGGGAGTCCAATCTCTTCTTGAAGATCTCAAGTGATGGCAAACTTCCGAGGGCAACTGTTCCATTGGTTAATTGTCCTCACTGTCAGAAAGTTTCTCCTTATTTCCAGGTTAAATTTCTCCTTGTTCAGTTTCCATCCATTATTCCTTGTCTGGCCTTCAGGTGCTTTGGAAAATGCCTTGACCCCCTTCCTCTCTGTGGTAGCCCCTCAAATAATGGAAGACCTCTATCATGTCTGCCCTGGTCCTTTCTTTTCACTGGACTAGCCAAGCCCAGTTCCTGTAACCTTTGAACCAAATGTAAAGTCCCCGTTTTGAGGCGCCATTCGTCTCAAGACGGGGGCTGCACTCTATATCTGTTTCCGAGAATACTTTCGACTACCTCTGGAGTTGCTACTGCGATCTTACACCTGGGTTGAATTCCTGAATGGGGGCCACAGGATCGCGGTGGCTGCTAGGACCGGCCTTGTAGGAGACAAACCAATCGAGCAGAGAATATGTCTTATCTTTCCCTTATCTGACTCCAAAGTGTGCCATTCGTTCCCGCTTTCCCCAAATCGATAACACCATCCCCTCCCCCGCAAAAAAACAAAACAAAAACCCAAAACAAATAAAACAAAAAACCAGGTCATTTCAGGAGAGGCGCCGTTCAGCTGAACCTCCGACGTTGCTCCTTTTCTTGACACTTGCTCGCTCTTTTCCGTAACTCAAGAGCGCTGATACCTGGTATGAACGCAACCTCTTGCCCCAGAAAATAAAACCGAGTCCTCATTTCAAACAATAATTTTATTTTATACCTTTTTCTATACTTTGTAGCAAATCTCTTATGTTATTTATTTATTTATTTATTTTTTTGCTGCATTGACCTTATAATAAACTTTCTTAAATTACATTTGTTTTCCCTTTTAAAATCAAGATTCTCTTAATATACCCCTTCCCACAGAACCTTTTCAGGTTGTGTGCTCGCTTATTATTTTTTGTCACGATAACATATACCTTTCTTCCCTCCTCCTCCCTCCCCCCAACCCCTCCCGTGATCTGTTGGATAGCCTATAATGGTGAAACACCTATAAAACAAAGAGGTACAACTCTTTTTTAAAAAAGAGAAGAGAATTCAACGGAAAGAGGCAGTGAAGACTTGAAGGATGCTTTGACGGCTTGAAGCTCAGCCTTCCGCAGCACTTAGCAGCATTCCACGGGGGGCGCTTGTTTTTGTTTTTTAAGCTAAAAACCGCATTTTGGGTTTTTTTTTTTTCCCCTTCATTTTTTTTTAAAAATAACCCCCCTTTTTTTCCCCCCCTCCCCCCCCCCCCCCGTTCTTCTTTCTTTCTTCCTCCCTCCCTCCCTCCCGCCACCCATTGAGGGAGGGAGAGTCTCGGTCCTTCGAAGTGAAATGGTGGTGGAGGGGAATATCGAAAAGAAATCAGTAAAACGACAAAGAGTTTCCGAGGCGAGACGATCAAACGTCGGTGAGTTCATCTCCTTAGAAAGCCGCTCAACCCACGTGCACAGGTGCCTCCATTTCCGGTCGTGCTTTCCTCCCCCCCCCCCTCAAATCTTCCTCGCTCAATTCAACCTTCCAGGAGAAGCTTTGCCTTCCCCAGGTTGGGGGAGGGGGGGAGGGGGGGCGGGCAGGCCCCCCCCCCGAGAACCGAGCTCCTTTTTCATTGCCGCGAGTAGTGTTATTAGTATTATTTTATTACTATCGTTACTATTATTATTATTATTAGCTATTATTAACTCTATTAGTAATCGGTGGTGGCTGGAAGCCGTTCCTGAGATTCTTGGTGCACCCACACCCGCACCCGCACGCACCCACGGAAAAAGAGGGCTGGAGTTGTTGACCTTATTCTGAAAGAGAAGGGCTAAAGCTGAGGTCCGAGTTTGGCTGTTTTGCTTCGCTCACCGTTGGGGGAACCATTTGGCAACTCATCTGAACGCAAAAGAAATGGAGAGGAAGGCGAGGCAGAGAGAAAGAGAAAGAGAAAGAGAGAGAAAGACCAGGCTGGTCGTGATGGCTTCCCTTTCTCTATCTCTCCCCCCACACACACACCCCACCCCCGTCCTTCCCCAAGATGGATGTTGAGATCATCAGCACCATGGAGATTTCCCAACGTGTCCCCCCCCTTCTTTTTTTTTTGGGGGGGGGGGTGAGTTTTGGGAAACTCCCTCCCCCCCTCCGCTCCAAGCCAAGGAGCAGAGACGTTTCTTCTGTAAATCCACTCCCTGGAGAAAGAGAGAAGCGAAAGGAGGTGGGCCGAAGGAAGAAGGTGGGCGAGGGGGGACGGACTCCTGGTGCGGTGCGGGACCCCGGGCGTGCTGCCGACGACGTGAAGAAGGGCCTTCCTACATGGAGATGCAAGTCGCCAACGCGGCGGAAAGAGCCGCCAACAGCACCGGGGAGGCAGAGGCTACGAAAGGCGAGGCTGCTCGGTTGGTTTTGCTGCAGAGGACAAATAGGTTGCCTTCGTAGTCGAGCTTTTTGGATTTCTCTTTCAGTTTTTCCCAGACGTCTGTCAGCCCTTCGTGACAATCCAAGAGGGCTGTGGCGGTGCAGGAGTGGAAGTCATCCCAGTATCTGAATAAAGAGGCAAAGACACAAGAGGGGAGGGAGGGAGAGGGAGAGAGAGAGGTTGGTGGCATACATGGCAAACCCTCCCTTCCGTCTGCCCTCACAATAAATGAATTCGGTCAACAAATATGCACTTTTGTGCATTCCCAATAGAAAGGCACAACCCATTGCTTGACCTAAGTCAACGTGTTGGCTTAGGGCTTATATGAATTCAAGTATTATAATTTACTGAATTGAGGTTATAATGAACGATGGTATAATACAGTAAATGAATTCAGTCAACAATATACACTTTCCTGCATTCCCGATAGGAATAGATGACCCATTGCTTGACAGTGTCTGGGTTCATGTAAGCCAACATGTTGACTTAGCACAGCTTGTACTGGTTATGAATTCAAGTATTATAGTTCATTAAATAAACCGAGGTTATAATAATCCATGGTGTTGTACAATAAATGGATTCAGCCAACAATATACACTTTTGTGCATTCCTAAGAGGGCTACTAACAATTTCAATAAATGCTGGTAGTTTGGGGGTAGGGATGCAGATGAGGATAGAAATCCAGGTTCAATTCCACCCTCTGCTACTATGGTTGAAGCTCATTTGGTGCTTTTTTGGGGGTGGTCACCCTTACTCAACCTCTGCTAAGTCACAAGGCTGTTCTCTGAAAAATCAAAGGAGGCATCCCCAGTAGAAAAAGGCAACTCTGCCTTGCAGGAAGGGGCAAATAGAGAGGGAGGCACTAGTGCATCTGGCAGAAAAGTCATTGCCCTATTCTTAAAAATTCTATTTGGTTCTTTCACCCTCAATACAATGTCTATTCCCCACTCTCACTCCAGACGTTAGCCAATGTTTCAGATCAGTGTTTTTCAGCCTTGGCAACCCCAGGACTTCAATTCCTAGAATTCCCTAACCAGCATTACTGGGAATTGAAGTCCGTCCATCTTGGAGTTGCTAAGGTTGAAAAATTCTCAAGGACTCATCTCACTGTTTTCCTGAAATTTTACCAGAAATGGAGGGGACAATATTTCTTGTCATCCCTGTCCATCATCTGCGGTCCTTGGGGAGGATGAAGGTTGCAATGGTATATCTCAGAGGTGGTAGTCAACAGGTTCTGACCAGTTCTGGAGAACCGGTAGCAGGAATTTTGAGTAGTTTGGAGAACCATCAAATACCACCTCTGACTGGAGATTTTATAGTATCTTTCCCCTGCCATGCCCACTAAGTCATGCTCACAGAACCAGTTGTAAAAAAAACCTTGAATCCCTACCATTGCAGGGTACCAGCTTGGTCCATGATGCCCTATCCCCTATATTGAATAATTACATCAAATAAAGAGAGATAGATATATAGAATGAATTCTTTATTGGCCAAGTGTGATTGGGCACACAAGGAATTTGTCTTGGTGCAAATGCTCTCAGTGTACATAAAAGAAAAGATACATTCATCAAGAATCATAAAATGCAACACTGAATGATAATCATAGGGTGCAATAAGCAATCAAATCATACTAGGAAACAGTTAATATGAATTGTAAGGATACAAGCGACAAAATTAGTCGTACAGTTACAAGTGGGAGGGGATGGGTGATAAGGAATGATGAGAAAATTAACAGTAATAATAGTGCAGACTTTGTAAATAGTTGAACAGTGTTTTCTATTCTATAAAAATCATAGGTTGCAAAGGTATGACTAAAAAAAACCACCTGATTTTCCCTATACTAGCATACAGGAAGAATATCCCTTCTGAGAAACCTGCTAAGGATGCATCTTATGCATAATTGAAAAACAATCTTTCTTACTTCAGAGAAATTAGTGGCCAGTCTAAGTAAGACTAGAATTGATGAGTAGCTCATTTATTTTGTTTAGAGAAAAATATATGGCACTTCTAGTTGCTCAAAGGAGTGAACATAATAGTAGTCTCTCCTTCAATGTTTCAGAGAACAGCCTTGTGACTTAAGGAGAGGTTGAATAAGGGTGACTGGCCAAAAAAAGCACCCATTGAGCTTCTACTGTAGTAGCTGAGGGAGGAATTGAACCTGGTTTTCTTTCCTCATCAGCACCCTTACCCTCAAACTATTAGCATTTACTTAAATAGTTGACAGTTCTATTACGAATGCAGAAAAGTGTATATTGCTGACTGAATTCATTTACTGTACTAAACCATGGTTTGTTATAACCATAGTTTAATAAACTATAATACTTGAATTCATGCAAGCTGTGCTAAGTTGGCTTACATGATACATGAACACAGACACTCTGTCAAACAATGGACCATCTTTCCACCAAATTCTAGTCTGTAGTCATATATAATGTGAATGATTTACTTAGTTAATACACAAAGGTGACTAGCTTACCACACTGCCAAATACAAACTGTGTTATAGCTTAGCATGCTATGTAAACCCGGTCCTATTCTGATGGATGTGGGCTGGATACGGTGTGTGTGATAATTTGGTTGCAATCAAATAGTTGATAAAGCTATCCTAAATGTCAACTGTTTCCCCCCCCCCCCCCCCAAAAAAAAAAAACACCTTCCAACTTTCAGTTGATCAAGAATCAGCTAGCTATTGCTACTCCATTTCCAAAGAGATACTTTTATGTGGAGTCAGTAAAGATATTGGCTTAGAAAACTATTTTCTGCTGAATGGATTTATAGGAAGCCATGGGGAATGCCTTGGTGGAACCATCCCAAAACTGTTAAAGCCACAAGTGCAGAAGTCCCATTCGTCATCTTGCCTCTTTTTGACCCACCTGGGGAGGCCATGTATGACTTCATCCTAGGATGCCGAGCTGTGACTGCATACAGTGATAGAAACTTAACTTGGCACACGGCCCAACCTTTTTCCCCCCTCACTGCTAAATTAAAACAAAATTGGAAGTGCTTAGAAATGTGCAGCTTATGTTGTAATAATATTTCCCCTGAGCTACAGTAATGAAAAATGTGAGTAGAGTGGGGAAGAGTTGTGATAACACAGCTTTAAGAGAAATGTACTATGCATTCACATACACCTTTTATGTCTTTGATACTTTGAGTTAATGGAACTAGTGACAGGGACCCTTATGAACCTGACACAAAGGATGTTTTAATTATACCTTGAGTGCCAGGTAATGGTTAGGGTGCTGGAACGCTGTAGAGATCGGGTTCAAATCCCCATTCAAACATGAAAGTCACTCCCTTATTATAAGCACTATATTTCAGATTAAAATGTTTTATCGAATCAATTTCCATGATACATGAAACCACAAATGAGTGAGCCACATTTTAGGGTGCGTGTCGCCTAAAGCCCACCTGTATCTATGTGGTAATTTAGGGATAATCTGTTGGACTGAAAAGAAAATTATGCCTATTGATTACACTTTAAAAAATTATGGGAAAATGTATGCAAACCCAACTATTTTGAAGCAAGGGCAGGATTTAGAAACCATCCAACTTTTTTAAAAGAGGCTAAATAATCGAAGAGATAAATAATGTACTGCTTTCTTATTGCTCTACAGATCTTAACGCTACCACTTGATTCTGAGAACAAGTGCTTAGAGCTGAACTCTGGTTCAAAAATTTAATTAGCTTCTCACATATTTTAGACTTTGTTGCAAGAGTGTCCAACCTTGGCAACTTTAAGACTTATAAACTTCAGCTGGCTGGGGAATTCTGGGAGCTGAAGTCCACAAGTTTTAAAACTGCTAAGTTTGGGTGCCCCTGCTTTAATGGTTCAATTTATAATTTGACATGTCTACATAATGTAGGATCATGACTTTCATATATTTTCCTTAGGCTGTTTTATTGCTGCATTCTATTGCTTTAACCTTTATTGATTTAGTTTTTTAATCTGTTCAGAAATATAATAAAATTATAAACAAAGGCAGCCAGTTCCGATGAGAATCTGTGAACTTTAAAGTACATTTTTCAAGAGAAAGGCAGTTAATTGGACCTTGGACTATACAGATAATCCTCAACTTATGACCACCAGTGAACTGAACCCAAAATTTGCATTGCTAAGGAAAACTGTTGTGAAGTGAGAGTTACCCCGTTTTATGATCTTTCTTTTCACAGTTGTTAAGTGAATCACTGCAGTTGTTCAGTTAGTATCACAGTTATTACGTGAACCTGGCTTCCACATTGACTTTGCTTGTCAGAAGGGGATCATATGACCCTGAGACACTGCAACCGTCAAAAATATGAAGCAGTTGCCAAGTGTCTGAATTTTGATCATGTGACTATGGGAATGCTGCAATGGTCATTAAGTGTGACACGTCATTTTTTTTCAATGCTGTAACAACTTCAAACAGTCACTACCACTAAGTGAATAGGATTACCTATAATTAAAGCTTGAAAGTAGAAATTAAATCAAAGGGTAGCTAGCATCTTTTAAAAAATAAATCTGTATGTTAATGATGCAGATTGTACCAAATGCACCAGATTCCTAAAACAATTCCTTGTAAAAAAAGGACACCTGGGAAAAATGAAAGGAATGCAGCAAGATGGGAAAAAAAGTATACAAAAGTATACAGACAAAAAAGGGTCACAAATATAGGTTTTCCCCACCTCAAAACAAAACAAAAACAACAGTTCATTTAGTGACCTTTCAAGGTTAGAACAGCCCTAAAAAAAGTAACTTATGACTGTTTTTCACAGTTATGACCTTTGCAGCATTCCCATGATCAGGTGATCAAAATCCAGGTGCTTGGCAACTGTTTCATAGTTATGACCATTGCAGTGTCCTGGGGTCATGGGATCACCTTTTCCAAATTTCCGATAGGCAGAGTCAGTGGGGAAGCCAGATTCACTTAACAATTATGCTACCAATTTAACAACTGCACTGCTACACTTACCAACTGTGGCAAGATGGTTTGTAAAATGAGGCAAAACTCACTTAACAGATGTCTCACTTAATAGAAATGTCGGGCTCAACTGCAATCCTTTAAAGGATTGCATATGAATAAATAACAAGGAGTTTCTTCTACAGTGAAAAACAGTGCCACCCCAAAGCAGTTCACACAATGAAATTATAAGAGCATATTAAAACAAAATTAAGTGAGATGGAATGAAACTGAGATCAGCTAAAGCCATTCAGGTTGTACTACCACAATAATACAGCCCTGGTTAAAAATAATTATGGACTGTCCTAATTTTTCAGTTCAGTTTTCTAGCTGCTACTGACTGCTTGGCTCCATGGAAAATGGAAGTCAATGTTACAAAAACAATCAGGAGTAAAAGCAGTATTTGGAATGGTATTTGGTAATGACATTATATATAAAATTCTGATATTTAATATATATTATTATATATCTTCTGGTGAGAACTATATTGTAAAGATCACTTAGGCATATGTATAAGAAGCTAGGCAAGTCTAGACAAATCCATGCATCTTGGTCACCAAGGACAATTATGAGAAATGATTGGCATTATCTAATTGTTCACTGCAGCTTTAATAGTAATTTTATTAAGAATTGCAATTAAAGAAATAAAAATCAGTACAAACCAAAAAAGAATAAAAAATAGAAAGTGCAGAAGATAAAAAATAAAAAGGAACAAAGAAAACAATAAGAATATAGTAAAGAAAAAGAAAAGAAATATACAAATGACTTATCCCTTAATCACAAGAATATCAATTTTAGTAACTTATCATCTTCTTTTAAAATACAAGGCATGAGCTCCAGAAGATATCCCATTGCTTATCTGTAAACAAGTTCTTACAACTCAGTCAGGATCAGCAAAAATCCATACCCATTTTAACCTTGATCAAATAAACCAACTGCCTATTCCTTCTTTTTACCTTTATCAATCTTTAGTTCTTTCAACTAATGTCCTAGAGCTTGATTTGTTTATTCCTTCTCACAAAATTCTTCAAATTCTTTAACAAGCTTCTTTTGTAAATCCAATATAGGAAAGTTTTCCGGGTCAATCTTTTGGTTTTTTATTAAGATATCCAGTTTCCTTTGTATGTCCAGTGTTGCATCTTTTCATTCTTGTAGTCTCTCATTTTAAAATCCACTTTCACATCAGTCTTGTTCAATATAACTTGATTCGCTCTTCCATAATATCTTTCAAACACAGTCTATCTATAGAAGCAGATACTTTTAAAAACAATTTATGGGTCCATTGTTCACAAATGTCCTTTGATATGCCCCATGTTAAAATACTTTGCTCCATTCTATAACAGTAAGTCAAATTTAAATGTCCTTCTCTTTCAAATGTATTTTTTTAGTTCCTTCTGCTTTAGTTCCTTTCTAGTGTCTAACCTTCAAAGTTTCATCCTATCATTTTTGAAAAAAAGAGAATTCAAAACAAAAGCATTTTCCCATGAAAAGATTATCTATTTCAAAACTTTATTTTACATCCATCTTGGACCCTTAGTCCATTCGTCAGTTTTTTGCTGTTTATTAAAAAAAAAAAAAATTAAAAACATCTTTACACTTGTATTTCAAACTTCTTTGGCTAAGGATTAAAGAAAATTCACCTGATGTTGTAAAACTCTTAAAGGTTCCTGAAAGCTGAAAAGTAGTTAACGAGCATTTTCTGAAAAGGATTAGAAAAAGTGCGTGAAGCCAGTGTCCCTTTGACTGAGCTGATCACAGATCAAGGGGGCAGGAGGGGAAGGTTATTCCCTCATCTTCCAGAGCTTTAAGCCTGCTAGAGACCACTATCATGCAGTCTCATGAGAAGTCATGGTATGGAGCACTTGTGAGCAATCTGAAGTTCTCTCCTTGGTTCAGAGAGGAATTACAAAGGGCCAGTTTAATTGCTGGTTCTTTATTCCATTATAGCTCTTGGCTCTACTTTTACCAGAGCCATCTTCAGTTCACCATTTCTTTCCCAAAAGTCCCACTCTAGCAGGTTTGATGCATTTATAATAGTGCTGCCTATTCTGCCTCTCCTGGTTATTTCTTCATTCAGCGGTGCTGTGGTAGTTTCTTCCCTTTTAACGGAACATGCCATTTGAATGGTGAGCCTAAGTACACTTACTTGGAAGACAGCGTTAAGCCAGAGAGATTTACTTCGAAGTGTTGGGTCTTTGGGATCAAAAAGCTGCCAAATGAAACAGCTGCAGGGCCTGGAAGTTGTACTCTTCTGCCTGCAATTTGGTGTGGAATCTCTTTGGCAGCCAATAGTTGGCCTGCTGCTGAAAACTGTCATTTTAGGACCTCCCTTTTAGTTCCCTGGATGATGCATGGTTGTGAGAATTTAACCAGGCTGTTGCATTTCTTTTAGGACTGTAAAATTTTATGTTTCATTGAATGTTGTTGTGAAAGATGTCATCTGTTTTGACAGATGTCTCTTGTGTACAAAAGCAAAATGTAGACTTTGCAAGGTCTACATTTGAACAGTGGAGCATCTTATATGCAAATAAGGAGTTTGAGTTTGCCATGAATTAGTCCTGAAATATGCTTTCAAGTCTAAAAGTGGTGTCTGGGAAGCTAACAATTATTTGGGTATCTGAATCTGTCCCTATTCTGTAACACACCAAAACAGACAGGGTGTCGACATGGGTATGCTTGACCCCAACCCCCCACCCTTGCCCACCCCCACCAGACTACATTGGAAAACTGTGGCGTTCCCTAGAGCAGGGGACTCCAACCTTGGCAACTTTTAAGATTTGTGGACTTCAACTCCCAGAATTCCAATGAATTGGAGAATCCCAATGAATTGGCAACTAAAACCTCAACGCTGCAAAAAGCTGGTAGTTCTTATTTTGACTGCCACACACCCCCCCCCATTTCCCATAACCACTGCCTAAAGTAAACACTTTGCTCTAATGGTATATGAAGATTCTCAGTCATACAAGTCATGGTGGTCCCAAGGGTGCTTTTTCAGGAGGCAACTGGACTTTTCTTTTGAAGATGTTTTGCTTCTCATCCAGAAGCGTCTTCAGCTCTGACAGGATGGTTGGAAAATGGAAAGATTTATATTCTTTGCAGACAGCTGACCATTTGCATCCTTTTAAAGCAGGGGTCTTCAAACTTGGCCAGTTTAAGACTTGTGGACTTCAACTCCCAGAATTCTTCCTCCAGTCATATTAGCTCAGGAATTCTGGGAGTTGAAGTCCACAAGTCTTAGACTGGCCAAGTTTGAAGAGCCTTATTTTAAAGGGTTGTTGAAGCACTTGGAGGTTTATCTGTGTCCTCAAGGTCACC
>BLBF01000002.1:85261280-85357530 GCA_015471245.1 Laticauda colubrina | reverse complement strand
GCTAGGTTTCACCTGGGTGCCCGGTGGGGGGGTGTTTGAGTTGGAGGGAGTCTGTTTGTGCTCAGGTGTTTGCCTGGTTTGTGGTGTGGAGATCTTTCTATTTGAGAGTGCAGGCTTCCAAATGATTGACAGTCTGCTGGAATCATCTCTTCTATTCATGCTTTCAGGTCTTTTTTCAATCTCTATGGCTTCTCTGATGATTCTGTGGTTGGGGTTTTCTATAGTGGCTAGGGTTTTAGTGCCATTGAAGTTGATGTTGTGACCTGTGGTTTTCATGTGTTGGACTAGTGAGGAGGTGTGTTCCAGCTTTTTTTTACTGCATTTTTGTGTTCATCCAGGTGGGTACTTATTCTTCTATTGGTCTGTCCAATGTATGTGGCCGGGCATGATGCACAGGGAACTTCATATATGCCTTGGTTTTCCAGGTCAATTTTGTCTTTGGGGTTTTTAAGAATGGCTGCTATTTTTTTGTCTGTTTTGAAGGCAGTCTTGATGTGATGCCTGTGTAGTATCTTACTGATTTTATCTGTAGTACCTCTTATGTAGGGCAGGACAGCTGTTCCATAGGTCTGTTGATCTTCTAGGTCTCTGTTATGTCTTGGTGTGTTTTTGTGGATCAAGCTGGTGATTTTGTTTTTGTGGAAGCCGTTGGCTGTCAATACTTCAGTCAGGGTGCATAGTTCAGTCTTTATATGTGTCTTGTCTGCCAGGCATTTGGTTCTGGTAATTAGTGTTTTGGCCACGGAATTTATCTGTGCTGGGGTGGTGGTGGGATTGGGTGTTGAGGTAGCGGTTGGTGTGTGTTTTCTTCTGGTATACGGTGTGTCCTTTATAATTTCTTTTCCTTCCTCCTCTTCTTCTCCCTTTCCTTTTTGACCCCTTCTCTCTCTAATTCTGATTCTCTCTTCTGTAATCCTCTCTTCTGTTTCTTCCTCATGTTGTAATTACTTTTCAAACTATTCTTTTTGGGGGTTGTTTTTTCAAATCTTAATTTTTTCACTCTCTTTCCCCCCTTTCTTTTCCCCACATAGAAATACTTGGTCATTGAAGATGGCTTCTTCTTTGTCCTGCCCTTCTTGTTCTACAGGCATTTCTTGTTATTCCTCATAATTCAGGATCTCCATTTCTAAAAATTGAAATACAAAGACAAAAGAACCTCTTTCTTCTTGTGCATCTTCTTTCTGTTTTTCTTTCTGTTTTTTAAGTTCCATTCTCATTTCTTCCAAGAGTGATACCATTTTAAAAAGTTTTAAACAACCACCCGATTAATTTTAGTCCTTTAGATCCAATAGCCAAAAATCCAAAAATCACCAAATAATCTAAATAATCCAAAACTGTTTCTTCTGGGTTCTTTTTTCCACTTTCTCTTCCTGGGATTCTCTTATCTTGTTACCAAGTTTCAGTTAAAATATATCTTTTAGGAATCTTGTAAAAGTTTCACTGTTACTTCCTTTCACTTCTAGGTGGTTTCCTCCATTTTTCCAGATCCCACCCTTTTGTTTTGATCCCACCCTGAATCCAGAAATCTTTACTATCCCTTTGACATTTTATTTTCAACTTTAATACCTGTTAATGTCAAAGTGGATTTTGCCGGTTTCTTGCTTAAATCTCTTAGTTGTCGATATAGGGAAGAAAAGAAAAAAGACCAAATCCTTTCCCTTCCCTCTCTCATTCACGGCTTCAAATCTTATTTGGGAACAATGTTGTTCTTTATAATTCAAATTCCAGGGCACCTTATATTGTTGCTTTTTCAGTTTAACCCAGTCAACCAAAACTTTCTATTCTTATCTTCCTCCTGCACATTCTTTTCTGGTCAAGTTTTTCTTTGAGATGGCCATTTCTGACCACCACTGCAACCACCTTCGGGAAAGAGAGTAATGGCCAGCTGGGGAGGAGAGATGCGATTCTCCTCGACCCTGCTGGCAGTCTCCCCCCTCTACACCATCTCTATGGGGTGATTTAGCCCCAAAACCAGTTGGCTCAGGGCGCTCCATCGGCGAGCACAGATTGAAACTGTGCACGATCGCAAATTTCGTTCTGTCGCCAAAGAAGCTCAAACTGGAAGCCGATTTATTTCTGAATAAAAATGCATTGGGAGGATTTTAAAACAAAAAGAAAAAACTGGTATGTGATTTTGATAAATGCTTTTTATTGGATCACATATCAATTATTTATTTATCAAACTTTATATAGCTTCCCATTTCATAAAAAACTACTCTGAGCAGTGGATGATACATTCAAACAAAGCTTCTACCATTTTCAGTGCTGCGTTAGCAAGATGAAACATGACCTATTTTAGTCTACAAATGATTTCTCGTATGTCTTGTGAGCTTACTCAGAGAAGTGCATGATGTTTAATTGAGAAAAAGTTGCATTAATTAAAATTAAATATATCAGGCACACAGCATCTTCTTGTAGAGGGATATTAACTAGAACAGAGTTTGTTTGTTGATAGCACAACCGAAAGGAAGATATAAAGGCAACAGAACATCAAAATCAATTGGAAAATGGGAGAACTTGGTATAGAGAGAAGTTGTTACAGAAAGCTAAGATGGTTTCCTCAAAACCCGTGCTTTCTTACAAACAATTTTAGCTGTTATAGAAGCCATGCCAGGTTGTAGCTGCTTAAGCTAAGGTTAATGACATTTGGGGGGTGGGTGAGAAATCTCAGACTTTTATGCATTTTATAGATTCATTGGCTACCATCCATTTTCTTTTTGATAGTTAGTTAACTGGGCTTTTCTAAAATAAATAGCACCTAGGTCCAGTGCACATTTGATATTGGTACTTTAGATTTACAGTATTGCTAGGTTGTGTCTGATGGTTAAAATATTTACAATGTCTGCAGTAATTGGTTATCATACTGGAAAGCTGAGAATTGCTAATTTTATATCATACAATGCACGATCTCAATGTGGAAGCTGAAAAAAAGTTGACAACCCGTGTTTTCTTTTCTTTTTTTCATGGAAAGTATCTAATTTGTAATAAATAACCTGGCACGTATGGGGCAGGGAAAATTTTGGAAAATAATCACCCAGAAGATCCCAACAAATTATGAGCCACTAAGCTAAAGGGACCTAGGGTGAAGGTCACTCATCACTAAGGCTGGAATGTTGCTCTTTCTAGAACAGGGGTTTCAAACTTGAGGCCTGTGGGGCTGGCCTGGAAATAGCAAAGGACCAGCCAGCGGTGCCTCCATCAGCCAAAATGGAGCATGTTGGAGGGGTAAGGTGCTACAGGAGCCATCCAGGCTGAAAACAAGCTGTGGGAGGGGCGTGCATGGTCTTCCCATGCCCTGTTTTGGTTGGCAAGTTGCTGCAGGAGGCAGTCCAGGCCAAAAACAGGCCATGGAGGGCTGTGCACACTCTCATGCCCCATTTTGGCTGGCAAAGTGCTGCAGGAGGCATCCATCCCGTCTTCCCCCTCCCTGGCCGGCCTGCGGAGGAGAAGTACAATGCTGATCCGGCCCTTGAAGAAATCCAGTTTGACACCTCTGTTCTAGAAGATGCAGTTTAAACTGAAGGAGAAGAGATCTTTTACAAATTTTATCTCACAAATAATTTGATTTCACCATGGATCCAAGCTTGCAAGGAAGCTTTATGACAATACTCAATTGTCAGTATCAAATATTACAACATGGTGGGTAAGATTTCTTTCTTGGATAAGCGGATAAGACTTCTTCAGTCTCATCTTATCCAAAACAGTGGCTAAGACTTCCTCAGGCTGGATGGGAAGCAAAAGTGCGGAATGAATGAAAAGAAGCCAGCATGATGTTAAAGCCTGTGCATCTTAACAGTTGAAGACGGAGTTTGGGAAAAGTCTGGTAGAATCTGCAGTGCTGTCCGAAGTCCAAAGACTTTTATCCAGAGCTACAGCACATGTTGTTCTATAGTACTTAATTTTTTTGAACCAAGAGAGCCGTCATCCAAAACCCATGACAACTACATGAAGTCTAGCTACATCACTTTCTCTTAACTTCCTGAGAAGCAAATCATCCTAAAGTAGCCCACAATCCATTCGAGTTTAATTAATCGATTATGATACCATTCTAGCTCTTATAATCTGGTCTAAAAGAGAACAAAAGAGATCCCTCAGTAGATGAGCTCCTTCTTGCACATGGGTTGTAAATCTGATGATCAAGGAAGTCACCTTTTGCCTTCTCTCTTTTTCCCTATAGACTAAATATGGGATATGCTGTTGCTTGGTTGTATTGGACACATTGATGATAGTGACTGGCCATTCAACAATGCTGTAAATATTAAGGTGATCCATACACATACAGTAGATAATGTACGTCTTTAGTGACAGCAAAGAACTGTTTCCTAGGATTACTTTCCTCTTTGCATATTTTTTTTTTAAAGATTCCATTAATAATTTCTAATACCAGTCTAGGGATGTAAGTCTGTATGAAGTCTGGAATTTCAAAGAGAAATTGTGTTGTCCTCATTTGCTCAGCTTATTGAATTCTTATTCCTAGCTGTGCTTAAAGGGAAATGGGAAAAATCAGATTTTTTTGGTTCATTGGAGAGGAAGATTTGGCCAAAATCTTGGCCAAGATCATCTACCAATGTAGATGAATTTTTATTGGACAAAAACAAATGCCCCATTGTGGTAGTGGGCAAATGTGTAGTAATATTATTCCATAATTTAATGTGAATGTGGCTGACTCACATTCTAAATAGCCACTGCACTTAAACTTATATACTGCTTCACAGTGCTTTACAGCCCTCTTGAAGCAGTTTACAGGGTCAGCATATTGCCCCCAACCATATGGGTCCTCATTTTACTGATGGATGGAAGGTTGAGTCAATCTTGAGCCTAGTGAGATTTGATCTGCCAAATTGCAGGTAGCCGGCAATCAGTAGAAGTAGCCTGCAGTACTGCATTCTAACCACTGTGCCACCATGGCTCTTACAGACATGAAACTCAATTGTAACTGTCACTTATGACTGGATTGATCAGACAACTGCTTGGCCTATGTCATTATTCCATACAAACTTGTTTTTGCTGATCTCTACATTGTTTTTTTTATATATGTGGGTTGTAAAAGGTTAATAAAGGATTCATTAAGTGGCAGCATTAGTAAGGAAGTGTGATTGATTATTGTGAATGAAGAGGAGGAGGAGGAATAATACAATACATTGCTTGCTCTTGCATAGTAGGTGGGACATTTGTCCTTCTAGGCGAACTGCCCATAGTGATTCTGTTAGAGATGTTTATGCCGTTCTAATGGAACTACCCATTCCATCGACTCTGAATTAGCCAAACTTTTTCACTCTGAATTTCTCCCAACTTTGTCTTATAGTTACATCCTTCCACCATAAATCTTTAACTATGTCAGGGTTTGGAACTGGAAGAACACAGCCACCTCAGCCAGAGGATTTGGGACACAATGAAGAACAGCAATGTGGAACATTAAAACAAGGGCTGATTCATACGTCAGCATTTCTGTGAAAGCTCATGTTGATACTTCTGGTTCATGAAATGTACCTCATGAAATGTGTCCTATGTAGCTATGTTGGAAGGGCTAACTTATGTTTGGACTTCCCTCTGGACATGTTTACCTTGTACCCGTAGTCTTACAATAATGGAGGTGTGATAGTCATTATGATCTATAACAGCATCCTACAGGGATGCAGAGAAGGAAGGAGGCAGAATTATAGACACGATCTTGATCTCAATCTATTGCAGATAACTGGGGGTGGTGGGTAGATGTGAGAAAGAAAGAAACAAGAATAATCATCTCTCCTTAATATCCTTATTTTACTGGATAAAACATGACTAACAGAAATATGATAGTTAGTGTGACAGCTGCAGCTCAGGAGGTGGCAAGCAGAAATTTCAAGAGTCGTTCAGCATCCTGTCATCACTCTAAATTGTAGGGCTGCCTTCAAGGTTTGTGTCTGGATTTCTTGCTTTGCAGAGTGAATCAGTAGGAGAGTGATGTAAGAGGACTGCTATGAAAGTGGACAGCGTGCCCTTCCGAGCCTCTGATGAAAGGGTGTTTCATCCAGGTGGATCTATGAATAAGCTCAAAAAGGACAGCCAGGTTTTTATGTCAGGAAAGGTTTCATCCAGCTCTCCCATTATGTGTGTTTACATGCTTTGCTGCCACAAGAGCTCCTGAGGTAGATTATAATAATGACAAGTTAAAACAATGCGCTGGGATGTCATTTCAAGTCGGGTTTTTTTAGATCTAAGCCAATTACCCTTAATCAGCACATATCCCCGACAGTGAGGCAAGTAAAACCGCAGCAAAAAAATAAAAGAGTTGCTGAAAACATCCATTTTCAGATGCACACATTCTAAAACAAGTGTGTTCCACAAGATCAGTGAGACATTAAGTCACCCATATGCCGCGGGTTACTTAGGACGAAGCTGACTTTGCAGCACTTAATTTCCACATGAACGAGCACAGCATTCAGCTATCAATCTGGTGCCCACTGATGCTCTCCATACCACTTTTTCCAGACATTCTACCCGTCAGTGGTTCTGAAGAAAAGTTGCCAAATACTTCTTCCCCTATCACAGTGGTAGCTGTTTTGTTCGGAAAACACACGAGGTAGACCGGGTTCCAACAACAAAAGGCTTTATTCAAACTAGTCAGTAACAGGAACGCTCGGCTGAAACCGAGACCAGCCTTTTATACAGGCTGGCCTGCCGGCTCGTAGCCAATGGCATTTGTTTAAATTTGCCGCTTTCCAGCAGCTCATGGATTGGTTCCTAGTGAACCAATCCAATGCTTAGTTTATTAGACCAATCAGGTTTGCATATTTGGAGTCAACCAATTTACAAAAAAACACTCCTCCCCTCTTAGTTCAGTCCTACGTGGTGACGTAGTCTCGCAGGTAGGCGGGGCTTTTCCGGACTCGACTTGACTTGCGCGGTTCATTCTTAGTGAAGTCTTCGACCGGTTCGGATGGGGCTGCTGTGTCATCCGTTCTTTTCCCTGGAACCGTCTGGAAGGGTGAGTCAGCCATTTTACCGCCGCCTGAGTTTCTTAGGCTGGCGGTTTTGCCGCTCCCTCCCATTTCCTCCGGGCAGGTCGAGCTGGCCTGGCTGGCCCCTTCCGATGGGCAATTCACGCAAGTCTCTCCAAACAGTGAGTCTTTTATTTGCTCTTTTTGATTATATGTTTCATTGGTTTTGGTTTTAAAAAGTTCTTTATTTACTTCTCGCATTTCCCCCCCCACCTTGGTTTGCAATTCGTCGGTTTTGTCGGTGAATGGTTGTAAGTCTGTGGTTCGTTCTATAATTCGGGATCGAAGCTGGTCTATGTGCCGCTTCCATTCCCTGCCATCATCTACTGTTAACCGGTAGGATTTGGGGCCTGTGATTTGAGTAATCTGTCCTGGTAGCCATACCGGGTCCCCGGTGAAGTTTTTAGCGTATACTAAATCGCCTATTTCGAATTGTCTAAACCATGTAGAGGAGTCAGGGGGGTTTTCTGGAGTAAAATTTGGGTGTAACCTATCAAGGTGTGATCTTAACTTTCGCCCCATGAGTAATTCTGCTGGGGACTTGTTGGTTGTGGTACTGGGCATTATGTGCTGGAGTGTGAGCAAACGGTTTACTTTTTGTTGGACATCTCCGGCGTCCATTCTTTCTAAACCTTCTTTAGTAAACCGGACCATTCTCTCAGCCCTGCCGTTCGCAGCCGGGTGAGCCGGCGCGGTTAGGGCATGTCTTATACCTAGGAAGGCTAGGTATTGCTCAAATTGTATGCTGGTTAGCTGTGGCCCATTATCTGAGACAAGAACGTCCAGTAGGCCATGGGTGGCAAAAAGGTTGTCCAGTTTTTTAATTACAGTTTCTGTTGTCGTTGATGGCATAACTTTTACTTCAAGCCAATTAGAATAGGCATCAACGACAATCAGAAAGGTATGCCCCTTGGTAGGACCCGCGAAATCAATGTGGATTCTTGACCACGGTCCCCAAGGGGTTTCCCAGTCCTTAACGGGTGCTTTTGGTGGGGACGGTCTAATTCCCTGGCATTTGTTGCACGAGCTTACCCAATACTCTATGTCCTTATCAATACCCGGCCACCAAACATAACTTCTAGCAAGGCTTTTCATCTTAACCATTCCCGGGTGCCCTTCATGTAACAACCTAAGTACCCTGGGTTGTAATTTGGCAGGAATTACCACCCGGTCACCCCACAACAAACACCCCTTTTGGATCGAAATTTCAGTCTGTCTGGACCGGAAAGGTTTAAAGTTTTCAGTTTTTTGGTTCTCCGGCCAGCCTTTACCTACCCAGCTAAGAACGCGGGCAGTCAATGAGTCTTTCGCGGTGGCTCTGGCGACATCATAAGCTGATATGGGTAGATCGGGGCAAGTCTCAATTTGTAGCGTTGTCATCGCTGGTGCCGGGTCTTCGTCGGTTGCTGGTAAGGGTGCTCTGCTCAAAGCGTCCGCATGGAAAATTTGTTTCCCTGGGCGATCTGTCAGAGTGTAGGAATAAGCTGCTAGGAACTCTGACCATCTAGTCATTCTTGGGGACAGTATATTAGGTGTTGGCTTGTTTCCCGCCAAAATCCCCATCAGCGGTTTGTGGTCTGTCATGATTTGAAAGGTGCGCCCGTATAAGTACTTGTGGAAGCGTTTCACTCCAGCGACAATTGCTAGAGCTTCCCTGTCCAATTGGCTGTAATTCCGCTCGGTTTTGGATAGAGTCCTAGAGTAATATGCGACGGGTGCTTCTCTGCCATCAGGTAGTTGGTGGCTCAGGATGGCACCTACTCCGTATGGTGAGGCGTCGCAGGTCACTGTTAATGGCAGAGTGTTGCTAAATTGGATGAGAACATTTGTTGATGTTAGCAAGCTTTCAATATTTTGGAAGGCTTTCCTTTCTTTGTAACCCCAAGTCCAAGTTGCCTTCTTGTCTAAAAGACGGTGCAACGGTTCTGCTATAGTGGCCTTGTTTGGCAGGAACACATTATAGAAATTAATTAGTCCTAAAAATGCTTGTAGTTCGGTTTTATTTCTTGGTTCAGGTGCGTCTTTGATTGCTTTAACTTTTTTGTCTGTAGGGTGGATACCCTTTCCGTCTATTGAGTAGCCCAGGAATTCGACGCTATTCATAATTAGGCAGCACTTTTCTCTTTCTACCTTGAGGCCAGATTCCCTAAACTTAGTTAATACTTCTTTGAGTCTTTTCGTTAATTGAGTTTCATCTCTGGCTGAGATTAGGACATCGTCAAAATAGGGAACGACTCCTTGTATGCCATTTAGGAGGCGTTCCATCAGACTCTGGAAAACACCTGGGGCCACGCTTACTCCAAATTGGAGTCGGTGACATTTGAATGCGCCCTTATGGGTGACTATAGTCTGTGCTTCTGCTGTTTCTGGGTCCACTGGGAGTTGTTGTTTGGCTTGTGCCAAGTCAAGTTCAGCAAAAACTTTGCCTTTTCCTAGGGAGTGAAGCAAATGCTGGACTACTGGCACCGGGTATGCGCTTGGTTGTAATGCATGGTTCAGGGTAGCCTTATAGTCACCACAGATTCTAATGGACCCGTCAGGTTTTATGGGTGTGACAATAGGTGTTTCCCACTTGGCATGATCCACAGGTTCTAACACCCCCTGGGCTATTAGTTTGTCTAGCTGTTCCTCTATCTTTGCCTTTAGTGCAAAGGGAACTCACCTGGCTTTTATTCTTCGTGGGGCTATTTGGGGGTCTAGACTGAAAGAAATGGGATTTCCCCGATACTTGCCAAGTGAGCCGTCAAAAACGTCCTGGAACTCGCGGGTGAGGTCTTCTTCCCAGCCGGTTGTATTTACTCGATCGACCCCGGTCATCCCGATGCCCAATGGCGCGAACCATTCAATGCCCAGGAGGCTTGGTCTGTCTCGGTCGACTATGGTCAGCGGTAGTATTTTGACGTGTTGTCTATAGGCGACTCGGAACTGTCCCATGCCGACTACAGGGATTTGGTTACCTTGGTAGTCTTTGAGGGTTAGGTGCTGCTTCTGTAATTTTTTTGGTTGGATATCTGGGACTAGCTGTTTTACTGTGTCCCACAATACCATAGAAAGGAAGGATCCCAAGTCCATCTCCATCTTGCAGGGCTTCCCTTCGATTTTTACTGTGACTTTAACCTTCTTCCCGCTTTCCGTCTGAGCGCTCTTTACAGTGACAGTTTGGTGTGTATTGGCTCGCTTGTATTGTTGCCACTTTCTTTCAGCTCGTTTAGGCTCAGCTTGTATTGGGGAGTTTCGGTGTCTCGTTGGGCTATAGATTTTCTTGTTTTGACAGACTTTCTCGATATGCCCCCGTTTCTTGCAATACCTGCAGATAGCGTCGAGAAATCCGCATTCGGCTCAGGAATGGTTTCCTCTGCAGCCAGCGCACTCCCGCCAATTCCTTCTTTCGCGCTCTTTTTTGTTCTCAAATAAACGGTGGACCCCGTCGTCTTCTTCGCTCGACTCGATTGCCTCTTCAGACTCTTTGTAGTGGGTGGTGGTGGTAGGCTGTTTTCTGTCTTTGGCTGGGGTTGTTTCTTCGCTGTGTGTGTTCATCTTCTTCATTGTGACAGCCGATTTTTTCGCGGCTTCGGCGGCTGTGGCTTCCGCGATGGCTTCGGTTACGGTGATGTTGGGCTTGTTGAGTAATTTACTCTGTGCAGTAGAGTCTCTTAGCCCCAACACCACGCGGTCCCTCATCGCTTTGTCAATGTTCAGGAAATCACATTCACCCCCTATTTGCCTAAGGGCAGCAACAAAATCGGCGACGGTCTCTCCCTCTCTCTGGTCTCTGCGGTAAAATTCTTGTCGCTTTATTAAATTAGACACCACCGGAGCGTAGTGTGCTTTGAGAATTATTTGCAATTCTGGCCACGTTAGTTGTTTAACATCTCGGGGCTTCGCAAGGGCCTTTGCCATCTTGAACACCGTTGGCCCGCAGTGAGTTAGGAACACAGCTCGCTTGCTTTGCTCTGAAATGCCTTCCATTTCATTGCTCTCCAAATACATTTGGAAGCGGTCTGCATAGGACTCCCAATCCTCTTCGTTAGGATTGAAGGGTGCGGGCGGTGCGTTGTTTCCAGGCATCTCTGCTATCGTCTGGCTTCTTATCACCGTGTGCAGGTTTCGCGTTCAGGACGATCCCATCCTCATCGCCAGTGTTTTATTCGGAAAACACACGAGGTAGACCGGGTTCCAACAACAAAAGGCTTTATTCAAACTAGTCAGTAACAGGAACGCTCAGCTGAAACCGAGGCCAGCCTTTTATACAGGCTGGCCTGCCGGCTCGTAGCCAATGGCATTTGTTTAAATTTGCCGCTTTCCAGCAGCTCATTGATTGGTTCCTAGTGAACCAATCCAATGCTTAGTTTATTAGACCAATCAGGTTTGCATATTTGGAGTCAACCAATTTACATATAGAACAGTAGCTAACCTTTTTGGGCTCCCATGGCAAAAATTGTGTGTGCGCTTACATGCACACACTTGTGTGTCAGCACCCAGAAGGCAATGCGTACCCTGCACCCCCTGTGCATGCATGTGCAATTCCCTCCTCTGCTCCCTTACATGCCCTGCGCCTCTCAGCTGATTTTTGGCCTCTTTGAGGCCTTTTTCAGCCTCCCAGAGACTTCAGGAAAGCCTCTGCAGCCTCTGCAGCCCGAAAAATAGGCCCGTTTCATCACTTTCAGTATTTCCAGAAATACAGGAAGTGATGAAACAGGCCTATTTTTTGGGCTGCAGAGGCTTTCCTCAAGTCTCTGGGAGGCCAAAAAAGGCCTCAAACAGGCCGAAAATCAGCTGTGAGGCGCATGCATGTGCAGTGAGGTAAGTTTGCCTGTGGCATGCATGCCAACACAAATGGCTCTACGTGCCACCTGTGGCATGTGTGCCATAGGTTCACCATCATGGCCCTGTCAGATGAAGAGGATAAAAATGCAACTGAAAGATAGAAAGACAGCAGTAGGTCTTGACATCTAGATAAATGGATTCATTCAAGGACTTGCCTTTCATGCTGCCTATGCCACAGAGCTCCAGTCGACAATTTTTTTAAGCTGCGGCCATTGATTTTTACAAGGGAACAAGGGACTTCTCTTAGAAAGATTGAGAGAATGAAGCACCTTTCCTGCCAGGTGAGTGAGCTGAGCAGGTGCAAATGAGCAAGCCGGATTGTTTAGTGGTGATGATAGTGTTCCTAATCCTTGAGAAGACCTGCCAAGTAAACAAGTCCTTTTAAATCACCATGAAAAGAGTTTAATAATTAGGGCCATCGGAGGTGCTGAGCTCTAAATCCAAGGATAACGAAACACTGCTATGCAACATGCTGTGTGCAAATAAATAAGGTATATTGGGACTTAATATGCTGGTTTGTTTACACAAATCAAAGCCATCCCACTCCATGTTTGAATTCAACCAATGAGAAATGGCCTGGATTAACTCTCCAGCTTTTCTTGCAATGTCCAGAAACATTCTTCTTCATTTTTTAACCATTCGCGACAAGCAGAATTTGGCAGCTGAGAAGTATGTGTAGGAACATGTACCTAAGTTCCTGGGCTCACAGCCACTGACTTTGACAACTTGCGAGATCACTCTTTGGGAGAGAGCATCAGGGCCATTTCTCACATTACGTGTTTGCCACAAACTGTACACCCAGTAGGGAACTGGAGTCAATCAGGGCTTCCTTGCGAAATATGTGTTTGCAAACAGTATTTGCCACATTCTCACTTTACATCTTCAGAAACAGTGGTACTACTCTTTTCGTCCCTTTCGTCTTCCTCTCTCTCTCACAAAAAAAAATACAATTTGCAAAGTGATCTTGGTGAATGATTGGAAATATGTAAATTCCAGTATAATGAATGGGATCGCCTGGGTGCCATGATTACAAATTTCAGCCGGCCTGGCCTGACTAGCTTCATTATAAAAGCAACATCAGTTGAACAGAATGTGAAACTTGCAAAGCAAGGAGATTCATTTCCTACATCTAGATCTTGCCTCTTAAATAGAGAAAGCATGTTGTGGTTGCTTTTTAATTTGCATTTATTGTTGGGAATTCCCAACACAAATATCAACAGATTTATTTCCTGCAGAGGCTTAGTTACCCAATTTCACTGTATAATGTTGTTCATGATATGCCTAGCTAGTATCGACTCAGGGCCCACTGATCACATTACCAAGACTGAAGTTTTATGTTTGTTAAAAAAAGAAGAAGAAGTAAAAATTGCTTGTGAATTCTTCCTATGCCTACTTTAATTTCTACCTGTTCCCCCCACCTTCCTCGTTCTGTATCTTTTCAGTTTGGAGAGCAGCTTTCCAAAGGGAGGAAATCTTTGGGATGACCTTGAACAAATGACTCTGGAAATGATTGAGTCTTATTTTATAGCTACTCCAAGCAAAGAGGAAATGCATCAGTCTGTGTAGCTATTTCCAAGAGGTTGTTTAGTGAACAGGAGGGAAACCTTTTCGGCCAGTGGGTGTATTAAGAATTTGGTGTGTGTGTGTGTGTGTGTGTGTGATCTAACCAAATAATAGCCCTGAGAGAGGGGATGGTTAGACATAGAAAAGACAAACTGGTGAGGATGTTCTCCCTAGTCTCCACAAGGCTTCCTAACATTTCCTAGCTGAGAGTTGTCTTTTTTTCTGAGCAGATTGTCAGATTTCCAGACAAAGCATTGGACTGCAGCCATCTGTCACTTGCGTGTTCTATGCTGCATTCTTGTCAATAAAGATTATGCCACGGCCAATCCCCGGATTACTATTGAAAATTATTATTATTACTTAGAAGGTGAACGTTATATCAATTTCTGGATTAACAATTGCAAATCTGATCTCCTTTTCCCTTATTTATTCATTTATGTTTATTTAAGAGATGTACACAGCTCCCCTCGCCCAGCTCAAACATTTATAACTCTGGGTAGTGGAATAAGCAAATAGCAAAATAAACCAGATCATCACCACTCTCTTTTAATGACCCCCATTCTCCCTTGTGGGGTGGAGTCTGGGTAACTGAGTGGAGATGAGTGTTTTCTGGCTGGATGCCCTTCCTGTTGCCAATGCAGAGTTTGTTTCAGCAGATATATTCTCAGTGTGCCCAGAAAGAGAGAGATGTCTGCCTCTATCTAGGATCGAACTCACAGCCTCCTGATTGTGAGGCAAGAGCTCCACCACTAGGCTAATGCACCATTCCAAAATAAACCAGAGCATACACAACAGTGGTGGGATTCAAGTTTTTTTACTACTGATTTTGTGGGCGTGGTTTGGTGGGTGGTAGTGTGGCTTGGTGAGCATGGCTTGGTGGGTGTGGCAGGGGAAGGATACTGCAAAATATCCATTCCCTCCCCACTCCTGGGGGAAGGTTATTGCAAAATGTCCATTCCCTCCCCATCCCACTAACCTGCTTTCCAGCTCCATTCTCCTGTGGAGGGCAACAAAAGAAGACCCAGCTGATCATCTGGGACTCAGGAGGCAGAGAATAGATGGGGGTGGGGCCAGTCAGAGGAGGTGTTTGCCGGTTCTCTGAACTACTCAAAATTTCCACAACTGGTCAGAACCTTCTGAATACCACCTCTGATACACAATTATAATTAAAACCAGAACAGCAGTAAGCAATCAGGAACCCAAATACCCTTTTACTTTTCCTGGCAGAAATTCCAATTACCCCTGGCTCCAATGCCCAAGGGAAAGACCAGGTTTTTAATGGGTTTCTGAAAAGCCAACCATATAAAATAAAAGCTCACTTCCTAGGTCCCATTACATGCCATTGCTTCCAGGATCTGCCCACTATGGATTTTATTCCGCTAGTCATTGCTGACTATAGGAAATGGTGCTAATCTGCGTTCCAAGGCCATTAAGCCAAAGCAGTCCAAAAATATTTCTGCAGTCACATGGCCAGCGTGACATCATGCAGCACTGTTACTTTCCCACCAAACTGGTACCTATTTACCTACTCATATTTGCCTACTTTCGAACTGCTAGGTTGGCAGGAGCTGAGCCGAGAATGGGAGTTCACCCTGTTGCATGGTGCTTGTGTCTCGAACCTGGGCTGTCAGCTTTCCAGATGATATTTCCGGTATTTTCCCCCACGGAGCCTCTGTGCCACCCACTGCTTCCAGGAAGAGACCCAAAGTGTGCCCATCCTCTCAGAATGTATTGGACAGGCGTTGGAGATAGGCAATCTTATAAATAACCTGGTCTCATAATATGTTGGGCTTGATAGATAATAATAACATAAATATGTTGGGCTTGATAGATAATAACTAGCTCCTTTAATGGTACCTAGAAGCCTGTCAGTGACCAATGCAGCTCATGAAGTGGTGGTATTACACAAATTACCATTATGCAACTACATATCTGCAACATTACATTCTGGATGTACTGTAATATTCGAACTGGCAGATGACCAAGGCATGAGTGACAACATATAGAGGCTCTTGATCCAAGAACGGGTATAGTTGGTGCACAATATGAAGTTTTGCAAAGGCTCTCACTGCCATAGCTACCACCTGCTATTTGAGAAGAAATTGTGTGTCCTGGAAAACTCCCAAATTTCACACAAAGTAAGGAAGTGCCACCACCACCACCACCCTGAACCAAAGATGGAAATTTTCCATTTGAGGATCAGGAAGACCCAAAACTCACACTACATTGTCCTGCTAGGATTGAGCCAAGCTTGTTCTTTACCATCCAGACCCTAATCTCCAAACCCTAATCATTGGGACAGACAGCATCACTTATTGTATAACTATAATCTCCCCCCCCCCACAAGATGATAGATGATCTTCCCCAGTGGCTTCATATAAATGTTAAAGCAGGAACAGGATTGAACTCTGAGGCATTCCATAAAGAGGGGACATTGGACTAGACTGTTCTCCCCTATCAACACTATTTGGAACTAGCCTTGGAGCAAGAAGTAGAACCATGACAACCCTATCCCACTCATTTCCCATCCCCTAATCCAGTTAAAGCCCATGTCACACTGCACCAACGGATGCAAAGAGGATGTAAAACGGACAAAAAAGCTTGCCATCTGTTGGTTAATGCGATGTACTCACTGCCTCCGTTTTGCTTCCTCTCTATCCGTCCAGCATCCGTTTATGGATGTTTCATCCGCTCAGAAAGTTTTGAGCTGCCCAAAACTTTTGCGTGGAAAATGTATCCAATTCGTCCGTTATGCATCCGTTACGTATCCGCTACACATCCGTTATGCATCCGTTATGCATCCGTTATGCATCCGCTATATCAGCTAGGCATCCGTTCCGCATCCGCGCAACTCACATCCGCTCAGACGCAGGGAGGAAGTGGAACAGACGCAGAACGGATGCAGAACGGATGCAGAATGGATGCCAAGTGAAAACAAAGCGTTTAAAACGGAAAAAACGTCCGCAGAGGGGACCTATCTCGGATATTAAGGATGTTTACAGGATGCATAGAGGATGCCTAGAGGATGCAAAGGGACACCTATACTGCCTATAAAAAGGGGGAGCAACACATCTGGATCTCACTTTCAGAACAGCAGCCCTGCGGTGCGGACCTCTGTAGCCTTCATCTGACTCTTGCTCTTCCACAGCATCCAGTCATGTCCACCGTGGATCGTAACACAGTCCTTTTGGCAGCCACCATTCTTCTGCAATGGTGCGAAGCCATCTACAGGCTCTGTGAACTCTACTACGGGAAGAAAAAGAGGCGGCCAAGAAGCCTCTGGGTACGAAGATGGTTCACCAGAAGAGCAGAGGATGGACTGTAAAACAAGCTGATGGTGGAGCTCAGGAACGAAGACACTCGGGCATTCCAGAACTTCATGAGGATGCCTCCAGCCATGTTTGACGAACTTGTGCAGCAGCTCACAACCAGGTTGACCAAGCAGAGCACCAACTTCCGGCCCAGCCTGGACCCTGGGCTCAAGGTGGCACTCACTCTGCATCACCTGGCCTCAGGGACCACCTACAGCAGCATGCAGTACGGCTGGAGGGTGCCACACAACACCATCAGCATTGTGGTCAGAGAAGTGGTGCAGGCCATCATCGAAGAATACAAGGAGGAGCTCCTCCAGTACCCCTCCACTGAAGAAGGATGGAAGAAAGTTGCAGAGCAGTGGTATCAGAAGTGGAACTTCCCACACACCGTTGGAGCCATAGATGGCAAGCACGTGGCCTGCAAAGCGCCAGCCAAGTCGGGGTCCACTTATTTCAATTACAAGGGCTTCTTCAGCATCATTCTCTTCGCCATGGTCGATGCTGACTACAAGTTCATGTACATCGATGCTTCAGGCAACGGCTCATCTTCAGATGCCCAGGGATACAACGCCAGTCACCTCAAGGAGGAGCTGGAACGCAACCCCATCATGGGCTTCCCATATCCAGAACATCTGCCCAACGACACCCAAGATGTGCCCTACTTCATCGTGGGGGATGACGCCTTCTCCCTCACAACCTACCTCATGAAGCCCTACACTTCCAGACTCCTCACCTGTGAAGAGAGGATCTTCAACTACAGGCTGTCCAGGGCAAGGCGGGTGGTGGAGAACGCCTTTGGCATCCTGGCCAACAGTTTCCAGGTACTTCTCACCACCATGCAGCATTGCCCAGAGACCGTGAGGAGGATCATGGAAGCTTGCTGCATCCTGCACAATCTCATGCGCACCCGCTACCCAGTCTTGCAGAACAGGCTTGTGGACCGTCAACAAGGCAATGGGGACATGGAGCCTGGGGAATGGAGGCAAGGGCGAAACCTGATAGACACTCAGGATGTGCAAGGCCCCAACAAAGCCTCACGTGAAGGGAAGAAGCAGCGCAACCTCCTGAAACACTGGTGCAACTCCGCAGCTGGAGCGGTTGAGTGGCAAGACAGGATGATAGATGCTTAATGGATGCTTCCTTCAGCCTGTCTCATCACACTGATGAGATTGGGCCATGTATGTTGAGTGGCCCGACAATGAACAGGGCATTTAATAAAGAGTTGTGTTTATGTTGAAATGTGTGGATCAATGATTACATTGTTATTGATAATAAAGGGCCATAGGTGTGGCACCTGGGAGGGTGGACCATACAGTCCCACTATGCTTGCACTGGAGGTTTATCTATCCCACAGCTATTACCCATCCCAAAGATATCCTTGCCCATCCCACAGATATCCCTGCCCAACCCACTGCTATCTTAACCCATCCCACAATCATGCAAAGGCTTAAACCATTTCTAAAAGTTTCCACCAAGACTTTATTAAAAAAAAGAAATGAAGCAAGTGTATGAATCAAAAATAGACTTTATTAACAAGAAGCTATAAAACAAAAATGAGTCTCTGGCACTCCTCTGGGTCGCTCAGTCTCAGGGGTGAAGGGTGCAGGTGCTGTGGAGGTGGCTGGTGCTGGAGTGCTTGTGGTCAGCTCCTCCAAAAGCAGAAGCAGCAGAAGCCCCAGCCCCAGAAGAGCGAGCCCATGCTGCAGAAGCCCCAGCAGAACCAGAGTGAGGGCCAGTGGGCAGGATGGTAGCCCTGTCCCTCTTGCCAGGGCTGGCAGCAGATGGCTGAGGCTTGCTGTGCTTCAGCATGGTTGTGGGGTTGCTGCTTGTAGGGAGGCTGGCAGGAAGGCTGGCAGGCAGGCAGGCAGCAAGGCTGGTAGGCATCAAGGCTGGCAGGCAGGCAGACAGCAAGGCTGGCAGCGAGGTTGGCAGGCAGGCAGACAGCAAGGCTGGCAGGGAGGCTGGCAGGGAGGCTGGCAGCAAGGCTGGCAGTAAGGCTTGCAGGCAGACATGCAGGCAGACATGCAGGCAGGACAGGCAAGGCAGTCGATGTGTCTGGAAGCAGGTCTTTCCTCTGAATGGCGACCTGCTTCCGAGCTGCTTCCGGTATATCCGCGGGGCTTGCGCAATGCATCCCCCCCGCATGCGCAATTAACGCCAGGCATCTGCTAGGCTTCCGCTGTGCATCCGCTAGGCTTCCGCTTTGCATCCGCTTCATCCACTGTGCATCTGTTCTGCATCCGCTGTATCCGTTCCGCGTTTGCTTTGCTGTGGCCCCCCGGAAGCCTAGCAGATGTACCATCCACTCTCATCCGCTTCCATCCGCTGGGCTTCCATTCCGCATCCGCTTTCCATCCGCCCTGCATCCTCCCCGCGTCCATGTTATCCGCTCTGGTTATGCAAATTTTTTCCCCTTCTGAGAGCGGATAACAACGGATGGAACATTTTTCTCGTCCGTTGTGTCCGTTTTGCATCCGTTGGGCAGTGTGACAGGGCCATAAGGAAGAACCTGTGATTGATGGTACCTAAAGTCACTGAAAGGTCCATGAGGGTCAGGATGGATGCATTCCCCTATTCCAAGCTTGCCGAAAATCATCAGCAAGCATAACTATGGATGTTTTGGTCCTTGGTTCCAAGTCTGAATTCAGACTGGAAATGATCCAGGTTAATTTGCTTCATCCAGGACACTTACAGATTGCAACCTATCACCTTGTCAGTAACCCTCTTTAAAAGGGGAAGGTTGGAAACAGAAGGAAGAGTGACCAATTCTACTGGATGCAACAATGGCTTCCCTCTACCTAGCAATGGGTAGAGGGAAGCATAATCAGCACTCCCATCTAAAAGGTAGCCAATACATAGATCCACCTACAAACCTCCTCCCAACCAAGAGGGACATGAATTTAAAACACAGATGACTACCCTCATGGCCCCAAAGACCTTGTCCACTTCTTCAGAACCAACAGGACTGAACTCCTCCCAGAGAATCATGCAAGACTATGCCACAGTCAGCTCCATAAGTCCAGCATAACTGGAGTCATTTATCACTTATTTCTTGTAGTGATGCCAGGTTTTACTAAAGCCTTAAAGCTTTGAGTTTGTATCTTTCACATCGTTTATATCTTTCTTCATTAGCGTTCGTATTAATTCTAGAGATATTGTGATACTTAGCATAGTATCACAATAGTTGTGATAGGGCATAGTTTAAAAACAGTTTTAAAGAAATCCTTTGGACCTTGCACAAACATTACACCTCTCTGCTGTTCATTAAAGCTGTTCCTGTTTTCGTGCAAGCTATTTGAAGAATCACACGAACACTATGCCAATTTTAGTGGCCCAAGATCTAAACCAGTTCTTCCAGATCATTTTTATAGCACACACCTCCCTAGGAATGATATTTTAACTGATTACTGTATTGTTCTACCTATGTACTATACTCCTTCAATATTTTATTGGATTGGCATTTTTTTAATTTAAAAAAAGTCATAGTAAATGTCAATTCCTTCCTTCTACACTTCCTCTCTCCATCCCTTCCTGAGATGTCATGAACAAAGTAAAAGTGTAGGGATTTTTCTGCTCCCAAACTTTCCTTCCACAAGCAAAAGAATCCAAAACTAAGTTATCTGAAAGGCATTGTTCCCCAGCCACCTCTTGTAATGCTCCAGGATCATATTAAAGAGGAATTTAGAGAATGGCTAGGTGTGCAAGCTGCAATTCTCTGTGTAAATCAGCCCTGAAGTGAGTGGAACTGACAGGAGAGTGAACATAGGCTTACATCTGTCCCATGTTGTTAGTTTTATGGGTATTAAGTCATAAATCTGTCCTACTTGTTACACGTTTTTAAACTTGTCTGCATTTCCTCAGAACTACATATATTTTGATGTCTTTTCTTCTAAAATGCACATTGCTAATGGAAATATTTTATAAACTATTTTTTTTCTAAATTAATCATTCATATATATATATATATATATATATATATATATATATATATATATATATATATATATATATATATATGTCTGAAATGTATCAGTTGATCTGCCTAAATAATGAGGTCAATCTTCCCAGTTAGACCAGACAAGAAAAACAAACAGGTGAGCTAATTCTATTTCATCGGAACAGAATCTTGCAAGTTTGAGAGTACAAAAGTCCCACTTAACTCTCTTACATTAAGGAAGGGTGCTTTTGGAGTTCGTTTCTCTTGTCATTTTTATATACCATAAAAATTGGTCTTGGCTAAATAAGTTGTAGGAACCAGCCATTGTGGTTTGTCACCTGTTCATTTTGGAGCCATGCAAAGTGGGAGCTCAGCAACTAATAAATGAAACAGTGATTAAAGATATAATTCTCTGATTTTAAAAAAAAAACCAAACAAACCAAGAAACCATCTGTATTTGCACTTGGAGCAGTATCTGGACCCTGCTTGCATTGGCACTGACACAAGTTAACATATTCTCTCTCTTTTTTAACAGATGTGAGTTTATTGACTTATAAGAGCATGCAAAGAAAAAAGATGGAGGAAGAACCTGCACCCAAAAACTGCTGACTGAAACAGCAACTTCATCTTGATTCATGATGGCCAAGCCCCTCTTAAATCATTTCCTTGAGCTCTGGGCCAGTGGACATATTGAATGAGCAATGTTTAACATAAACTGTCAATCTAAAGAAGCATAGGACCTTGTCAGATCACAGCAATAATATCTACAGGCTTAACTTGTCTATGACAATCCTAGTTATTTTTGTTCCATTATATTCTGCAGCGTTGCAGATGGACCATGATTGAATGGAGCTCATATTTCCTCAGGCAAAAATATCATAGCTCCTTGCTTGGCTAATACAGATGGGTTACAAAAATCAATATAGTCACTAGATGGCAGCAGAAAGTTATTTTCAAGATCCAATCTGGGCTGGTCATGGGAGGTTTAGAGAAAATTATTTCTTGAGAAAGTTATTTCCTGGCACTTATCTAATTTGCCATGGCAAATAGGTGGCAATACAAATCAAATCAAATCAATCAATCAGTAATGATCATCTGTCGGAGTACCTTCATCCATGTTCCTGCTGATATTATAACAAAATGCTACATGATTGTGAAGCAAAAATTACCTTCACTAATTCCATGTTAATTTTCTTCACGCAAGGCTTGTTTCTTCAACTGGCCTAGATTCAGAAAAAGAAAAAGCAAGGGCTGGAATATGCAGAGCTCAAGATAGTTAGGAAGACTTTTATTCTGGCATATGTTCACTGGCCTATGACTTCTTGGATCTCTTCAGCATCCCAGTTGAAAAATTCGTATTATATTGACCTGACCTGCCAATCTTCTGTCACAGTATATTGGTTATTTCCCAGTTTAAAAAAACTTTGACAGAAGGTCACAATTTTCTCATTTTTACCCACCAGAGATTATGAGTTCAATTATCACCATTTCAGTACAATATCCTCTTTTGAAACCTGATTGAAAATGTCCAGGTAATGTATTTTTCCTCTCCCAAAAAAGTTGCAGACCAACCACATTCTCAACAGTCTCAACTCTTTTTAGCCATGGTTGTTAAATGACTCACTCTAAGTGAATCACACAATCCTTAAGCAAATCTAGCTTCCCCCAGATTGACTTTGCTTGGTGGGAAACCAACTGGGAAGGTTGCAAATAGAGACCATATGACCTCAGGACCACATGTAACTGTCATAATTACATACCAAGTGCCTAAATTTTGATCACTTGACCATTGCAAAGCTGAAACAGTTGTAAGTGAGAGGACCGCTTGTAAATCCCTTTTATCAGTGCTGTCATAACTTCAAATGATCGCTAAAAGAATGATTTTAAGTTGAAGGCTACCTGTACCTACAGACATACTGTACTACCTGTACTTACACACCATACCTACATGGTGGTGAGATTCAAATCTTTTTACTACCGGTTCTGTGGGCGTGGCTTTGTGGGCATGGCTTTGTGGGCGTGACAGGAGAAGGATACTGTAAAATCTCCAATCAGAAGTAATATTTGCCGGTTCTCCCAACTTCTCAAAATTTCCACTACTGGTTCTCCAGAACTGGTCAGAACTTGCTGAATACCACCTCTGCTACGTACATAAATGTACATAGCAATTTCAAAAGCTGAACAAAGAATATGCCAGAATAAAACTCTTCCTAACTATCTTGAGCTCTGTGTATTCCAGCCCTTGCTTTTTCTTCTTTAAGCCCCCCAAAAACATTGCTAGGGAATTATATGAGGTGATCAGGCACTTTTTCATTTTGTCTGTCCATCTGTGCATCTTCAAAAGAAAGATGGCATTTGAAAATGGAGTGAAGGGAGCTACAGAGTAACAACAACAATATCGTCATCATCATCAACAACAACAAAACAGGAGAAAATATCCCAACGATTCTCTCTGGGAGAGGCCACAGAGAGGCGGCCACCAATTCTAATTTCCTCCCACCTCCCTCTGGGTCACATGACCTCAAACCCATGCAGCCTGCCCTTTGTGCATGGATTTGCACAAATACACATAGGTGCAATGACAAAGGAGAGGAGAAAGACACATACACATACACTTTTTCTAGCCACAACAAATCAGAGGAAATTCAGCTCCCCTTTTACAGTTATTACTTTTAAAGGGACGGGGAAGAATTCCTAAAGCATAAATAATTCCGAAAGTCAGCTCTATTATTTGCTTGTATTTAGTTCCAGCTTTTCTGTTCCAAAGCAGATGGCTGTCCCAACTTTCTGGAAGTGTTAATATTGTTCTTTTTATGGCTTTATTCTTTGACAACGGTGTACTATTTCAGCAGGTGCATTTTGTCAAGTTTTTCTCAGTAAACAGCAAATTGGTGAGCTTGCAAAAAACACAAGGAGGCAGAGGCATCTGCTTAAATAAATCAGAAATAAATGAAAATGGATTTTGTGTTTTTTAAAAAAAAACAACTTCCAGAATTCTTCAGCTAGCATGGCTGGCTTGGGAATTCTGGGAGTTGAAGTCTCCACATCTTAACGTTTGCCAGGTTTGATAAACCCTGTTCTAAATGCTTCATGACATATCCAATTATCTAACTGAAATGATTGCAACAACCCTGCAAATAAAGATTGTGTGATTATCCACAAACTTGCAAATGAAAAGACTGATCGGGGAAGAGTGTAGAGTTGTAATTGCAGGAATGTTCCAATCTTGGATGGCAAACTTCAAATAAAGAACGTTTCCGAGCAAATATAACTCAGGTAAACAAAGTCACTAATCTAAAGGAGGATTAGAGAGGGGAAGTAAACATATGTTAGACTTTAACTAGAGATAATTAATTGTATGGATTACTGTGCTGAACAGTAACGAAAGTTAAGCAGTAACCAAAGTTAACTAATGATGGAGGATAACTAAAAATGTGTATAAATGTAAGACTATACTCCAATAAAGCTCATCATGATTCAGTTGTTCATGATCAAACAACTCTACTGCCTCATCATTACAATAAGTGGTGCCTGAACAGGGACCCTCTTACTTTGTCCAGCAAGGATTTGGTGTACCTTCAACCCTTTGTGGTTTCTTCAACCTTTTGGTTTCTGTAAATATGGGATCTTCGCTTTCTGAGGAACAAAGAAAGCATGTAGATGAATTAGGCTATTTATTGAAGAAGAGTAATACTGAGGAACCACAGAGAAATCTCTTAAGGCTGGTCCAGGAGATTGTAGCTCAGTGCCTATGGTATCCAGAAAAGGGGTCTTTAAAATTAACTGATTGGGAGCGTATTGGGAAAACATTGCAAACTGAACCTCAAGTAAAAATAGAAGTTTTGCAGGTGTGGCACTTATGCAGGCAAGCAATTGAAAAATTTGATCACAATGAACTTTCTCTTTTAACACCTCCACCTTCACATCATACTAATGCTGTCATTTGTCCCCCTTCTTCACCTGAATATATGTCTTCAATTCCCTCAGCTCCTGCAGATACAGGGCAAAAGCCTCCTGACTCTATTGTTCAGTCTTCTTTTCAGAAAATGGTAGAGACTTGTAAAAAGGATGCCTCTGTCTGAACAGAGCTTGTACAATTACTGTCTATTTGTCCAGTACAATATCATCCTGGTCAGGGGCCACAGCTTGGACTGCAAGTAGCAGAATGGGAAGGTCTGCCTTATCAGATCTTAAGAGAGTTAAAAAAGGCTGTTACAGACAATTGGTGTGGCACCCACCCAGAATCCAAAGCATGCCTTTCCCATCACTCTGACTCCTCCAGCAGTCTCTCTCACTCCTCCCCAGCCACAGCCGATAGCGCTGGGATCGATTAATCACTCAAGAGGAAATTGAGTTTAAAATTTCCCATGGAAGTTAAAATAGTTCCATCTCAATTTAAAGGTCCTCTTCCTTTGGGATTAGTTGGCTTAATTTTGCCTCGTTCTTCTGCACACAAAAAGGGCTGTTTTGTTGTGCCTGGGATAACAGATTCAGATTATACTGGTATCCTCATGATTCAGATTTGGGTGAATCTTCTTCAAGTTCTTCCTTGTAATTCCTCTGTTGCTCAATTGCTTCTTCTTCCATATGAAATTCCATCTCCTAGTATAGGTAATTGTGAGGATTCAGGATTTGGATCAACTTCGTTATCTGTAGGCTTACTTCATCAGCTGAACTCCTTTCGTCCTTTGTTAATGCTCTTCCTTAATAAACAACCATTTCAAGGGTTATTGGATACTGGAGCTGATGTTACTGTCATCTCCTCTTTACAGTGGCCAATACAGTGGCCAAAAATGACAGTTTCTTCATTGTGGGGAATAGGAGGTTCTACAGCTGCTTGGCAGAATGTTCAAGAAATTAATGTTACAACATCTGCTGCTAATCCTTTTTCCTACAACCATACATTCTAGATATTCATACTAATATTTGGGGCCGTGATATCCTTTCTCTTCTCGCCCATTTGATTCTTGATGATGACTTTTCCTCTTAAATGGCTCTGTTCTACGCCAGTTTGGGTGGAACAATGGCCATTATCAAGGGAAATTAATAAATGTATCCAACCCATGGGTCCTTTACAATGTGGTCTATCAAATCCTAACTTAATTCCTAATTTTTATAAATTATTGGTAGTTGATCTTAAAGATTGCTTTTTTACTATACCTTTGCAGCCTCAAGACAAAGAAAAATTTGCATTTACTGTCCCAGTTTTTAATAATAGCATGCCCATAAAACGATATCATTGGCAAGTGTTGCCTCAGGGAATGCTTAATTCCCCTACACTTTGTCAATATTTTGTGGATAATACTCTTCAACCCTATCGGAATAAATTTCCTTGCTATTTAGTCTATCATTATATGGATGATATGTTGATAGCAGCCCCAGATTTTGATGAATCTAAGTTGTTAAAAGAGTTAACGGATATTGTGGCACAACAGGGATTGTATATAGCCTCAGACAAAATTCAAAAGATAGAACTGTATACCTACTGAGGACATAGATTGTTTCACAATTCCTCCATTCCAATTCTTCCTGAATTACAAGTACAGAAATCATATACATTAGTACAATGGCAAAAAATACTTGGCATTATTAATTGGGTATGCCCATTCTTCTACGTTACAACTGGTGATATGTTGCCCTTATTTCAGTCTTTGAAGGGAACACAATCACCAGGAGATCTAGTTGTATTAACTGATTTTCAAAGAACATGCCTTCAAGAAATATTGAATAAGTTTAAGCATCTATATGTGGACAGGATCTCATTAGCATAGCTTTCACTCGTACAAAAGTTGAACATGAGCATTTGATGATGATTTCAGAATCATATCAGATAGTCTTTTCTCAATACGTGGGAAACTTCTTGTATTATTTAACCAAAGATCCTAGAATAGTGTTTACTACAACTTTAAATCCGGCCTTTTCTTTCATTTTTGTGCGAAATCCTGTTTCTAAAGCTCTTACAGTCTTTATTGATGGATCACCTGGGGTCGCGGTTACGCCGCCATGGAAGATCCTTCTACTCAACAAGCAGTGTGGGTTCCAGTGTGCTGTGTTCATCCGTATCATGGCATGACATCAGGGCCTTCACAACCCGATTCTGGATTTCAATCTTCATCTGAACAAAGAAGTCTGTCTTCCAAAGTTGACACGCCCGCAACCCATTACTTGGGGCCAGGTTAAATCTACTACATATCAAGCTCAGCAACAACTGCAGCAGGCCTCATTACCTCAGACTCCTGAAAATCTTGTTGCTACTGTTTTTGCTATTATTACTGCTAACTCTGTTAACATTTTACTTTGTATTTTCTTGTTTATGGTTAATGGTGTTTCTGCTCAAAATGACACCTCTGTGGTTTGTCTTAACCCTAATTTGTCGGTTCGTCATGCCCAATACATGTTTATGACCCATGGCACAAATATTACTTTATACTATGAGCCCCCAATGGCATTTGGTCAAATTTATTTTACTCCTAACTTGATCATGTCTTCTACATTTATTGTACTCACAAGTACAATCTATTTCACCCTCCTGGCTATTTTCTAACCCCCCTACGCAATTGAATTCTGTCCGTTGGTGTTACTTGAAAGGTAGTCAATTTACAAGGGGTCTGTGCTTCTGTTGTCACACTAAACACACTTGGCTTCATAATTGGTCTGATTATGATGCTGCTCAGCACATATTAAAAAAGCTAGGGAATTATAGTTATTGTTCTGACTACAATTGGTTGTCAGGTACCTTTAATTCTTCTTTGCATGGAATTAATATAGCTCCTGATATGTATCCTGACAATTTTCCTATTTTTAATGCCTCTGATCAATCTAATACAGGATCGATATGCGCTGGTTGGCAGCTTAAGGATCCTAGTATGTGGTTCTTTTTTGATAAATATACTACGAATGTTCATCCTCAGAATTATCAATGTGTAACTATAGGTTATTTTACTCTACCTGTTTAAATAGGTATGCTTCCATCAATCGACAGTGGCGTTCCTCTCTGGGGCCTACATGTAATGATGAAGTCATTATTGACACACAATTGTCTTCTGGTTCTACGTTTGGCTGTGCATTGGCAGGGGCCATGACAGGATTCCTTACTTTAGGCTCTTATCCTGGCATAATTGCTCGAGAAAACAGATGATCTATTCTTGGTCTCACCTGCAGACTTGAAAAATCCATCAATGCTACTGCTGCTATTATTCGTGATTTGCAGCATGAAATAGAAGATTTAAATCAAGATGTCTTACAGCAGCATTTTGCCATAGACTATCTTTTAGCCCGTCAGGGAGGGTTCTGTACATTAGTTGGATGCCATGGATGTGCTGTGCATTTTCATTCTTTGAATAAAACTATTGAGGATGAGCTTGCCAATTTACAATCATACATTCAAAATAATATCCATGCTTATTTTGAGTGGCTAACCAATTGGCTCCCTGATTGGTCCTGGCTCAGGCAGTTTTTCTTTTATGCTATAATTATTATTATTGTACTAATTGCAACTTCTTGTTTTATTCAATGTATTCCAAATTTATTCACATTGTTTCATCCTGCTTCCCCCTCTCTTAATCCCCTACAAGTGCGATACATTCATAAATCTTTGAATCCTCCATTTAAAATAAAAAATGAGGTAAAAGCAACTTGCCTGAGTGAACATATGATAGCAGTGAGATTTATTGTGAAAATGTATCAATTTTCTGTACAACTCCTGAAAATCTCTCCTTTCCCTGACAGGAAAACATGATTGCATTGTTGCTTCAATAACATTGTGATTGTACAAAATTGTTATATTTATATATATTTTTTATTTGAGTAGTAGAGATAAACCTGTATGCTGGTCAAAATTAATGCATTTATTTTAAGCTAAAAAGAGTTGCCACTGTTTTCCTTTCATCCAACTGGTGTTCATAGCTTTAGCCATCAGAAACAGTGCCAAGACCAAGAATATTCATCTGTTGTCTCTCACCTAATACTCAGGCAACATGAAGTGTTCTTGTTGCCATGAACATACTCTCAATGACCTTCCTAACATGTTTTTCCTTATTATCTTTATATTATTTGATTTTTATAAAGTTGTGCATAATTTAGAACTTAGAATAACTTTATTGTCACTTTGAATGTACACTAATCAGCATACATTAAAATGAAATTCTGTTGCATACAGCTCTCATAGGATCACCACCTCCAATATACACTACATAAACATGACAAAATAAATAAAATTATACATGTATCCACACATACAGGTGAAACTCAAAAAATTAGAATATCGTGCAAAAGTTCATTTATTTCAGTAATGCAACTTAAGAGGTGAGCCTAATATATGAGATAAACTCATTACATGCAAAGCAAGATAGTTCAAGCCACGTTTGTCATAATTGAGATGATGATGGTTTACAGCTCATGAAAACCCCAAATCCACAATCTCAGAAAATTAGAATATTGTGAAAATTGAATATTTTCAATTAAATATTGAATATATTCAATATATTGAATATATATTGAATAATGAATATTCTAGGCTCAAAGTGTCCCACTCGAATCAGCTAATTAAGCCAAAACACCTGCAAAGGGCTCCTGAGCCTTTAAATGGTCTCTCAGTCTGATTTAGTCGGAAGCACAATCATGGGAAAGACCACTGACCTGACAGTTGTGCAGAAAATCTTCATTGACACCCTCCATAAGGAGGGAAAGCCTCAAAAGATAATTGCAAAAGAAGTTGGATGTTCCCAAAGTGCTGTATCAAAGCACATTAATAGAAAGTTATATGGAAGGGAAAAGTGTGGAAGAAAAAGGTGCACAAGCAGCAGGGATGACCACAGCCTGGAGAGGATTGTCAGGAAAAGGTCATTCAAAATTGTTGGGGAGTTTCACAAGGAGTGGACTGAGGCTGCAGTCAGTGCATCAAGAGCCACCACAGACAGACAGATCCTGGACACGGGCTTCAAATGTCGTATCCCTCTTGTCAAGCTGCTCCTGAACAACAAACAAGTTCAGAAGCGTCTTACCTGGGCTAAAGAAAAACAAAACTGGTCTATTGCTCAGTGGTCCAAAGTCCTCTTTTCTGATGAGAGCAACTTTTGTATCTCATTTGGAAACCAAGGACCCAGAGTCTGAAGGAAGAATGGAGAAGCACACACTGCAAGATGCTTGAAGTCCAGTGTGAAGTTTCCACAATCTATGTTGATTTGGGGAGCCGTGTCATCTGCTGGTGTTGGTCCACTGTGCTTCATTAAGTCCAGGGTCAACACAGCCATCTACCAGGAGATTTTGGAGCACTTCATGCTTCCTTCCGCAGACGAGCTTTATGGGGGTGCTGACTTCATCTTCCAGCAGGACTTGGCACCTGCCCACACTGCCAAAAGCACCAAAACCTGGTTCAATGACCGTGGGATTACTGTGCTTGATTGGCCAGCAAACTCACCTGACCTGAACCCCATGGAGAATCTATGGGGCATTGCCAAGAGAAGGATGAGAGACACGAGACCGAACAATGCAGAAGAGCTGAAGGCCGCTATTGAAGCATCCTGGTCTTCCAGAACATCTCAACAGTGCCACAGGCTGATAGCTTCCATGCCATGCTGCATTGAGGCAGTAATTGCTGCAAAAGGGGCCCAAACCAAATGCTGAGTACATATGCATGCTTATACTTTTCAGAGGTCCGATATTGTTCTATGTACAATCCTTGCTTTATTGATTGCATGTAATATTCTAATTTTCTGAGATTTTGGATTTGGGGTTTTCATGAGCTGTAAGCCATCATCATCTCAATTATGATATATCATGGCTTGAACTATCTTGCTTTGCATGTAATGAGTCTATCTCATATATTAGGTTCACCTTTTAAGTTGCATTACTGAAATAATGAATTTTTGCACGATATTCTAATTTTTTGAGTTTCACCTGTATTATATGACACAAAGAAACAACACAGTCTAGTTCAGATGTATACATATACATGGTGAGAAAAACGAATTTTGTGAGTTTACCAGACGGATAGCATAGGGAACAAAGCAGTTACAGAATCTGGAAGTCCTGCTAGAAATACTTCAAAACCTCCTCCCAGAGAGGAGCAACAGAAACAGATGGTGAAGTGGGCATCTGGAGTCTCTAACAATGCTTTGAACTCTAGGCACATAGCGCTTATAAGCAGTATCCTGAATGGCAGGAAGTGAGCTTCCTGTAATCTTCTGGACTGTGTTTATCACTCTCTGCATGGACTTTCTATCTGAGGCCCTGCCTGCTGCCACCAAACCAAACAGTGATGGAGTTTGTTAAACTGCTCTCATTTGTGCCTCTGTAAAAAGTGGCCAGGACAGATTTGATTGGGAGTCTCGCTTAAATCCAAAGGGAAGTGCTTTTTCAATTGGTTGAGTTTACCTAGGGTGGTAGATGCCTACCAAAGGAAAGCTTCATAATTGTCAGATATATGGACTTCAACTCCCAGAATTCCACAGTTTGCATGGCTCTTGATTAAGGTTGAAAATACTGCTATATGGTATTACAGAGTTAGAGTTTAAATAATAGACTAACCATGGACCCTGTTGCTAGTCAATATTAACTGTTGGTTGATTGCAAAATGACTCTCGATGCCATAGGTTTTCTTAGAAAAACAGTGGTGGATTAGCCTTATGCTTCATTTGGAACAGTGCCAACAAAGAGGACAGGAGAAAAGTTGGCCGGCATAAAAGATATTAGAGAGCCTTCTTACATTCCCCTGCTCCCCCCCCCCCTTATAAATGAGTGTTGTCATGATTGGCCTCATCTATCAGGATAATCCCCTGGGTGGCCATTGATGAGAGCACCCATGGCAATGATTTCACAAGTCCAAAATGCTCCTTGGCACCAAATGATGGCCTACTTAAAGATACTAGGTTTCATTTGACTAGCTTTTTAAATCTAGAAGCTAAGAAGAAAGTTCTCTGGCATGAAGCTGAGAGGGAATCATGACTCTGATAACTCCTGATTCACATATTTCCTGAGCAATCTAAGTCTCTAGTCTGCAATATAAGGATAAAAATACCTTTATTACTTTAGAGACTCTTCTAATGGCTACTGATACTATGGGCCTTTCCCACTGCTGAGCCCACATGTTCGCCACTCATCCTTGAGTTAGCAGAAAACAAACCACATACACTTCATTGTCCTTGCTCCTGCTTCTCCTATCACTGCTTTAACTCCATGCTGTCACCTGATGTATTTCCAAGGTAACCAATAGCCTAACAGTTTTATACATCTTGAGGCTGTCTTTGGAGGCTGTTACAATGAGCGTGAAAATACGAATACTGTTGTGGTTAAGAAAAAGATAAGCCTGTCTCTCACGTCATTGTAGTTCTGTTAAAGTTGTAGCAATGTTTCAGCAGAATCTCATCTGCCATCCTCAGGCTTCTGTATAGAGTTAGTTCCTAGTTTCAAATTTGAGGCTGGTCCATTCTGATTGGCTAGGAGCCTGGATCTGTGTTCATTGGACTTGGAGTTTGATTGATTGGTGTTTCTGGTTTCTTCTGTCTGTTTTGTGGCTTTGATTGGCTGGCAACACTCTGTTCTTGTGTTGGAGGCTTTCAGTGCAGCTTGGCTCCATGTGAAGGGACGGCTGCTCTTCATTAGCAAGCTGCTATTCATTAGCAAGCTGGGTTTCACCTGGGTGCCTGGTGGGGGGGTGTTTGGGTTGGAGCTATCAGAGGGAGTCTGTTTTTGCCCAGGTGTTTGCCTGGCTTGTGGCATGGAGATCTTTCTATTTGAGAGTGCAGGCTTCCAAATGATTGACAGTCTGGTGGAATCATCTCTTCTATTCATGCTGTCAGGTCTTTTTTCAATCTCTATGGCTTCTCTGATGATTCTGTGGCTGGGGTTTTCTATAGTGGCCAGGGTTTTAGTGCCATTGAAGTTGATGTTGTGACCTGTGGTTTTCATGTGTTGGACTAGTGAGGAGGTGTGTTCCAGCTTTTTTACTGCATTTTTGTGTTCATCTAGGCGGGTACTTATTCTTCTATTGGTCTGTCCAATGTATGTGGCCGGGCATGATGTACAGGGAATTTCGTATATGCCTTGGTTTTCCAGGTCAATTTTGTCTTTGGGGTTCCTCAGGATGGCTGCTATTTTTTTGTCTGTTTTGAAGGCAGTCTTGATGTGATGCCTGTGTAGTATCTTACTGATTTTATCTGTGGTACCTCTTATGTAGGGCAGGACAGCTGTTCCATAGATCTGTTGATCTTCTAGGTCTCTGTTATGTCTTGGTGTATTTTTGTGGATCAAGTTGGTGATTTTGTTTTTGTGGAAGCCATTGGCTGTCAATACTTCAGTCAGGGTGCATAGTTCAGTCTTTATATGTGTCTTATCTTAATTCTGCACAAACAGAAAAATATCCACCATCCTGAGAAACCCTAAGGACAAAATCGAGTTAGAAAACCAAGGAGTATACGAAATCCCTTGCACTGCCTGCCCCAGCACATATATAGGACAAACTAACAGAAGAATTAGTGCACGCATTGAAGAACACAAAAACTCAATCAAAAAAGAAGAACTGACCTCTTCCCTGGTCCAACACCTCAAAGCCACAGGACATGAAATTGACTTTAAAAATACCAGAACCATCGCCAAAACTGAACACTTCAACAACAGAATAATCAGAGAAGCCATAGAGATAGAGAAACGCCCACACAGCATGAATAGACGAGATGATACCTCCCGCCTACCAACCATTTGGAAACCTGCCCTCATTAATAAACGAGTAACTAACTTGAAGAATGACACCAGACCCACACCCGCAAGTGCCACACAAGATGCTACCACCACACTTCCACACAGAAAAAAGACTCACACCCACACAGAAGAGGAGACACGACCACGAACCAGAAACCATACTGCAGCTGCACCACTACCCGCTTCAAACCCCTCTGACCCATACAAGAAGCAAACTGACACCCACCATGAAGATGTGGCACGACCACAAACACGAAGCCAAACAACAAAATCACAGCTCACCAGCTCAAATCCCCCAGTAACTAAGACTAACCTGAGCACAACCAAGCCCCCACCTAAGCAGAACACACCCCCAGCCAATCAGAACACAGCCAACCCCCCTACCAATCAGAACACAGCCAAACCCCCACCCAATCAAGTCACACCCCCACTAGCAGTTAAAAGGAAGAAGCAGCTGCAAGCTCACATTACTCTGAGAAGCACAGAGCTGAAGAAACAAGCCTGAAGATGATGAATGAGACTTCATCAAAACGTTGCCTAGATACTTCCAATTCTACGCGGGAGAAAACCTGAATAACCAAAGATCCATATATATATATATATATATATTTGTTTTTTTAAGTTTTCACGGGTACTTACATGTGTGCTGTTCAGCTTCCTTCGGGTATTATCCCACGTCATTGTAGCTACACATTTTAAAGTTACAACTTTAAAAGCACAACTACAATGACGTGGGATAATACCTGAAGGAAGCTGAACAGCATATATATATATATATACATACATACATACATACATACATACATACATACATGTATATATATTTCTGTTACTCAATTCTGAGTGGTGTGGTGGCCTAGAGCTGGAGCTCATGCCTCACAATCAGGAGGCTGTGAGTTCTATCCTAGCTAGTGGCAGATTTTTCTCTCTCTGGGCGCAGAGAAAGTATCTCCTGTGAGTTCTGGGTAGGGGTCAGGAAGGGCATCCTGCCAGTAAATGCTCAACTCTATTCAGTTGCCCCGACTCTACCCTGATGCAAGGTATTATAGAGTTGTTAAAAAAAAAAAAAATTCTGTTGCCCCACTCAACAATTTGGTTCTTGGTTTGCAAGAAGGAATTCAAGTTCTCTAGAAGTAGAAAGACAAACAATGGGATGCTTGAATGCCAAAAAGTAATTTGACACAAATCCAAAACAAGGTAGTATTCAGTCAGGAGTCAATACAGAGGTGGTATTTAACAGGTTCTGATCAGTTCTGGAGAACTGGTAGCGGAAATTTTGAGTAGTTCAGAGAACCAGCAAATTCCATCCCTGACTGGAGATTTTACAGTATTCTTCCCCTGCCATTCCTACCAAGCATGCCCACAGAACCAGTAGTAAAAAAATTTGAATCCCACCACTGGGATTCAATAGTCAGCCTTGTTGTAGTCAGTGGGGCTTTATTTCAGACAAAGAGTGTTTAGAACTGTAGGCCAAATGGCGTGCCAGGGAGAAGGAGGTAGAGAGAGAGAGACCCTTAGCTTCCTAGATAAAAGGAAGGATGTTGTGTAAAGAAATTAATAAATACATCTGGCAACATTTAATATATTAGAAGTCATGGGAATGATTACATGATACCCTACTGTGGCACCAAATTCAGGACATATGGTAAGATATAAATAGAATTAATGAGAACTACAATCGATATGGTGTACTCCTATTCAATATCCTCCAGAACACTTTGTTGCAGTCCTATTCAGGATTTTGTTATCATTAAACACAATCTATCTTCAATGGGTTATTGTGGGAGGGGTAAATTATTTGCTCACACAACTCATGTTTGTGTTTTGCAAACTTTGTCTTGGGGAAAATTCCAGCAATTGCCATTGGCAACAGGACACTGGGACACTGGGTCCACAGCATGAAACAATTCATTTGGGCAAAAGTGACTTCCCTACAGTAAAAACAAAATAACAAGAGTTGGGAGGGACCTTGGAGGTCTTCTTCCCATGCCCAGGCAGGAGACTACACCATTCCAGACAAATGGTTGTTCGATCTCTTCTTGAAAGCCTCCAGTGATGAGGCCTCTGCAACTTCTGGAGGCAAACTGTTCTGCTGATTAATTGTTCTAACTGCCTGGAAATTTCTTTTTATTGATAGGCAGACTAGATAACACTCTAGAGGTATTCCTCTTCTATAAAGAATCAGAGGGGAGTAATATCTTTTGAGATCAATGATCAAAATGCAAAGATCTAAGACAGTACAAGAGTCTAGAAGATTGAGGGTTGAAGATGCCGTTGTTTGTGGCCTCTTTTTCTAAGGTTCTTGGTCCTGGGCTATGAAAATCCTAATTTTTCACTTTAGTATTTTGGAAAGAAAAGGAATGAACTGGGATAATTTCCCCTGTGCAGTTAGTAGAAAATAAGAAGAGATAATACTGTATCCAGTTATTGTCTATACCAGAGGTGGGGAACTATATGGCACCTTTATGACTTTGTGGACTTCAAGTGCCAGAAACATAGCTGGCTCAGGAATTCTGGAGGTTGAAGTCCACAAGTCATAAAAAGGGCCAGAGTTCCCCACCCCTGGTCTATGTGATGACTGTCAAGAAATACATTTTTAATGTGAAAAAGAAAAAACATTGTTAAATTCAGACAGCATAATCTTACTGAATGCAGTTTGATTTACACACTACTCTTCTGGTCTTGTGTCTATTTCTTTGGCTTGACTCCAGTGACAGGTTAGGGTGTAATTTCCAATATATTATGCTGTTGAAAGAGCTCAGTCGCTCCCAGAATTTTTTGACCTGAATTAGGAATTGCTGAGACATGATGTAATGTGAGGTGGCTGTATGATGCTGTAGTAGATGATCATCAGGGAACCAAAATGATTGCACGTTGTACTATGAAAAACAAATATGGGTTTTCACAAACGATAAGCCACTTCCAAGCGGATTTCTCCCTGCTCAGTTTTAATTTTTCTTACCCCCCTTTCTCATTAACTCTTAATGTTGTTTGCATTTATATTGCATACCTTAATATTATTTGTTTGTATTTGTATTATTAATCTTAAAGTGTGACTGTAGTGGGCGGTAAAGGAGTTGATTATTACTCATATATTGAAAAATCAGTTCCACTTTAAATAATTAAAACCAAAGGAAAGAAACATATCCAGCCACTATTTATTTTGTCTCTGATTGTCTTTCCTCAGTACATCAGGTATGTTCCTGAAATAAATATCTCTGATACACAGAAGTTAGTGGAATGCCAAAATGAACATTCTAATTATATTGATAAAATAATGATGGTGACACATATGGAAATAGATAAACAGTCACAACTTTATTTAAAAAATAAGAGAGGATTCCTCTTGTTTTGTAGTTGATTTCCCAGCTGTTTTCATCTGAGCAAATGATGAATTTTTTCCTATGATTCATCTTTAATCCAATTTGCATCATTGCTGAACAACTGTTACGATGCCTGATATTATATAAATGGTGGAAAGGAAGGGAGGGAGAAAACTGGAAACTGTTAGAAAAAAATTAATGTGTCAATTTAGACTTTAAATACATATTTAAAAGCTTGTTGTTACTGAAATAGAAAAAAAGACTGTTTTACTCCATAATGAAGACTTCCAACTACTGTGATACTGCAGCCAGCCCCAAATAATAGCAATATAAGTGTACATTTAAAACTTAGATTAAACAAGTGCATATTAAATATAAATGAACACCCTTTTTCACCCTAAGCCATGGCTGAATGCTTGATCTTGTGCCTCCTTGTGCAGAATTAGGTATCACTATTTTAGCCAAGGCTTCCAACTACTTGGAGTTAAGCTTTCCTAAGTGAGTGCCCTCCAAATATGTTGATTATAGTATCCAGAATTCCCAGCTAAGATGGTCAATCATTGAAGCAGTCCAATTGGGAAGACCCAGGACTGGATTCTACCAGTTCGCACCTATTCGCTAGAATCGGTTGTTAACATTCTAAGTAGTTCGGAGAAATGGTTGTTAGAAGAAATTACTGGCCTAATCCTGTAATGAAGGCAGGAAGGAAACATTCTGATGTTGCTTACAGAAACTGCCTCTCCATTAACCCTTATTACATTCTTGGCAGGACTAGATTTCCTGTCTCTGAAACATCTCTGAAGTTTTTTCCCCTCCTTTGCTGGTACTTTGCTTGTGTGGAGTGACCATTCAAAGTTACAGTGGCACTGAAAAAAGTAACTTATGATCATTTTTCACACTTACAACTTTTGCAGCATCCCCACATGGTGCCTCGGTGTGAGTGATATTGAGTTGGCCACACCCAGCCAATAACATGACCACCAAGCCACATCCACCCAGTCACATGACCACCAAGCCATACCCCCTAACTAAGCCATGCCCACAGAATTGGTTGTTAAAAAAATTGAATTCCACCCCTGGGAAGACCTGAATAACGATACAACCCACATTCCTGTGCACTTTTACACTTTGAGTTTCTTCCCACTGCCAATCCAGATATCTCTTCATAACTGGAAGTACAGTAATATAGGAAAAAATCCTTAGTGTTCTTGATCCAAACCAATTCCTAAAGCTGCCATTTGCTCTGCAGAAGAAGAAAGTTTATAGCATCTTGAGAATGTTCACGATGATTTACAGGAAATAATTTAAGTCTCTACACCAGCAAAAGTCAGGGCTCTGAACTCCATTCCCGTTTCATTAAACGCACACACACACACACACACAAATTCTGAATACAGACACATCAGATTTTGCCCTCAGAATTTTATTTATATGTGGTCTGAAGACAATATTTTCACTGTAGACCAAATATGGAGCTAATCTACAGGAAATAAAGCTGTAGTTTCTTTTTACAACTTACTGTTAGTTTTTGTACTTGAGTCTTCTTTTCCAACACTTTATGTTTGGTTTAGTTTTCCTGTAGGGAAAGATTTGAAACTAGCAAATAGCACCTCACTAGGCAAGGTCACAGACTAATACAGTTGAGATCTATTCCAGTGAGATTCATTTTACTTGCTAACTAATGTCCATTTTCCATTTGGTTGACAGTTATGTTTCCACCTATGAACATCAGGTCATCAAGGCAAAATATCAGTAAAACGATCTAATGTAAATGACTCTGAAGTGAAATCAATCTGGACATTAAATTACTAGAATTTATTTTTCGAACTTCTTTTGGTTTCAAAGCACTAAAATACAGATAGTGTAAACTAGGGCTGTCAACCTCCCAATCTATGGGCCGGATGTATCATGTGCTGGCCATGCCCACACCCCATTTAGCAAAGGGAGGAAAAGTCCCTATATGTTGCATGATGCTGCCATGATGACATGAGTTTGACACCCCTGGTGTAAACTATCACACTTATTTTATTCAATCCTTACCCCCTCAAAATAGAAGTAATTTGCACTGACTGTTAGGAATGTGAACAAATTGCTTCCTAATAAAGGGTCCTCTAATTTATTCACTTGGAGACAAAATGTAAATAAAAGCTATGTTTGGACCTTTGATACCGAAAGAGGGCTCTTCACCATAACCTGCTTAGGGTTGTCCTCCCATCTGTGGGCCAGCATTAAACTTGTATAGCGGCATTTCTTGAGCATGGCAACTTTAAGCTGAATGGACTTCAACTCCTAGAATTTCTCAGCCTGCTTGCCAAGGTTGACAAACACTGTACAGTTCCCAATTGCCTTAATTATGGATTGTAGCCTGAGGACATTGTACTGATTTCCCTTGCAGGAAATGCTGCATTTTACATTTTCGGGAAAAGCATCCACCAATCACAGTACCGTTGATACTCATCGGGGCGGGTTGCATGAGCCAACTTCTCACTGCAATCTTAATTGGATCAGTTTGCCCAAGTTGCTGTGAAGCATGAATGTGATAGATCTACTGGAAGAGTTGCTCCCTAAAGCCATAGAAAAAGAATCACCATAATCTAATTGTTCTCATTTAACTCTCCTTCAAGCAAGAGACTCTTCTGGAGACTTGAAATGTAGAGGTGGAGAGTTTGAACAACCCAGATTCTCTCATTGCCCAAAGCAGAATTATTTAGTAACTGAGAGAAGAGGCATGCGCCCTCCCTGTTGATCTCTGGCTTTACTTTATATAAACAAATCCTTAAAACATTGTCATTCAGTCCTGATCAGCAAAATTCCATTAAGTGTTACCAGAAAAAACAACTTATCTGTTTTTATACTGATCAAATAAACCAACTTTAAATTCCTTGCTTTTACTTTTAACAATCCTTATCTTTAATCTCTTCAATCCTTATCTGTAATTTCTCAGAACTTGATTTCCCCCCCTTTTTTTCCAGCATGATGAAGTTATTGTAATGATGCCCTTTTCATTCTTTCAAAATCATCTTAGGTTCAATGACTGCAAGTGTGAAGATATATAGCATAAATATTATATAGGTTCTGGTACCAGAAAAATGATATTAATTTCAGAGAGCCACCTGTGCTTTCCAGTAAGCCGTGTTTTTGCATTAGAAAGCTGAGTTGCATTTAGCTTTCTTTTTGCAACCACTTATATTCCTCTGATGTCTTTTTCATTTTGATGCCAAATTCTTGCACCTCTAAGCTCCATTTTAAAGGTGCATCAAGAGACGGGGTTCACTTTGTAGTATGGCTTTTCCATTTATCTCTGCTGGTTTTGAAAGTTTTAAATGAATGACAGTGCTTTACACCTCTGCTCTATTTATCTGTTGTCAGTATCTGTCTGTTCCTCCACATCACTTAGGTTTGCACGTACAATGATAGTCAGTAGCACATGCAAATAGTGCAGGAATATACTGTACAAAGTTCCAGCACAAGCTGCAAAGTACAGCTATGCTGGAAAAATGCCGGTGGTAGAGTCACTATCAGCAAGCTGCCCTGGTTTTAAAGAGCAAAAAACCAGCATTTTGATGAGCAAATGAGGACAGGTGTGAAGGTTGAACTCCAACCCTCTTTATAGTCTCACATAAAGGAAGAATTCAGAGTAAAGTTCAATAAGAGAAATGCCTGCATTGTATCATATATTGCTGAAAAACTTCAAATGGAGACTTTAGATGATAGCAATAGCAATTAGGCTAATATACCACTTCACAGTGTTTTACAGCTCACTCTAAGTGGTTTATAGAGGCAGCCTATTTCCCCCAACAATCTGAGTCCTCATTTTACCAACCTTGAAAGGATGGAAGACTGAGTCAACATTGACTGGTGAGAATTGAACTCCTGGCAATGGGCAGAGTTAGCCTGCAATACTGCATTCTAACTACTGTGCCACCAGTGTACGATGGCTATAGCCTTTCCTGGCTATGCTGCCATTTTTTAAAATGTCCAGAATGAAAACATGTATTCCCAAGAATGGAAGAACAAATTTTAAAAGGAAATCCCTGTGCCTTACCTCACAGAGGATATCTTTATAAAAGGCATTTTCTGTTTGAAGGATTATCCCACCAAAGTCCACTTTAATGTATAATGTTTAATGTATAAAGGGCAATCAAAGAAAGAGGAAGCAGGGTGGACCATCAACACTTCAAACTGAGCAGATACTCCTGTAGTTTTCCTTAACTGTGATAAAATTTCTGCTATTTTTATAATTTAAAACATATAGAGAGATAAATCAGTGTACAGCATGCAAAAATTGTGTGTGTGTGTGTGTGTGCATGTGTGTTTTCTCATTCTTTTGAGTCTTTGGCAATGTTTATGTGCCACTTCGTATGAAAACTCAGGGGTGGGATGCTACCAGTTCGCACTTATTTGCTAGAACCAGTTGTTAACATTCTAAGCAGTTCGGAGAACCAGTTGTTAGAAGAAATTACTGGCCTAATCCTGTAAGGAAGGCAGGAAGGAAACATTCTGGTTTTGCTTATAGAAACTGCCTCTCCATTAACCCTTATTATATTCTTGGCAGGACTAGACTCCCTGTCTAAGGAAAGTCTCTGGAGTTTTCCCCCCTCCTTTGCTGGTACTTTGCTTGTGTGGAGTGACTATTCAAAGGTACAATGGCACTGAAAAAAGTGATTTATGACCATTTTCACACTTATGACTGTTGCAGCATCCCCACAGTCATGAAAGGTCAGGCAAGGAGATGCATGCCTCGATGTGAGTGATATTGAGTTGGCCACACCCAGCCAATTACATGACAACCAAGCCATGTCCACCCAGTCACATGACCACCAAGCCATGCCTACCACCTAAGCCACGCCCACAGAATTGGTTGTTAAACATTTGAATCCCACCCCTGTGAAAACTGTAGGAAGTTTCAGGTGTTAAGAACTATTATACATAGAAATAAGCTATCATGATGCTAAGGGCCACAGAGTGGATTATATTTTGTTTCCAAATCTGTTCTTGGCTGCCAGAAATCCCACTTTGTCTTACCTTCCTAGCAGAGTCTGTGGAAGTTAAAACGACTCAGAGGCAGCCATGGTTTAATTTAATTGAGAGCATTACGCAGAAGGAGGCTTAGCTCTGGTAGTAAAAATCCTGGACTATACTACATCTCTGCATGCAGAATTCAGCAAAATGTGCTTCCCTGATGAGCTTGTTCACTATGAGCAGTACTCTTATTTTTTATTTTCGTAAGATGGAACATTGCAAAAAAAATTCCCAGTCCAAATAAAAGTTAACTTATTTTAACAATCATTCCTTGTGTTTCCTGGATCCCATACAATGTCCAAAACCTACACTGAAATGTCCATCTTAATTTCTTTTGTTCCTTGAACCTTAGTTTGAAAAAAAAAAAAACAGGGATCTTTCTACTTATTTCATTTTATGAGAATTGTAGTATCAATGTCTTGCACTCTGCATTTAGGCTGCAGCTGCACTCAACATCTCACTAATGCCCTGTCAGATACCAAAACAGCTCTATCTTTGGTAAGATAGCAATAGCGCTTATACCGCTTCACCATGCTTTACAGCCCTCTCTAAGCAGTTTACAGACTCAGCTTATTGCCCCCAACAATCTGGGTCCTCTTTTTCCCAACCTTGGAAGGATGGAAGGGCAAAGTCAACACTGAGCTGGTGTAGGTCCTACACAGGAAGTTGAGGTATTAATGTGACATTGAATTTCCAATTTGAAATTAGTTCACTTTTGAAGAGCTTTGGATACATTATTGGCTTTTGTAAGAAAAGTGATTATCCATGGAAAGTCAGTTCTGAAAGCTGAGTTAATAATATTTGTCAAACTTCTACCTTTGAACTGGCTTTTTATGAACAGAAACACAACACTGGACTATATGATTCCAGATGATATAGGATTAAGTTGTCAGTATGCACACACACATTGTGTGTGTGTATAAACACATGCATGCATGCACACACACTCACAACATTTTTGACATTTTAATTGTTGTAGAAAAATATTACATCTGAGTTTTTTGTTGTGTATGTTATTTTTTTAACTTTTAAGTTCTTTTTTTCCTTATGCATTTTATAGTTAGTTTGTAACATTTCATGATCTGAAAACTACAGCTTGTTGTTGAAAAGCTTATAATTAAATTAATGGGTATTGTTTTCAATTGCTTACTAGTTTATTTAGAATAAAATGTTAAAAATGCCAAAACCTTTGTCTTGTACTCTATGTGCTGTCACTGCAAAATCCACATGAAGCAATATTATTCATTTCTTCTATATTAGACCTATTTTAGCTTGTAGGTTTAGGTTCCCTGATGTATGTTTTTCTTTCTACATTTTTTTCTTCCTCTGGTTTTCTTTTCTGTGGTTCCTACAGGCACAGAAGAATGCCTTTTCAGGATTATTATAAAGATTCATTGCTTCGCAATAAATCTACAACTGCTGCTTTTGGTAAACTAGTCAATCACTGCCACCCTGAAATTCTAGATATATTAAGTAATCATCCTCCAAAATAGTGAATGGACTCAGCACTTCATAAACCAGTTTCACTAATCTTATTATCATAACTGGCTTCTACAGAAAATCCTTAGCCTTTGCCCTCACCAGCTGACACTGGGTAGCTTTCAGATCATTCTCCCCAGGGATATTTCACAGCACTGGGCAGTCTTAAGGTAGCATTTTTCACTCTACAAATGAAACAGCAGAAAAAGCTTTAGACTTCCCAGTTTTGATGAATGACAAAGAGAATCTGCATAAAATATATGCACTAAAGTATGTATATGAATTTTATATGCATATTAAAAATAAATTCTTTGATATAATTCGGTTGTTGTCACCAGGAAGGGTGGATGTTATTGTTTTTATTGCTTGCATTTTTGGGTTTTTATTCTGGTAAGCTGCCCAAAGTCACTGAGAATGACTGGGCTGCCATATAGATTTTCTAAAATAAATAAATAATAATCTCTCACCTCATACCTGGGAAGACTATTGGTGGATGATTTGCCTGGCTGCCTGCCTGTTCTGAGAATGGTGTCCATTTTGTAGATGATCATTTCTTTACTATACCTACTCTCCATTTTCATTGTATTCATCTTTAAATTTAACTCATCTCCAAACACAGAACATTTTAAATTGGCTATAGTTTGGAAAAATACAGCCTTCCCTGATGCTCTGAGAACTATACTTGCACATGACAATATTCATGGGCTGAGATGATAGAAGCCACCAAATAGTAAATTTGTTTCTTCCTTTCGGAACCATTTTTCTATATTTATATCCCTTTATTCTTTTTTCCCTTCTCTTCCCTTCTTATACAGAAGATCAGAAACTTTTGTAATTTTATAAGGGCGATCCAATACTTTTTCAAAACACCAACCCAAGGCAGCAAATCATCTAGACATTTTGCAATCATCAGTCTTCAACTTTAATATTTGATCTTAACAGCTAATAAAGATGGGAAGCTATGGCCTCTGGATATTGTTGGTGTACAGCTCTCAATCTCCCAGACATCCTGGCCAATGCGAAGGGAAGGATGCTAGCAATGTTCAACAGCTTCTGAAGAGCCATGGTTTCTATGTGGATTTTATAGTTGTCATAGAACTGGAATCTTTTCTATAATTAAAAAAAGGTGGCCCTATGTGCTCCCAATTTAATTTTTGCACGGCCCTGCCTCATTTTTGGTATCATGCATTTTTGCTCTTTCTGAAAATTTAATCTTCAATACTTCTAAATAGGCATCTCAAGTCTCTAATTTGCTCTTAAAAGAAACCCAATGGCTAAAATGCTGAAAAACAGCCAAAAATGTTTCTTTTCTTTGCCCCAGGATACAGTGGTTTATTTTTTTCAAGACAGTTTCTGATTTCAAAAGATTACCCCTCCACCCCACCCCACCCCGGTATGGAGTTAATACAACCTGTATAGGCGGGAGTGGGATTCTACTGGTTCGGACTGGTTCAGGTGAACCGGTAGTTCCAATGAGCATTTGGCCCCATCTACCCACCCCTGCTCTTTTCTGTGCTTTATTTCCTGGTTTTTTTAGCACAGCTGATTTGCGTGGCACGGCAGTTTGCCACGCATCAGCTGTTTTACTCACTGGGGATGCAGCAGAATGTAAGTAATTAAGTTGAAAATGGGCTTTTAAAAATGTAGAGCAGGCACGAAAAGCATGCGCTCACCAAATCAGTTGTTACACCAGTTGAATTGCACCACTGTGTATAGGGTTAGGGATGCTGAACAGCAAGCAAAATGGATTCCTTTCAAAAGTTTTGCCACATTTAAACAAAAAAGAACCCAGTGCTGTATTTGGCAAGCTTTGGGCAAAAAGGGCAAAGACTTTGCCCTTTTACTGAGATGTCCACTTCCAAATAAATAAACTTCAATGGCAAACTCATTAGCACTTGCTGGTGTGTGCTACTTGGCGGAGTCTCTGCTTCTGATTTAGGGTACTGTGACTCTTAGCAACACGCTGAGCAGGTGGCTGCGCCAAAATAGCACACAGGAATGATCTGTTAGCTGAAATAATAGCAGCCAGCTATAAAATCTCACCAAGAGCAGGATGCTCCCATGTGGGCACAAGGAGTCTCTTTGACACATGGAAGGAAGCATTCATCTATCAAGATGTGATCACCCAACCTGACAAATTGACAGTTCCACCCATGCAGGTCCTTTGCCGCTTCATAAGAAATCAGTCTTCCAGCTTCTCTACATGCAACATGAGAGCCAGTGTTCCCTTGCTCTTCCTTCTTTGATGAATATGTGTTCACTACACTCAGGTGTGTTCACCTGTGTTGAAAGACAATCTCTCTCTCTCTCCCTCCCTCCCTCCCTCCCTCCCTCCCTCTCTTTCTCTCTCCCATCTCTACATATGGAGGGTTAGTAATCCAACATCTTAATTTCACTGCAATACAGATGGCAGAGTAGGGTGAATTTAGGGAGTGTAAGGAAAGCCATATGGCACATTCAATCCTTTGGTGACAATTTCTACCTCCAGGATCAGCTACCAGATGATAGGCTTGGCTCTGAGGCTTCCCTGCTTTCCTCCTTCTATGCCTGATTTATTTTGTCTATTTCTATTATAGGAGAAAGTTGTCCTCTGCCTGAAGCAAAGAGGACAAATTCTTTGAAATTTCCCAACAGGATAAAGATTTTGAATCCTTTAGGGCCAAAGCTCATCTGCCCCAGTCCTGATCATCTGGAGCAGGGTTTTCCTACCTTGGCAATTTTAAGACCTGTGGACTTCAACTCCCAGAATTCTTCAGCTAGCAAAGCTGGCTGAGGAATTCTGGGAATTGAAGTCCACAAGTTGCCAAGATTGGAGACCCCTGATCTGAAGGTTTTCCATGGTCAAGTTGTCTTGACGTTAGTGAGGAAAATCTGTTTTCTGATGAATGGCATTATTTAATAGATTAATTGATGTCAAGAATGTGCCCTGTGTAGCTCACAGCGGCTTTATCAAGTTTTATCAAAACATCCCCTGAAGCAAACCCTGAATCTCAAGATGCAAATGTTTCTTCTCAAGAAGACCATTGTTCTCTGTAGATAACAGAAAAGCAGGAAGTAACCTGGCACATTCTCTGTAGATGAGGAAGGAACCTGAGATCGATTATATTATTCTTTTATGTATATGTGTGCATACATCGTTTCCCCCATCCTTTCTGAAATGCATAAATATGAGTGCATTCATGGGCGGGCTTCAAAAATTTTAGCAACAGGTTCTCTTCCCAGTTGCTGGGTGGGCGTGGCCATGATGGGTGTGGCCTAGTCAGCCACCTGCACCACAGGGGTGGGGCGTTTTTGTCCTCCCTGGACTCTGGAGGCTTTCCTTGAGCCTCCAGGTGAGCGAAAATGGTCTCCCTGGGCTCTGGAGACTCTCTGGAAGTGGGAAACGGGCCCGTTTCTGGTCTTCCCAAACTTCTGGGAGGCCTGTTTTTCACCCTCCCTGAGTCTCCATAAGTGCCCTGCACTTACCTGCATCCAAAATGGGCCACATGGGGACTCCTGGGAGGGGTGGGGTGAGGTGAGGTGGGAGGGGCCAGCCAGGAGTGGGGTTTGGGAGTTCTCCGAACCGTGCAGAATCTTAGCTAGAGGTTCTCCTGAACCCCTGCAAACTCCCAGCAGCCAACCCCTGAGTGCATCCCTCTGTGTGCAGGGATGTGTCTCTCACTATTATTTTGGAGGAGACTCCGTCCATTACACACTGTTCACCATAAATACCTTGATTATTTGCTTCAGGTCCTGCATTTTGGTTGCCCACTTTGGAAATTGCCAGGTTCAGAGACTGGTGAAAATAAAGGAAGGGAAAGACAAATCTTATTCCTAACTTCAGAGAGGAAAACTAATCAAACCAAATTAGGGATCAGAGAACTGTAGACCTTATAGCTCTTTTTAATCCACTTAAGAAACATTTTTAACGAACCGATCTAATTCACACTTCTTTGTTATGCCAATGAGAGCACACTTGTCTTTTGGGGGCATAGGCCTCAAATTTATTATAAGTTAACGTACAGTAATATTGGACTCAGATTTGTTTTGAAATGTACCTACTACATTCCAATACATATGGTTGTGTTGAAAAAAGTGTACACTGTATTTGGCAATGTTATATAACAAAGACATTTGCTAGGGAAATTTGTCTATGAAAATAAATAGCCATTTTATACTATTTGCCATTGAAAGAACAAGATGATGTGGAAATACAGATAGATTGCTACAGGTAGCCTTTGATTTACAAAAGTTCATTTCGCGATCGTTCAAAGTTACAAGGCACTGAAAAACAGTGACTTGTGACCATTTTTCACACTTACGACCATTGCAGCATCCTTAGGGTCATATGATCACCTTTTGCATCCTTCTCACAAGCAAAGTCAGTGGGGAAGCCAGATTCACTTAACAGCAGTGTTACTAATTGAACAATGGTGGTGATTCACTTAACAAATGTTGCAAGAAAAGTCATCAAATGGTGCAAAATTCACTTAACAAATTTCTCATGTAGCAACATAAATTCTGGGCTACCTATACTGAACTCTTGGAAACCTAAAATCAGCTGGAAGTAGTCTATTTCCACTACAGATCTCTATTCCTGAATTATCTTTTTTAAAATAAGAAGAGTAAATAATGATAGAAGAAAGCTATGGTTAGATGCAGAATTTGAGGAGGGGGGACTTTTCAAGTTTTAAAAAGTAGCTCCATCTTCCCTGTTCAAAAAAATAAAACTACCATATAAAGTTTTCTTATAAACGCATTAACATTATTTCTGTCTAGTTAGAATCAGTGGCCCTTGTGGAATTATGGACTATCAGATCTTTACCACACAAGGAAAACTGCTAAAACTTTCCAAACTATGAGACGAATCTTTGAGGACATGGAATTATTTATTTATTTAAAAATTCATCTGCTAGATAATGAACCTGATTTATTATTTCCTGAAATCTGCCATATGAACATTGAACAGATTGAAGAAAAATCTGGATTATTTATTGGAAAGATTACATAAAAAGGTGAATTAATTTATTTAATTATTTTTGCTGTTAAACAAAAATAATAAAACTTTGGAAAAGTGTAAGTAAAATCACATAGCTTTGCTCTTGAAGCTGACAAAGGTACAAAATCTGACACTGCCAATTTGTCGGTGTGTTGTCAGTCTGCTCAATAAAATTGTGGCTTTAATCAAGTGACTCAGGTTAAAAATTGGTAATCCGGTGAAAAGGGTTTGCTAGACTTATATTCACAAGCTGAAAAATTGTGTCTTGGCTTCACTCAAGATCAACTCAATTTTTTCATTATAAGGAACAGCCGTTCTCTAAATGTTCAATACTATTTGAAACATTATTTTAAAATGTTTTATATTCCCAAGGGGAAAAAAAGAGTGGCTGCAGGCTGATGCTAGATTAGATGCTAGATCCACATTTCCAGATTTCCACATACATTCTCCACATTCCATTTCTCCCTTTCTTTATCCCAGTTCATTGGCAAATTGAAAAGCATTAAGGTTTGAAAGAAGCAAAGTGGTTCAGTCTTGACACCTACATATCATACTAACCTATGATTGGTGGCCTGTATAGATAAGAAACATATTGGTGGTTTCTATCATGGTGTCAACTTATAAAACATCCATATGCCAGCTTCCAAGTTGACACATAGATCAAAAGATAAAATTTTGAAATCAACAGGTAGCCTAGTCCTCTCTTCTCAAGGTAGTACTGAATAACCTGTATGGTAGTTAGTTAACCAGCATTTCCAGTTCCCTTGACTTCTTCCCCCTACTATAGCCTCCTCCTTCCTGTTCATGCTACCATTGTTTGTTGGAAAATTATTGTTGCCGGTTTTGTCACTAAATTTTCAGTTTAGTTTACAACCAGTTCTTATATCAGATCAGAACAAACATGTGCATTATCCTTCAGATAGAAAAAATATAGTTTGATGTTTATTGAATATTAATTAACATCAAAGACAATGGGAAAAATGGGACCACTGGAAGCACAAATAAGGGGAGAGAGACAGAGAAAGGGGGAGAGAGATGAGCAATGGGCAAATAATAGAACCATCTGAGCATTTCAATCTACACTAGTTGTATTTCTCTTTCAAAAAGCAGAGAACATTTTATAGTGCTTGTATACAATATTGTGGAATAGACTATCCCAAAGGGAATGGCATTTGGATATTCCAGCCTTAACCCTTTAATGTTCCTAATTACAGTAGAACAAGGCAAAACAGGATGCCAGGTGATCCCTCCACTATTCTCCACCACAAAAAAAAAAAAAAACAATTTGCTGGATGTGTCCAACTCTACTACAGTCACTCTCAATTCCTGTTTCCAATCTCCCAAAGTATCCCTGCCAACTTCTGAAGGCTACTTCTGCAGAAGAACAGCCTCAATTGGATGACCAGAGTCCTAGAGATGGTTGACAATCTTTGAAGTAGAGGACAGAACAACAGGAAGGGAGTAGTAGATAACTTTATGGAGGGAGGAATGAGATGGCTGCAGGGAAGAAACAACAGCAGAAATGAGAGATATGGTAGCAGTTTCACTTTTGACTGTTCTTATGTTCCATTGCAAAGGGATGTGATGGCTCAGTGGCTAAGACGTTGAGCTTGTTGATCAGAAAGGTCTGCAATTCGGCAGTTCAAATCCCTAGCACCTTGTAATGGAGAGAGCTTCCATTACTTATCCCAGCTTCTGCCAACCTAGCAGTTCGAAAGCATTTAAAAATGCAAGTAGAAAAATAGGGACCAACTTGGTGAGAAGGTAACAGCGTTCTGTGCACCTTCAGCACTTAGTCATGCTGGCCACGTGACCATGGAGATGTCTTTGGACAGCACTGGATTTTTGGCTTTATTTTATTTATTTATTTTTATCAACTGCTTGCAAGATAATAGGTATAAGTAAAAGCAGTTATGACTACATGGATACATATAAGAAAAATAAAAGAAACAATAGGACAGGGACTGTAGGTACATTGGTGCACTTATGCATGCCCCCTACAGACCTCTTAGGAAAGGGGTGAGGTCAATAGTAGACAGTCTAAGATTAAAGTTTGTGAGGTTTGGGGAAAAAACCACAGAGTCAAGTAGAGTATTCCAGACATTGACTACTCTCTTGCTGAAGTTGTATTTCCTGCAATTAAGTTTCGTGCAATTAACCTTGAGTTTGTATCTATTGTTTGCTCTTGTGTTGTTACGGTTGAAGCGGAAGTATTCATTGACAGGTGGGACATTGCAATGTATACTTAGATCGGACTGAAGGCGGCGTAGTTCTAGGTTTTCTAGGTCCAGAATTTTTGAGTCTGGTGGCATAAGGTATTCTGCAACGAGTAGAGGAGTGGAGAACTCTTCTTGTGTAATAAATAAAGGAGATGAACATTGTCCACTGGAACAAGAAATGACTAGCATGTATGTGCAAGGGAACCATTACTTTTATTTACCTTTATGCTCCATTGCATTGCCAGATAGATTAAGAGCTGCCATGCTTAAACTTCACACAGAGCTATGACAAGACTAGTCAGACTCTGGTTTCTGTCTCTGTTCTTGCAACACACTAAGCCATTTTTTTAGGTAAATATGCATTGGGCACTATTTAAACTGGATTGCCTAGGAAAATAGTTTAGTTTAGTTTAGTTGACTTTATTGTCCTTGCACCTCGTACAATGAAAAAAAAACCATATTCAGTGCACATTATGACCATGACCATGAAAATAAACACAAACACACATCCTTCACCCTTCATACATTGAACTGGAAACCCCTGACACCTCACCAACACTGCACTATACAGCAGAATTCAAAAGAGCTACTGCCCTGGGATAGAAGCTCTTTTTCAGCCTATTTGTCCTTATTTTTATTATTCTGTACCATCTGCCAGATGATAATAGTTAAAAAAAAGGGTTCCCAGGATGAGATGGATCTTTGAGAATGTTTTGAACTTTCTTAAGGCAGTGGGAACTATAAAGCTCTTCCAAAGAGGGGAGAGGGCAACCAATGATCTTCTGGGCAATGACATTAACCCTCTGAAGTGCTTTCCTATCTGCCACTGTGCAATTGGCAAACCATACAGAGGTGTAGTATGTTAAAATGTTCTCTATGGGGCAGCGGTAGAAGGTCACCAGCAGTTTCTCATTCAGTTGTTGTTTTTTGAGAAGTCTCAGGTAGTATAATCTCTGCTGGGCTCTTTTGCTCAGTGCTGCAATGTGGGCACCCCAGGTCAGGTCCTTTTTCAGAGTAACACCCAGAAACATAAAGCTGGCCACTTGCTCCACTCGGTCTCCAAATATAGTTACACATGAAGTTCATCTTTAGATATTGAACTAGAAGAATGGATGCCCAAGGTAGAATCAGAGGGAACGATATGTAGAAAAATGTAGGTTTCCTAAAAGCCCTTTTGAGTTATGAGATTCCTTCACTTTATGGGTGCTGTAATGTTCCTAATTTCCCCAGACTAAATGGGGGTTTGATCAGGGGTGGGATTCAAATTTTTTAACAACTGGTTCTGTGGGTGTGGCTTAGTTGGTGGGCATAGCTTAGCGGTCATGTTACTGGCTGGGCGTGGCCAACTGAACATCACTCACATCGGGGCATGCATCTCCTTGCCTGGCCTCTCATGACTGTGGGGATGTTGCAACAGTCGTAAGTATGAAAAATGGTCATAAGTCACTTTTTTCAGTGCCATTGTAACTTTGAATGGTCACTCCACACAAGCAAAGTGCCAGTAAAGGAAGGAAAAAAAAACTCCAGAGAAGTTCTTAAGACAGGAAGTCTAGTCCTGCCCAAGAACATAATAAGGGTTAACAGAGAGGCAGTTTCTGGAAGCAACACCAGAATGTTTCCTTCCTGCCTTCCTTACAGGATTAGGCCAGTAATTTCTTCTAACAACCGGTTCTCCGAACTGCTTAGAATGTTAACAACTGGTTCTAACCAATAGGTGTGAACTGGTAGAATCCCACCCCTGGGCTTGATCTAAGTGAACCCTTCAGATTCTAAACTGAATCTGAATTTGATTTGATAAGTTTACATGCTTAATAATTCCTGATTTGGAAGTCATGAGACGTCTGCGAGTGTAGAAGCTCCTGGGAATGTCTGATTCACAATTACTGTCACATGCACCATTGAATAGGACATACATGCATCTGTTAGATACTTTTCAGCTTGTGTTGAGCATAATTTACCACTAATAAAGAAATAAACAAATGGAGAAGGCAATGCAATTAACTAAACAAGCAACGTGGTAATAAAATATTAGCTAGAGATACAAAATTGAACTACAAAAAAAACATGTGCTTTCTTAGTGTTTTCTGATGTATCTCCTGTGTCCAATGGGTGCTTTTTGATTGGTGATGCCCAGAACATCCAAAGGTCACATCATAAACATTTGATAAATGATTAAATCTCAGAGACATAGCATCTCTCAGTTCAAAACAAAGATAATTGTATGTAAACCTTCAACTGTCGCCAACCTAGAAGTTTGAAAGCACACAAATGCAAGTAGATAAATAGGTACAACTTCAATGGGAAGGTAACAGTGTTCTGTGTGCCTCAGCATATAGTCACGCTGGCCACATCACCAGGGAAGCATCTTTGGACAATGCTGACTCCCTTAGCTAAGAAGGGGGGATCAGCAGTGCCCATTAGAATTGGACAAGATCAACAGCAAAAAGAACTCCAAGGCAGGCATATACCTCAAAGAAACTTTTATTGGGACGTATCATATTGGTGCAGTGTTGGTGAAAAACCAGTTCTACTTTCCTGTTTTTACATCCATTTAAAAGTAAAAGTTTGTAACTTCCCCCAGAGTCACCATGATCCAATCAGTCACATGATCCAATCAGCACACAGTCTAGTTGTTGGGTGACTTCAGTTTCTACCTTCCGAACCCTTGCAGCATGTCCTTGATTCCCAGGAGAAAGGATTTTGTTTTGGCTAAAGAACCCCAGTTATCTTTACACCCCTTCTCCCTGCCCCTCAGCTCCAGGCTTTGTGAAGCCTGAAACCATGTGAAGAAAAATCCCTATAGATAAAACTACAGAAAAGAAAATGGCCACAGCAGTGGTGGGATTCAAATTTTTTTTACTAGTGGTTCTGTGGGCGTGGCTTGGTGGGTTCGGCATGGCTTGGTGGCCATGGAAGAGGAAGGATATTGTAAAATCCCCATTCCCGCCTCATTTCAGGGGAAGGTTGCTGTAAAATCCCCATTCCCTCCTCACCCCACTAACCTGCTTTCCAGCTCTGTTTTCCTGTGCAGGGCAACAAAAGAAGACCCAGCCAATCAGCTGGGACTCGGGAGGCAGAGAATAGATGGAGGCAGGGCCAGTCAGAGGTGGTTTTCGCCGGTTCTCCAAACTACTCAAAATTTCTGCTACCGGTTCTCTAGAACTGGTCAGACCCTGCTGAATACCACCTCTGGGCCACAGCCAGGTCAGCTTCAGGGGTGACAATAACTTTGGTCTATAGCAGGGCTGTCAAACTCCCGTCCCATGAGCTGGATGCTTCACGCGCTTGCCACGCCCACGCCTGGTTTAGCGAAGGGGAAAAAGTCCTGATATGTCATGTGACACCACCGTGACAACGTGAGTTGGACACCCCTGGTCTATAGTATCATTTGGGATGGTGGAACACATGTGTCTCTTTGCTTGCCTGTTTCATACACTGTATCCTAACTGCCTTGAAATAAAAAGAAAACTGGTTTAAGTCTGCATGTTTTGATGTATTTTATGAACTCAAGCGATGGATCAACAATATGTTTTAGCTAATTAACAAAAGAGAAATAACATGGTCACTGCTCCAATTTGACAATGTTTATCCATGTGGCAGAGGTCAGGGGCTTTGTGCATTTTAACAATCTACTCTGAGGAAAGCCCAATAAATTCATTATGACCTACTCCTGGGTTAATTAAGTGGCAATAACAACAGTGTATGCCTATTCAGAAATAACTCTTATTGAATACAGTAGGGTTCCATTTCAGAGAAAGAGATAAAATACACACTTAAAGAATTAATATCAATGTCCATGCTAATTAGAATCTTTTTAAATTGGCATGGAAATGAAATATATAGGCTAAGAGGGTTTTTTTAAACCTTTGGAAATGTACTTATAACATGTATTCATATAGAATTCATAGTCATCAAATTAATTTTACTCGGATTTCAGGAGAGACATTATCCTTTAAAAAAAAGTATGCTTCATTTTTGCCAGCTCCTGATAGGAAGCAAGGGAGAAAGAGATTCTACATTTGTAAATATTCTTTTGGCATTTTGATGATAAACTGCTAAGCTGTTCAAGGGAGAGTTTTCAAGTCAACTGTAATTCAATAGTTCCTGAGTTGAGCTTCTGCTACTAGAATCAGATTTAGTGTAACAGAACTACAGTTAAGTATCCAGGTATTGATTGCAGACTAATCAAAAGCAAATACATTTTCCGGCATTTAGCTGCTTTTGGCCAGTCAGTAATAAGATGGGGCCAAACTCAGACCTAATGTAACCTCATTCAGATACTTTGATAACCCTGGGAATACATGTGATATGTCTAGGTTTTTGATATGTGGTGTTTTGTTCGGAAAACACACGAGGTAGACCGGGTTCCAACAACAAATACTTTATTCTTTAACTAGTTAGTAAATAGGAACACTTGGCTGAAGCCGAGGCCAGCCTTTTATACAGGCTGGCTTGCCTGCTTGCAGCCAATGGCAGTTGTTTAAATTTGCCGCCTTTTAGCAGCTCTTTGGATTGGTTCCTAGTGAACCAATCCAATGCTTAGTTTATTTGACCAATCAGGTTTGCAGATTTGGAGTCCCCCACTTTACATATAGAACATGTGGCGCTTTTGAATCAGGATGCTTCATATTCTATGCCAAAAATGTAACTAAGGTCTCTCTCTCTCTCTGAGAGAGGGAAAGAGGGAGAGGGAGAGGAGGAGAGAAAGCATGTGTTCTGGAGACTGCCTAAACAAAATTGTTTGGCATGGTTTTCCGAATTACTTTGACTTGGCCTTCTTCCTACAGATGAGAGAGTGGCGTAGAGTTACCATATTTAGGTTGCAAATACCCAAATGTCACACTTTTTGCTCCCATCCAAGTACTATTACAATTTTTTGTAAGATCCGGAGGTTTATACATGAGATTCCACAACAGAGTCTGGAATATTGCTAGCATTAGTTATTGGCTTCCTTTAAAATACGCAAACTTGCAATTGCCACTGAGAAGATAACAGCAAGAGAGAAGTTTAGTATCCTAGCAGGACCGAGGTAACTCAGGATTTTGATCACCCCTGAAACTCACAGGGTAACTTTGGCAGTCTCTCTCTCTCTCTCTTTTTTTTTTTTTTCTCTCTCTCTTTCTCTCTCTCTCTCTCTCTCTCTTTTCTTTTTCTTTTTTTCAGTTGCAGCCCAGTTTACTTTGAAAAATTGTCAGAAAGATCAAATGGGTGGACATCCCCATGTAAGTCTCCTTGAGGTCTAATAAATTAATAAGTCACTCATAGCTTCATAATGATAATGCCTACTGAAAAGCTAAGCTGGTACAAATGTGATTAATCATGTATATATGAATCGAGTATGGCATTGAAAAAAAGTAAACTATTTTAAATCGACAGCTCTTTAATGAGAAGTGTGTAGTACTGCTATTTTTTACTAATTGGGACTCATGCATTTATTACATTGACATGTGTAGTTTTGAGCCAAAATGTCTTTTTAGAGTCAAATATCAGATTAAATGGGATAATGGGACCCTCAAACACTTGTGTTTGCCTGCTTCCTTTATTTTTTTTTACCTGGGCATAATGTGCTTTTGTTTTGTAAATTACGAGTGGCTTAATTTTGTCTATAACATTTCTTTGCAAAAAACCATATACATCCATAACGAAAAAGTAAATTCTGTGAACATTTTTTGTCTTGGAAAATCCATGTAGTTTTCTTGGCAGCAACTTGCCCCTTTTAGGAATACAGATAGCTGCCTTACTACAGAGATTCAGTGTTTGCTTTAGCTGGCCATATTCTTCAGGGCTTCTTAAAGCAGAAGCCTTCTATGACCAGTATGGTATAGTGGTCAGAACCCATAAATGGGGACCAAGGAAAACTCATCTGTAAGTTTTCCTTGACCATGTGATTGACTATTGGCCAGCTGGTATTGCTCAGGACATCCGACTTTACAAGATTTATATTTGCAACGTTAAAAATGGTTCCAAGACTCCTGTCTTGGGCCCCTTAGTGAAAGACAGGATGTAAATGCAACAGGAAAATAAGCAAGTAATCTACCTAAATTTTCTTGAACCAACAACCTTGAATGAAGCCTACAGAGTCTTCCCAAAGCTTGCCATCAAATTGTCATTTGTTTAATGTAACCAAAGACAATTTACAAAACAAATGGAAAATAACTTCATCAACTATATTTAATTAGTGGAACTGATACTGAAATATGAATTATATCTCTTGAAGCTGGTGAGTGGTCTAAAAACATGAAAAATAAGTAAGTAAATAAGTAATGTTGGAAGAAATATCCTTCTGGGTTCAGTTCCAAATGGGGAAAAAGACACTGGATTCATGGAAATTGCGTGGAAAGAAGGTTTAATGGTGGACAGGACCACATGCCTTGGAGTTTTTATACCCTCTGTTGGGTCCCACCTTATTTCCTGTTCCTGTATAAGAAATGACAGTCCATTGGCTGTCAGACTCCCAGGGACGGGAAGTCTTAACTAACTTTGTAGACTTTGTCTGGACCACATGGCTTCACCTGAGTATTGGCTGATGCAATCTTCCCAGGTGCCATGTGGTGAGATGAGTAATACTATCATTTCCTGAGGGCCATGTCTTAACCCATCATTCTGGAGCCAGGGAAATATAATATTCTGCCTTTTTAATATTTCCTAGGATATTTCATTTTTTTAGGAGAGGGGTAAGTGCTAACTTTCAACAATAATCAATCTCCCCTTGCTGTTTTTGGAGGGTGGAGTGGCCTGTAACAGGCTATTCGAGAGCCAAACGAAGCTTTTAGTGTGAAAATGTTATATCTTCATTTCTAAAAGACATACTGGACTGGAACAGACCTTCTGTATCCAATATGTCTAAATATGTCTGAAGCACAGTTTGCTCAATTTGTTTGCTCTTTAATGAGAAACAAAAGGAAGGAATTTTTCACATTCTGGGAAATGCTTCACCCTTTTACTTTCCTACTGTTATTCACAGGTTCAAATTTCATTTGCTCCCTTTGGACTTTTCAACTGTGGTTCTGAAAGACATAAGAGAACAAGAGCAGAAATACAAGATCTTTGACATTTGTGAAAAATGCAACCACTACTTAAAGAAAATGTAAGCTTTGACTCAGCAGACCATCTTCTGCAAAATAAGATGAATGGAAAGGAAGAGCCAAGAGCATAGTTGAGCCGCAGATGCCCCAGGAAAAAAAAACCAAATATAAGAAGAAGGGAGGAGAAAGAAAAGAATATTTTGTCTGTCATCTTAACTTGAAATACTGAAAAAGCTTCTGGGATTTTGAATCAGAGTGACACAGATAAAAATCACTGCAACATTTTTATTAACTTTTAAAATCTGCATATGTACACACACACACACACACACAGACACACACACAGACAGACACACACAGACAGACAGACAGACAGACACACACACACACACACACACACACACACACACACACACATATATATATATATATATATATATATATATATATATATATATATATATATATATATTGTTTTCATAGATTTTCACGGGTACAGGTATGCAAGTCTTGGCATGTTCAGGTCTTTTCCCATGTAAGATTGAGAGCATTTTGGCAACATTTCAGCGAGGTCCCACTTGCCATCTTCAGGCTGTGCTTTCAGCTTCGTGCTTGTGCAAGCAAAGCATGATTGGAGCTGCCATCTCCCTATATATATATACTGGTGGGGAAGTTGGCTGTGTTGTCATTTCTTGATTGGTTGATGGAGTTGATGTTTACAGATTGGCTGGCTTTTTCGTAAGAACATATGTGGCTGAAGTGAAGCCATTGAAATAGACAAACACTCTCATAACATGAATAAATGGGATGATGACTCCCACCTACCAGACATCTGGAAACTAGCTCTTATCAACAAACGAGTCCCAACCACGAAAACCAAAACTGGACCCAAAACAAGACATGACACCACCACCATTCTCCCTCACCAGACTCAAACCCAAACCCATCCCATAGATGAAAGATAAACCACCGTCCAGAAACCAGACCACGAGTGCATCACCATCTGCCACACACCCCAACCTCCAAACCAAGCAAACGAAAACACGCCATGAACACATAGCCAGGCCTCAAACTCAGAGCCAAACCAAAACCAGGAAAATCACATCACAGCCACCTGCTCAGGATATCAAATCACAGTACTCAGGAGGTTACACCACAAAACCTCAGGATGTTGCAACACAGCCAACGAGGTATGAGAGGTATCAGAGGGAGTCTGTTTGTGCCCAGGTGTTTGCCTTGCTTGTGGTGTGGAGATCTTTCTATTTGAGAGTGCAGGCTTCCAAATGATTGACAGTCTGGTGGAATCATCTCTTCTATTCATGCTGTCAGGTCTTTTTTCAATCTCTATGGCTTCTCTGATAATTCTGTGGCTGGGGTTTTCTATAAATTTTCTACATTTTCTAAATCACCAGCTTGATCCACAAAAACACACGAAGACATAATAGAGACCCAGAAGATGAACAGACCTATAGAACAGCTGTCCTGCCCTACATAAGAGGTACCACAGATAAAATCAGTAAGATACTACACAGGCATCACATCAAGACTGCCTTCAAAACAGACAAAAAAATAGCAGCCATCCTGAGGAACCCCAAAGACAAAATTGACCTGGAAAACCAAGGCATATACGAAATTCCCTGTACATCATGCCCGGCCACATACATTGGACAGACCAATAGAAGAATAAGTACCCGCCTAGAGGAACACAAAAATGCAGTAAAAAAGCTGGAACACACCTCCTCACTAGTCCAACACATGAAAACCACAGGTCACAACATCAACTTCAATGGCACTAAAACCCTGGCCACTATAGAAAACCCCAGCCACAGAATCATCAGAGAAGCCATAGAGATTGAAAAAAGACCTGACAGCATGAATAGAAGAGATGATTCCACCAGACTGTCAATCATTTGGAAGCCTGCACTCTCAAATAGAAAGATCTCCATGCCACAAGCCAGGCAAACACCTGGGCAAAAACAGACTCCCTCTGATAGCTCCAACCTAACCCCCCCACCAGGCACCCAGGTGAAACCCAGCTTGCTCATGAAGAGCAGCTTGCTAATGAAGAGCAGCCATCCCTTCACACGGAGCCAAGCTGCACTAAAAGCCTCCAACACAAGAACAGACTGTTGCCAGCCAATCAAAGCCACAAAACAGACAGAAGAAACCAGGAACACCAATCAATCAAACTCCAAGTCCAATGAAACAGGTCCAGGCTCCCAACCAATCAGAATGGACCAGCCTCAAATTTAAAACCAGGAGCTGTAAGACCCATATCCATACAGAAGCCTGAAGATGGCAGATGAGATTCTGCTGAAACGTTGCTACAACTTTAACAGAACTACAATGACGTGGGATAATACCCGAAGGAAGCTAAACAGCACATATATATATATGTATGTATGTATGTATGTATGTATGTATGTATATGTATATGTATATGTATATGTATATGTATATGTATATGTATATGTATATGTATATGTATATGTATATATTTATTTATTTGCATAAAGCAAGCAACATGAAATGATGGACAATTCTGTACATAAAGCATTAAAGAAAGAAAAGAAAAATGTGCAAGGCATATATATTCACAAATTTGTATTCATCAATATTATGTCTACATAAGCATTTCAATAAAAGCTAGTGACATTTCATTATAATCCTCTATATCTAATCTATGTCAATAAATAATTAATTCATATGTTGCCAATAACATGAATTAGGTAAACTGTGTAGTAGTTGGGATATTTTTTATCTATCTAAGGCAGAAGAAGAAATAACAGCATGGGGAATCTACTTTGCCCATTTGAGACTTTTTCAAATATTAAATTGATAGTATCTGAAATAGTATATATTATGCGATAATCCAGATCCCAGAATAAAAGATGATCATATGGAAAAATTAGCTGAAAGCTTGGGTGTAGACTTTGGATCAACGAGTAGACAAAACTGGTGAGTTTGTATTATTTTCCATTCTAAAAGACATATATTATCAGTCTAGCATAAGTCAAACTTGTGGCCTGCGGGCCCGATGCATCATATGCTGGCCCCACCCCCATCCAGTTTAGCAAAGGGGAAAAAAGTCCCAATATGTCATGTGACACCACCAGGATGATGTGAGTTTGATACCCCTGATCCAGCACAACTCAGTGGCAGGATTTACAATTAGAATATATATTGGTGTTCCAATTTGGACCTGCAGTATTTTCAGCCTTGGTTGCATCTAATCTATTATAAGTCCTCATTAAACTCTGTGACACAACCCTCCCCCTACAATTACTCCAAATAAATTTTTTTAGTGATGGGTCAATTTAATATGTAAACTTTAATGGTTGAATGGAATAAAGAATCAGGGGACAATGTTAAGAAATGCTAACATCAATATTAAAAACTTCAGTAGATTACATGTCATTCAATAATAATCTTTTGGGCTCCATTGCACCTATACAGCAAAGGCCTGAGAAAATCATTATTTTCTTAAAAATGCAATCAGATTAATGCTTCATTTGAACATATATTTATACAGTGTCCTGTCTTTGTTCCTTCCAGGGGTGATGTTCTGAAGTTATGACTGTCAAATATCCATTGTGGAGGAATCCCAAAGGTGTTTTTTCAAGAGGCAACTAGACTTGGTTTTTCCTTGAAGATGTTTTGCTTCTCATCCAAGAAGCTTCTTCAGTTCTGATTGGATGGTGAGGAATGAAAAGATTTGTACTCCTTGCAGACAGCTGGTCAATTTGCATTCTTTAGAGAGTCTTTGGAGGTTTATCTGAGTTCTCAGGGTTACCTGAGTAGTGCAAATGGGTGTGAAGTGAAATGTCTTCAAAGAAAACCCAGAAAGTCCAGTTGCCTCTTGAAAAAGCACATTTGGGACACCCTGGATGTCTGAGCACAACCTGGATGACTGAGAATCTCCATAGATATTTGTGGAGAAATGTCCAGATGTTTTCATATCTTCCAAGTATGAACTCAATTGTCCAAGTTCAGATTCTCAGTTGTTCTTATTGTTTTGAACTACGTTCCTAACATATGGAAGCTGACATCTGGACAAATTCTATGTTGATATAGTTGATCACACAGTCAGCCAGATGTTTAGACTGGCTTTGGCATTTTTATTCACCTATAGTTGTAAGAAGTAATCACGCACGCACGCATGCACACGCACACACACACACAGTCCTAGAAAATGAAATATTTTAGAGAACATTAAAAGAGACAGAATATTGTATTTCCCTAAAGGAGAAATGGAAAAACATGTTCTTAAAGGCAGAAAGCAACCCCAGTCTTTCTTTATGGCTTTCAGTGGATGTCTGAAGTCTTTAAGAGATGGATAATTTGTGCCCATTAAGAAATCCAGGCCAACCTATTCACAAACAAAACACCTTCACTTCAGAGATGGGATTAAAATTTATATTTCCTTCCACCCAAATTCTAAGAACAGGACATGACCTTTAGGACACAATAAAATTAACCCACCACAATTGGAATAGCAAAAGACACCAGGCTCACTACACTGCACAACCCCTGCAGCATTTCAGAAACTGTACAAAAATCCTTGCACTCATCAAGCTAATTTGTCAGTTGTCCCAGAACCACATGCTGGTTCTACTCAGAACCTGTTTTTCCAACCAGCCTACATTTTATTTCCAGCACCTTTCTCCCAGCTTGGAACTGAACCAGATGGATTTTTCTTCCTACAAAGTCCTTCCCATTTCAGTTTAGATCATGTTTTTAGTGTTAGATTACAAGGTCCAGCAAAAGCAGAGATTTTGCATTGTGTCTTTAAAATTCATCTAAGGATCAGAATTAGAATAGGGACCTTGGAGGTCTTCTAATCCAGCCTCCTGCTCAAACAGGAAACCCTATATCATTTCAGACAAGTGACTGTCCAGTCTCTTCTTAAACACTTCCAGGGATGAAGCACCCACAGCTTCTGAAAACAAGCTGTTCCACTGGTTAATTGTCCTCACTGTTAGGAAGTTTCTCTGTAATTCCAGATTGCTTCTCTCCTTGATTAATTTCCATCCATTGTTTCTTGTCCTGCCTTCTGGTGCTGTGATGACCCAGGGTGGGATACAAAACAAACACAGTCACAGAAAACAGGTGAAGCCCCTTTTATTCCTTCAGTTTGCTTCCAAGCTAGGAATCTCTTTGACAGAAGACCAAAAAAAAAAAAACCCTGCCACACAGTTGCATGAAGAAGAAAAAAAACAACAACACAAACCAGGCAAGAAAAGGGCTGGAAGATGTCCACAGATAACACACACTGGGAAGGACACCAAACTCAGAGAGGAACTATAAACTAGAGATATTTACACAATTTGTTTCCAGCGTTTGCCAGTATGCACTTATCCAGTTGTCACAAACTCTTATCCAGTTGTCACAGCTGCAACCCATATAGAGGATCAAGACCCTCTCCTCCAGAGGAGACCATATCTCTCCCTTATCCTCTCCTCCCTGTGTGCCCTAGGATGGATAGGGGATGGGCCTGGGTCTTCCTCTGACTGCCCAGCTGGCCTCTGTCCTTCCCCAACCTCCTTCACAACCTCTGGAGCCATACTTCCACTGCCTGTCAGTTGTTCCTCCTCTTCCTCAGACTCAGTCTCCACCAGTGGCGTAACAGATAATTTTTGGGGGGAAATTATCTGTCTTGTCACTCATTCTTCTCTCTAATATTCTCTTCCCCGATGGGGTTAAATGAAATCCTCCAATACGAGTGCCTTCCCATGCTAGCTCTATCATAATTTGCTTTTGCTTTATATGCTAAAAAGAATTGCTGCTTTCTGACCCCAGATGTTGTTTTACAGCCTGTGAAGGACTATTGGTGTGCCTGAAGTGGCTTATATTGTATCCCTCTTGATGGATAATCAGGAATTAAAGCTTCTGTCATCAGGCTTTCCTGGCCTCCTGCAAACAACACCATTCTGTACACAGCTGGATAGGTGCTTGTATATTTGCTTTTGTCATTTGGCCAAAGACTCTTCAGCCCCATCTAGAGGCAACAGGCCTAAGAAACAATTCTGCAAGGACTAGATCACTCTATATATACTGTATTTTTATATAGGTTCAGTTCCTGCTGATGGGGAAACAATGTCTGTAGGATTGAGATGGCCACATAGCTCATAGGATACTACTGGACAGTAATTGGTCATGTAATACAATCAAACATTTGCATATTTTCTACTCTGAGGCAAAAATGAATACTTGTAGGAAATACATTTCACTACAAAATCACTACACACTATCCTATTCAATTTTTGTCAGTGCTTCATTAAAAAAGTTACCTGGGAAATCCACATTCCTGTTAGGTAAACTTTTCACAAATTTCCAGCAATATATTTATTTATCTATGGCAGAAGTCTCCAAACTTGGCAACTTTAAGACTTGTGGACTTCAACTCCCAGAATTCCTCAGCCAGCATAGGTGACTGAGGAATTCTGGGAGTTGAAGTCCACAAGTCTTAAAGTTGCCAAGTTTGGGAATCCCTGATCTACGGTATCTGATTCATTTTTAGGTAATTGTCCCAAAATATGCATTTCTGCTGCACGCTTCCTTATGCTTCAAATTACAACTTCTTTAAGCTCTGATACATTAAAATGCCACTTAATTCTGATTTATGGTTTATCAGCGTAGCTCTTGAAGTGCACGTTGATTTTATCCAGCCCATCCAGACATAGGCCAATTTTGCAACTTTTCTAGACTCATCTGTCCCAGACACTAACTCAACTTGCATGCTTTTCTTTCTCTGTGAAAGTATGGATGCATGCATTTTTAACACACAGTCCTTATTCACTGTCCTTGTTGTTTTAAAATGTGTTGGGCATTTGGCTGAAGCTATCAATAACATCAAAAGTTAAAATATTTAGTTTGATGAAAAAAAGGACTAAGGGTGCCATGATAGCAGTTTTCTACTATCTCAGGGGCTGCCAAAAGAAAAGGAAGTCAAGCTGTTCTCCAAAGCACCTGAGGGCAGTACAAGAAGCAATCGATGGAAACTAATCAATTTAGAAGCAACTCAGAACTAAAGAGAGATTTCCTACCTGAAAAATATACCATGGAAAATGGATATTTAGTTATTCATTTATTGACTTCTGCTAGAATTATATTTGCACAAAACTGGAAGAGTGAAGAGATACCTACAGATGAGAATGCGATTGGGAATATACTAGAATGTGAGAAAATGAATAGATTAACATTGGCAATTAAGAAGAAAGATCAAATTGAATATTATATGGTATGGGATTTATTCTATCAATGGTTAAATAATAAAAATGGAAGTTAGAAATAGGGAAACAAAATAAAGATGACATATTAAAAGAGATAAGTTAATGTGATTACTAATATCTTGAATACTACTACGTTAACATTGTATAATCAATCAGTACAATTAATAGGTGGACATTACTAGGTTAAATATTGCAGAATTAATATGCAATGAAGGATGTTGTAATTTTGATTATTGTTTAACACAGATGTTTGTACCCAGACAACACACTGTTCAACTGAAGAGGGAATGATTGTATTAAAAATTAAAAATATATATAAAAAAAACTAAGGAGAAATTTCCTGACAGTTAGAACAATTAATCAGTGGAACAACTTGCCTCCAGAGGTTGTAAATGCTCCAACACTGGAAGAGATTTTTAAGAAGAGATTGGATAACCATTTGTCCGAAGTGATGTAGGGTTTCCTGCCTGAGAAGGGGGTTGGACTAGAAGACCTCCAAGGTTCCTTCCAACTCTGTTGTTCTATTCTATCCTGTTGACATAAATGAAAGGGCCTTAATACATGAGAGTAGCTCTGCCATGTGACTTTTGTGATGAAACAACAAAGTTTGGATCTGGTCACCCTGAAAAACTGCATGGATGCACTGGGGTCACTGTAGCACTCTGGAGCTTTGTGTCACTTCCAGTTGAATATACCTGAAAGTGCTTGGAAAAGGGAGGTGAAAAGACAGGTCTGGGCATTTTATTTTGAGAGCAGAGGTTTTCTATTCTTAGCTGCTGAAGGAAGCTGGTGTTTGGGCTTGCTTGTCGATGCCACTATAAGATAGCTTGTGGCACTCTCATTTTTCTTTCCTCCCTCAGGAGCTTCAGTCAGATTGAAACAGGATGAGACATGAAGCTAGTCCATTGCCTTGAGTCTTCTTGTATCTTCTGCTCATTGATGGAGAAGTTGGCACTCCATTTTCTCTGCTTCCCTCCTCGTGTGGAAGCAAACAAACTGAAATGGAAATAGTTGGTATTGCAGGAGCCAATCAGAGTTGGTCACCGGGACCAGAGGTTTTGCCTTATGAGCTTTCAGATTCGTGCTGGAGACCATCTTCAAGGAACTTCGCTCTGAAATTCCCCTGACGAGAGACGTTCCCTGAAGATTGTCTCCAGGATGAATCCGAAACCTCTGAAGACAAAACCTCTAGTCCCGGTGATTGACCCAGATTGGATCCTACAACATTGTTCTAAGACATTTATGTGCACTTTCATTCACGGTTGATATTGTTTTTATTTGCTAGGCACAGGAGCAAACAGTATCAACAGTTCACCAAAGTATAGTGCAGGTCTGAACTAAAACAGCAATAATCAGTAGGCTTACTAAGGAATATTCCTGTTGAACTCAATGGGATTTACTTCAGAGAAAAAGGCTTACTTGGAAACTTCGAGGCTGCCATATTCAGTGCCTGGGAATTTGGGAGGGGGGATCTCACAGTGGGGTAGAAAACTAGACACAACAACATTCTTTCTCAGAGAGTCAAGGACATGTTGCCCTGCACCTGGGGGGGAGTGTCTCGAGGAATATCTCCAGTTGGGACAAAGATTTGGTTGGGCCATGTGATGGACTTATGAATGCAGTGGATGGATCTTTGATTTCTCTTTTGGGAAGGGAACACATGGAACTCTGAGATTTGGGTTTTCCCAGATGTGCCAATGTGACAAATTTAATAAAATGGAACTTTGAGGAATTGTTGTCTTGGAGTTTATTGGTTTGGAGTTGGTTAGTTGGAATGCTGACGCTTAGGATTGCACTATAGGCTTTGTTCTGGACAGCTACTCTATAGAAAAGCAAAGTAATAAGAACAATCTGCATTGTGGCATTTTGTAGGTTATGAATCTCAGCCTTCCGGTTTTGTTATCCTTTTCAAAGCTTCTCAGTTTTCCTGGTTGTACAAAGACCATTCAGAAAGGTTCAACAGAAGCTTCCATGTGTTGTATTAATCAAGCTTGGCATTTCTATTACACTATGGATTTTATACAGTGTAATATAAAACAGGTTTCTATGCAGAAAAAAAACCTTAAATGTGCCTACTGCTCATGTCAAGACAAATAGATATTATTGATATTTGCACATATAATAAATTATATAAATGCAAAAACCTTGTTATTGAGCTTTTCCTTTAGAGAGGGAAAGATATCAATTACCCTATATTCATGAAGAAACATAATATTATTTGCTCTACACAAACTCCCAGATTTTTGAGAGAAAAGCAAAGTATTAATACTAGTACAGTATAGTAATAATAATAGTAATATTTTTTTGCAAAGTGTTTCCAACCCATGTACTGTACTTGTCATGTATGTGTGTGCAGGGCTATTCTCCCACTATATGAAAACACTTGAGATATTGATAAATGCTTGCAAAAAGTCTACTTCTCAGAACCATTGCATGTAAAGACCTAGTAAGAAAACCTCGTTTTTAATGAGAAGTACATCTGACAGGAGGGTGATTGGAGCAGTGAAGCAGTATGATAAAAGGTTTGAGGAATTTGGACACCCATAAATGAAGAAACCTGGTTGCTAAGAAGATCATACAATGATGAACAGGGTTGGAAGGAATTTTGAAGGTCTTCTCATCCAATCTCTACTTAGGGCAGGAATCTTGATGCCATCTTTGACAAATGCTTAAAAACTTACAGTGATGGAACAGCCATGACTGCAGGAGGCTAGTTGTTCTATTCCTTTATAGACTCAAGATCAGGAAATATTTCCTTCTTCGAATTAGGATTTGTAAAGTTTCCACCCATTTGTTTTTGTCCTATCCTCTGGAACCATGAAGAATAAATCCACACTTTTTTCCTTATAACAACCTTTCAAGTATCTGAAGATTGCTGGGACTTCCTTTCAGGGTCAACTTCCCCAGTTTGTTTAACCATGGATTTAGCTTTCAAGCCCTAACTTCACTAACTTCATTCTCAGCCTCTGTTACTTCTCCCTATCAAATCGCAACTCTCAAAGTTGGGAGAAGTGGCAATCATTTTTTAAAACTTATACAATACTGATTGCAAAAATGGCCAGCCTTTTACCATCTTGCACAAAGTTATGTATTTGCCATTGTCAAATATTTAATCAAATAATTAGATATTTAGGTTGGTCACTGAACAAGATGCAAATACATTCTGTCTATGGCAATATGATCACCAATATCTCAGCTGATGTTTTTAAAAAACTCAGCTAAATGAAGGATAAACAAATTGATTTATTAAAATTTGCTTGCTTTTCAAATAGATCCATGTGGGTTTATTTAAAAGACAGTTTATTCAATTGAACTCACACTCAGAAAATATATAAAGAAGGCCATAAGTTAAGTATTGATCACAGTTTTCCTGGCTATATTAGATATACGGCTTGCTTTAGTTTTCTCCCAATATGATTTTTCCATTTCCCAGGAGTTCTGAAATGTTTTGGCTCTCCAACTAAGAAATAAAAAAGCCAAACCCTGCTTAGTTTCCAAGAAAACTAAGATAAGCCTAGATGCTGCTGCTTGCTGTAGCATAGATATTATCAACTGTATAAGTAATTACCTTCCTGATGAAATGAAAACCAGAATTAAACTGGCAATTTTGATCTAGAGGTTTTGCAGATGTGATCTATGGCTCTTTGGGGTGCTGTGGTGAACAGCAATAAATCCTTGATTTATGACAATAGGGGAACCTACCATGTAAAACGCAATCCAGCACATCTAGGAAATGGTAGATTAGGATCAGACTGTCCAAAGGGAATAAAATGTAGGTGTCTGCATGAAGTCAAAATACACTCTAAATTCAACCATCCAGAATTAGAAGAGACTCATGCAGGCAAGGTGATTTTTTATTGCATTAGTTTGTGGTAACAGAATAGAATACTTTATTGGCCTAGTGTGATTGCACATACATGGAATTTGTCTCTGGTGCAAAGGCTCTCAGTATACATATAAACAACAAAGTAATATAATCCTAACATACCAGTAAGAGAATTTGGTAGAAAAGATGAGAAGGATAAAAGTAATTCAGCCATACTACATGGGTAAATATCCTTAGATATGAGCTTTTAAGACACAAAAGTGAAAAGAAGATTAACAATCGATTTTGGTGTAAAGCAGCATAATCAGATTTTACATAAAAACTGACTTCATTAACAATGCACACTTAATTAGATAATTTCTCAAAGGAATAAACTCATGGCACACCAAGATAGCAGTATAATCACACCAACATGGTTCTGCTTAGCTCTTTGAGAACAGAGTTGGCTAGGTTAGTGCCACCTTGTAAGTTTCAAGAAAGTAAATTCCTATGTTTTTAAAAATCTGGAGCAGGTTTCCCAACATTTGTTTAATAATACAGCACGGCTACGGTGATCTTTCCAATAAAGGAATGCAGCTTGTGGATCGATGTCCCAATGTTGGATTTAACCCCTTGCAATCTCTCTACAAAAACACAGATGTGAAGTAGGCACAGAGCCATGCAAGGGGTAGTCTTTAAGGGTGGGATGTCTTTTTACTCTTCTTATATATCATCCTAGATGCCTCTGCTAGCAATCAGTAATCACGGCCAATTGATACTCTAGCAAGTTCAACTCATTGATTTGTATATATTTAACGGCAGTAGTGAGCCACAATTTGATATCACCTAAGTCAGAATACTTTGGTTACCCTGATAGATCAGATTAATATTTGTAACTGAAATTGCTGGCAAGCCACCTAAAGGAATGTATCTAAGCAGCTGCATTGACTGTTGTGAGGAGGTTCAAAATCCACCCTAAGACTGCATGCCCATTCAAAAGGGGCAGAGTTAGTGTCACAGAATCTCATCCACCATTGTGCTGATTTTGCTCTCACCCACTTCAGACATAGCTGCAGCTGTGCTTCTCAGTGAAATCTCAAAGATGCCCTCTGGATATATGACTTGCTAACAGAAGTGCTAAAGTATATCTCATGACTTCTTTAACTCTTCGCCATGAAAAACAAGATGGCTTCTACACATCAGGCCTCAGCAGTGCTCAAAATACTGATAAGAATTTAGTTATTATGAAAGTGGGGGGCGGGGGGAGAGAAGGTAAAAATTCAGCTTATGTTTTCAGAATCAAACTCTCACTTTGCACACATTGAAGGAATAAAGGACAACAAAGAGAACATTTTATTGTCCTGATTTTTTTTTCTCTTTTCAAAATATCTATGGGATATCAAATTTCAATTAAAACTAGAATTCAGAATGCTCCAGAAGCTGAAATATTTTAAAATTGTCCTGATTTTAATATGTAACATTATACATTCTTATTAGCTGGGGACATTATCACTGGGACTAATTCATATTGAGTAATTTTCTGTTGTTCGTTGAAATAATTCTGTTTTTATTCTGTTCAGTTATTCTCTTTTAGTGATGCTTATGACAGTTTGGGATGAAAGAAGAAACAGTCCAGTGTTAAATCTCAGCAAAGACATGGGTGGGCAAAGAAAATCAGTGTAAGTAAACTTGTAATGTTGGTGTGTAATTTGGTATGATGGTACAAACAGTGTTGTTTCAGGAAGTAGGAGATTTGGACTTAAATTGCTTCTGGGCTATCTATCTTGCTCTCAATCAAACTCTCATGAGTGTGAGGCTTAGTGCTTAATCACAATCCCTGAGTTCAACAGATTTTACATTGTTGTTTGTGACAAAAGTAGGGATTATGTACCTCATGTAATTAACTGAGGAAAGGCAAATGAACATGTGTATATGTGTACGTATGTTTATATGAACTTAACCTTTCATCGTTTTGAGGTGGGGGAAACCGCTCTGAAAATAAACTAAAAAAATGGTAAGCATATGCGCAGAATGTTTGTTTGGCAAATTCTGGATTATGGCATTTGAAAGTACAGTTCTTTCTTTTACTTTCCTGTAATGAAAGGTGGAATTACTGAATTAAAAAAAGAAAAGAAAGGAGAAGATCTTTACTCAGCATTCTGAATATTGATGTCCACCTCGCCATAGACATGTCGTAAGGCATCACAATTCAAGCTTGAAATCAACTTTCGGAAGCCAGACTGCTTTGGAACATATTTATCTTCCCAGATCAAGGTTGAATTCCTTGGAACATCTCTGCAGTGAAATACAATAATGCAATCATAGTTTGACAAGGTTTATAACTCTAATGTATAAACTAGCATTCTTGGTAGAAGAAAAAAGAATATCTGATTTGAACAGATAACCTATCTCCAATTATCGGGGTTATTTTAAAGCCTAAAAAAAATGTACATATATCTAGACAACCTAAGCAAATGCACAATCATCACTCAGAGGCATATTCTTTTTTGAGACAACTTATGATTGAGATGTGTTTATTTAACTTACAAGGTAGTTGTAAGAAGAATGGATGGGTTTACATTAGGACTGTAATATTAGATAGAGCTTTGATAGAGCTTCTAAATATTCTGTAATATTAGATAGAGCTTCTAAAAATTAAAATTTGCTCAGATTGTTTTTTTTTTTTAGATATAGACCTGACTTCATACTGTATATATTTGTCTTAACTTATCTGTTTTTTTTTCCTATCATGGGCAAATTATAGTTGTAGAAAATTGATTTAAATCAAGATAATAATGGCAGTAATAATGGTTGTGACTCAAGTGCTATGTCCCCAACTGAATCCAAGATTCTTAATGAAAAATATACACATGGAAGCTATGGTGGGATTCAACATTTTTTACTACCGGTTCTGTGGGCGTGGTTTGGTGGGCGTGGCAGGGGAAGGATACTGTAAAATCTCCATTCCTACCCCACTCCAGGTGAAGGATACTGCAAAATTTCTATCCCATCCCATTCCAGGGGAAGGATACTGTAAAATCTCATTCCCTCTCACTCCTGGGGGAAGGTTACTGCAAAATCCCACTCCCTTCACCCCACTAACCTGCTTTCCAGCTTTGTTCTCCTATACAGGACAACAAAAGAAGACCCAGCAGATCACTGGGATTTGGGAGTCAGAGAATAGATGGGGGCAGGACCAGTCAGAGGTGGTATTTGCTGGTTCTCCGAACTATTCAAAATTTCTGCTCCCGGTTCTCCAGAACTGGTCAGAACCTGAATACCACCTCTGCATGGAGGGTATGACTGGATTATCCATGATCTGCTTAGCATGTGATTTGGCTTTTAGATCTTTAAACTTTACTTTAATAACAAGCAATTTCAAAACTGTTTCTACTTAAGCCTTGACTCTATAGTAGCATGAACAAAATCTGAAATGTTTGTTGAAGCTGGTGACTGCAGTACAGTAGCACATATATTTCTGTATAAATCTTGATGGCTTAAAATAACCCCTTGCATCAGTGGTGGGATTCAATTTTTTTTACTACAGGTTCTGTGGGCATGGCTTGGTGGGCGTGGCAGGGGAAGGATACTGTAAAATCTCATGTCAGAGGTGGTATTTGCTGGTTCTCTGAACTGTTCAAAATTTCTGCTACCGGTTCTCTAGAACTGGTCAGAACCTTCTGAATACCACCTCTATCTTGCATATAATTGTCAAGGAAGAAATAATGCAATCAAGAAGACTGGATATGGCATTTCCAAAAGGACTTGTTCAAAAATAAGTAAAAACAAAACTGGAATGCATCCAAGACAGAAAAAGTATTATTTTTTTGTTAATGGAATAAAACCAAACTAATTTGACTGACTTGGAGTAATGTGGTGATGGATGATTCTTGGTAATGTGTTGAGCCATCAAGGTGGACTGGTCATTTATCATCTTCAATGTAAGGAGGAAAATGGGATGAATTTTGAAACAATCTGTGATGGTTTATTTTCTATGACTTTAACTTACCACAATCATCCAAAGGAAAATGTAATTCAGTACTTTTATTAACATTTACAACACACCTTATATTGAAATAGTTCCATAATTTAACACAAGAACAGGAAACCTATAGCTCACAAGTGACTGCTAAAAGTTACAACTTCTCACAGATCCAAACAACACTGACAATGATGTAAGATACTAGAAACTGCTGTTCAGCAATATCTAGATGATTGTAGACTCCTTGTTCTTGCTTTTACTCTTAAAATCACTCTTTCAATATCATTATAAAAATAAAGATAAAAATGGTAGCAGAAAACTAAAAAAAAAAACAGTAAAATATTTAAAACAATTTAAAAATAACAGAACCAGATTAAAATATTATGTTATAATTACTACTGAAAGAAAAAAAGCTATTTGATTATTTAGTCTCCAAGATAATTAATAAAGGAGAATTTTCCTTGCAATGAAGTTTGAAACTTAGCTGAAATTCTCTCCCTACTCAGAACTCAGCTAATCTTCACTACAATATTAACAAGCAGGTTCAATTTGTATATTAATGCAAGCTGAAGAATCTCCCCTCCCCCCCCTTTTTACTGTTACTTTAAAAAATCCAATTCTTGTGGTTTCTGAAAGACAGAAAGACTAACTGGCTTTTCAAAGGTCATTCCTCTTTTTTTCTTCTTGCCTTTTGAGGGAGAGCTTCATAGCCAACAAACTAGTATTCTCTTTGTGGGATCTGAAGTTGAGGACTTGGGAGGAAAGGTGAGTGATGCTTTCCTTCCAATAAGGGAAGAGGAGAAGAGAGAAAAAGAGAAGAGACTGGTTTTAGACTGGTTTTAGCTACATCATAGCTGAACCTGAATTAAATCAGTCTAAAATCAGTCTAAATTAGATACAGAATACAGAATAGATCCCCAAATACATGTTGACCTGGATCTGCTTTCAGAATGACTTGCATGGAAGTGTCAGGAGAATTTATATAGGAATTTTTCAATGTTTGAGGAATTTGAGTTAGATTTATAAGACTGCCCCAGCTTTGCAACATGTATTATTATTATTATCAATATCAGACGGACAAGTAAGGATAATGAGGATGAGGCAGAAAAATGCTACCTTATTTCATATTTTCTTAAAATAAGTGACATTTTAAATTAGTTTTGCTGGATTACATATTCATAATTTAGCTGCTAAACTATTCCAGTAACACATTACTGTAACATTAAGTTATCTTGTTCATTAGCTGGATACAGTATCTTGCGGTCACTGAGGCCTGGGTAAGGAACATGGTTTTATAATTATTTAGACCAATTCCTCTAAATCACAGATATTTGGAGGTAATCACTCTCTAAATCAGGGTTCCTCAAAGTTGGCAACTTTAACACTTGTGAACTTCAACTCTCAGAATTCATCTGGGAATTGAAGTCCACAAGTCTTAAAGTTGCCAAGTTTGGAGACCTCTGTCCTAAATTCCCAATTAGCAGAGCCATGCTAGCTACAATTCTTGGGAGTTATAATCCTGAAACACCTGGAGGACAAATGGTTGGAGAAGATTGATTTCATGTCCTCAAGATAGAAGTCGATATTGCTCAAATATGGTGGCACATTTAGTGTTCATTTTGTAATGAATACCCAGAAAACTATGCCATGCTAGACCTATCATTACCTGAATAGTTTTGAGACTGGTTTTAGTACACCAGGGCCATCAAGTCGGACCCAGACATTGGTGAGATTTTGCTTCAGAGGGTTGGGGAACTCCACTATTATTGTCATCTCCTTACCAACAACTTTCTCTCCAGGAACCTGCAGAAGAAGAAAAAAGAAGGCTAAAATCAAATAACAATACATTGAATTATTGCAACATTTTCTAATCTTATCTCTTTCAGTTTCGTGGATGACACCTGCCCTCTTCCCTAGCTAATTCATATCTTAATTTTATGCCTTCAGATCAATCTTGTCTCAATCTTTTATGCCTTCAGGTCAATCTGGTGATTTCCTGAACAAGTCACTGTGGTTTTCTTGTCTATGTTTTTGGAAGTGGCTTACCATCTCTTTCTTTTATCTTCCTGAGAGACACTACTCAAAGTTACCCAATTGGTCGTATTTCTAAGGCAAGAGTTGAATGCAAAGTCCCCCAGTTTCTAGTCTGGTGCCTTTATCTGCTATATTAAACTAGTTTTCTGCTCTTCTTTTGCTAACATGCCTTTATATATGGGGTCTCCAACCTTGGAACTTTAAGACTTGTGGACTTCAACTCCCAGAGTTCCTCAGGCAGCAAAGCTGGCTGAGGAACTCTGGGAGTTGAAGTCCACAAGTCTTAAAGTTGCCAAGGTTGGAGACCCCTGCTTTTTATGACCTCCCCATATAAACTCTAGTCACACCAAGGCTATAATGTGTTCTGTGGCAGTCTGTCTTTCAAAGATATTTGAAAGCTTCCACCAGTACAGAATGCATAGTTATGGGATGAGGTACAACATAAGCCACATTTTTCAAAGATTTAGGATCAAACAATTTTGTTGTGATACTAAGACTGGCTTTAAGGCCTTGCTTGTAGGTGGGCAATTAGAAATGGGCCTTATGAAATAGCCTTCTGCAGTAGAAATATATTTCTAGGTCCCTGAAGTCTCTTTGTTCCAACTTTCTTTTAATAGGCATTTAAGTTGTTCTGAATTTAACTGCTGCTGTTTGAAATTTTTATGCTTTACTGCTTGTACTCTTTTATATTACTTAATCGCTGCTGTTACATTTTTTTATGCTTTATAAATTATGGCTTTACACTTCGCAATATGTTATAATGACTGCTTATGGTTTTCAAATATTGCGAGTCATCTCTGGAGGGTTGGTTCCTGAAAGGCAGTGTATAAGAATAGAAATACTGTAAATGAACATCATCTCTCTAATTACATATGGACTAAATACAGTTTGAGGGAGCTTTCTGCCACAAAGATAATGGAGCATGGAATTACAATGTAAAATGCTGAGAATTTTAACTACACAAAAACAGTTTTTCTAGGGCTTGGGGAAAGGGGGCTATAAACCCCACTTATCAAAAATTAGACAAAGGATATCTGTTTTCCTATAGTATTCTCTGCTTGTGTACTTCAAACAAACAGATATTACAAAACTATACTGTTCCAAAGAAATAGAAATCATATCAACTCTATCACTTGGAGAAATAGTTGAGTACCACTTTAAGATGCTTATGACAAAAAATAGTCTGTACTTTCAGCTGCTGTTTTTAAAACATTTCTGCAGTCAGGAAGATATCTTGCCCATGATCCAATTAATGAATTAGTCTCACCCACGTCTTTGACTCTGGACAGGGATACAGGTCTATAAAGATGCATGTAGATAGTTCATTAAGATTCAAATCAGGGTTGTGATTCAGACATAGCAAATGAGCATCAGCATATGAATGAATTTACTGCATTAATGAATGGGAAACAGCAAAGCTTCATATGTTTCTATTACAATAGATCCAGATAGTATGGGCAGTAGTGAGGGATGCTGGGAATTATAGTTCTGTTAGTCTTTCCAGCTGGGGCATAAATTATCCACACATGGATTTCTTTTATCAGAAAGAATGCTGATAATATTTTGCCACTCTTACCCATAGAATCACTTTAGATTAAAAATAACTTTCTGTCCGAGCAGCCCCTTTAATTCGAGGTATAGGAAATCTTTAAGGTCATGGTAAAAATGATCACTTAGGAAGAGAAGGCTGCTTTTGGACTTCAATAGTTACTGGTTGTAAGTCTTCTGAAAAAAATGAAGCCATTTATCTTGTAGAACAGAGGCCTCCAAACTTAGCAACTTTAAGACTTGTGGACTTCAACTCCCAGAATTCCTCAGCCAGCATAGCAAAGCTACTAGATGGAGCTCCTGACCAGCTCAAAGCACAACCAGGTGGTTAAAGTCATTGACAAAATAATGCACAACCTCCACATTTAGATCTTGAATAAGCAATAAAGAAATGATGGGATACTTTGATGGCGACATAATAACAGGACTCATATATTCATAGTGAAGGTGACCCATATGTGCAGGAATCAACACAGTCCTGGAATAGCAACCCTAATTAGGATGGAATTGAGGATGCCTTCTGATCCCTGGGAGGGAATGGTGACAAAATGATATGGATTGAATCACTGAAGGAAACAACCATCTGACAGGACACCTTGCAATTTCTACCTAGGTAGAAATTGCTGGTGTTCCTGATGTCAGTTCCATATGTAGAATTGGTTGGATTGCCACTATTGCAGACTGAGCCCCATCAACTATAGCAGGGGTCGCCAACCTTTTGGATCTCAGGGACCACCAAACTTATAATTTTAGATCCCAGGGACCACTAACCGGTTCTGTGGGCATTATTTGTGGGTGTGGCTTGGTGGTCATGTGACTCACTGGGCATGGCTTGTATGTAAATATTATAAATATTTATATAAATATTGAACTTTTTATTTAAAAAAGAGCAACTTTTAACCAAAATCAGGCAAAACAGGCAGATTGAGTTGCTCACAGAATAATAGATTCATTCAGAGATCTATCTATCTGCCATTGGCTAGCTCAGTCTATCACATAAAATTTGCTTGCAAGCAAACTCATAAAATTAACTCACAACACACCATGCATATAAATATTGAATTTTTTATAAAAAAGAGCAACTTTTACCCCAAATCAGCAAAGGAGGCAGATTGAATTTCTCACAGTGATCTATCTATCTGCCATTGGCTAGCTCAGTCTCTCAAATTTGCTTGCTGTGAGTCTGCACTGAATTTGCTTGCAAGCAAAACTTCAGTCCTAAGGGAGATTCGTCTGTGCTGAGCCGAAGATCTAAAGACTTGCTAGAAAGCAAGAAATCCAACCATTTCCTGCTTCCTAGCTAATCTAGATCTCCCGGCACAGCAGAACAGATGATGGTCGGAAAAAGGAAAAATAACAATATAGCAGGCAAGTTTGCCAGGTAAGGAGTGAGTGGGCGGGGAGGGTTCCCGTGGGCAATGTGGGCGGCGCAGCCTTGTGTTTCTGTGCAGCCTGGATTAATTGCTTTGTGGGGGTGCTCTGGGGGTGAGATTTCTCTGCGGCCCACCAAAATTTTCTCATGGCCCACCAGTTAGCAACCACTGAACTAAAGCAAGGATCTTCAAACTTGGCAAGTTTGAGACGTGTGGACTTCAACTCCCAGAATTCCTGAGCATGACTGAGGAGGAATTCTGGGAGTTGAAGTCCACAAGTCTTAAAGCTGTTCAGTTTGAAGTCCCCTGAACTATAGCAATGTGTACCAGTATAGTAGGCTAGAAGTTCAACAATGCCTGAAGGCCATCAGAAGGAAACAAAACAGATAATGGAGGGCCTTCACGGTGTAGAAAGTTAATATCCACCCCTTTCCTAGAAGAATGAAATATTCTAGGAAATATTAAAAAGGCAGAATATTTCCCCTGAAAGAGAAATAGAAATCTTAAGGGACACAGAAATTAAGCCCCAGAAGATATTTTGGTGCCACCTTATCTACAAGACAAAAGACCTTCAGCTCCAGGGTGGTAGGATTAGCCCGCACTAGATCCAAAACAGGACAAAACCATTAAGCCATAATAGGAATTGTCCAAAGCCCCTTCATTACATCACCCAGTAAGATTCAACCAAGCCTGGGACTCAAGACGCCCCATGGGAGTCTGACAATCAATCAGGATACATTTCTTGCTACAGGAAAAGGAAGCAAGTTCAAAGCCCAACAGAGGATATAAATCTTTCCTTTTCTCACCCATGTGTTCAATTTTGCCCAGGATCTCAAACTATGTAGTCCTGTTGTCCACCATCCTTCCAATCCAGTGAGTCTTGTTCAGTTAGGAAAGAAGTATTCCATCACCTTGTAGACCAGTGTTTTTCAAACTCTGTAATTTTAAGACTTATGGTTGTCAACTCCAATAATTCCCCAGGCAGCATACAGGTTGTCTTAAAGTTGCTAAGTTTGAAAAACATTGTTATAAGAACACTGTGGAAAAGGGGTGAAAAGTACACTTCAAATGAATTTTGTAGCATTGCATTGCCCATAGTTGCCAATTGGAGAGAACTTTACAAGAATGAACTAGATCAATCTTATTTATTAGGGTTTAATGAATTGCATTAAATCTCAGTTTTTCTCCTACAGATCTCATTTCAAAAAGGAATTCAAAGGGGCGGCAAGCAAAACTTTTCAAATTGCAACTATTTCAAAGTCTTATTGCTTGGTTTTCCATTTTTTACAACGGGCTGTCATATCAATTAGAAATTTTGAATCAAGAAACATGATAAAACAACTGATTGGATTATGAAGCAGTTTTTATTCATTATTAGCTTTTCTTATCTCACATTTAATTTTGGTCAGCTCAAGGCTGCATAAAAACGCTAATTTTCCTGCCTCCTATTTTCCTTAGGCCTGAGAGAAAATTGCTTAGAGTCACCCAATTAATATTCACACCAAATGGAGGACTAGAATTCATAGGCTCCCAGTTTCTAGATTCACATCAAAGCCACTACACCAATCTGGCTTTCAAAGCAACTATTTTCAATTCAAAATGATGCACTTTAGCTTAGACACTTTGAATTTGAAATATTTGCTAAATGCTTAATCATTGCCTTCTCTCAATTGAATCAGAAGGTAAATGGTGCCAGATAAATTTACACCCAAGTTCCTGACAAATGGATTTGGTGATGAAACCTAGAGAGACTGAGGATCAAATTCTATTGAAAGCAAAAGTTCCATTTAGAAGTGATGAATCTAACCTCTCTCTGATTTTATATCACTTATCACTCCTCTGGTGTGGCCACAAAAGTACAGAATTTTTACTATTTAACTTTGATACTGTTGCTTAGAATTTTGTTAAGTTTATTATATGCTCAAAAACATATTTAAGAAAGTAACTATTTTTTATTCCACCACTGCTATAATTGAATTTCTTGATCCTTTCTGCTTATTTAAAGGTTAAGAAATGGTCAGGTTGGCTTCATGGATATGAAGAACTAAAGCTAGTACATTATGCTTATCACAAGGATTAAAATTGGATCCCTTCCCCAATTAAATTTGAGAAGAAGCATCAAGAGGGGCAGAAAAAATAACACAATTAAGAATGTGGTATTCTAGGTTATTAAAATGCAGGACTGGGTACTACCAGAGGTGGTATTCAGCAGATTCTGATCAGTTCTGGAGAACTGGTAGAAGAAATTTTGAGTAGTTTGGAGAACCTGCAAATACCATCTCCAACTGGCTCTATCCCCATCTATTCTCTGCCTCCCAAGCCCCAGCTGATCGGCTGGGTCTTCTTTTGTTGCCCTGTACAGGAGAACGAAGCTGGAAAGCAGGTTAGTGGGGTGGGGAGGGAATAGGATTTTGCAGTATCCTTCCTTTGCAATGCCTACCACACCATGCCCACACAACCGGTAGTAAAAAAAAATGTGAATACCACCGCTGGTATTAACCTTTACTGTTAAACCACAGAAAACCATAGAAAATACTACAATAGAGATAGGCAATCTCTAGATTCCTCAATCAGTAACTGACGTAGGTATCATAAAATGTAGGAGCCTGTTATAAAGCCATCCATCTAACCATCCCTTCATGAAAGTATTTCTGGATGAAATTAAAAGCCACAGAATGACAGTTTCCTTTTTCTGAAAGCTGGAGAGAGTGAGCAGAAATAAACAATCAATGCAGTGCTTATGTATTCAAGCACATTTTGCTCTAGACAGCAATGACTTGTTTGTCCAAAACACAGATGAGCCATCTCCAACTGCTAGACATATGCAGGCAAGATATGGTGCATTGACCACCAACTGCTTCCTTCTGAAATAGGAAGCTGGATTCTGATAAAACAGAATTGCCCAACCATTCCACAACACAATTGTGTTTTTGTGTTTTAATAAATTGTCTAATCTTGCCAGAATTTAGCAAAAAAATCCAGCAGAGATATTGCAGAGACCAGTTATTCAAGTCTTCTAATTATGCATTAAATATTACTGGATTATTTTTTAATAGATCTTGTTATTCTAATAGTCATAATGCTCCATTCCATCTGTGTCATGGTTACAAAACATTAGGATGTTTCCTGACAAACATGGCCAACTGATAATTGTTTTTGATCTTCTCCAACTTGAGAAAATAATAATTGTTCTTCCAGTTCTTCTACAGGTCTTTTTCTTCCTGCGTCTGAATATAGAAGAATCCTTTCCCTACAGAAATAAAATACTTGCTAATAATTTTCTTTCTCCTTACCTCATGAAACAACATCTATTTGTCTCCTGAAAATACAGCACAAGATTTTTTTAGAAGCTAATTGGACATTCAGATTTGTTCTGAAGGAACTGGGGAGGAGAATGATTGAATGACAGATACAGGGAATGGAACTCCATGGATATGGTGTCACAGTATAATTGCCTTCCATTTTGAATTGTGTTGATGATGTGGTAAGTTTTGGGGTGGAGAAACAGATACATCTGCATGATGAGGAAAGACAGGAGAGAAGCCATGGATATCAGTTGGACAATGTTGGCATCATGAGGGCGGCCAGTAAATTTTGCAGCCATGGATAATTCTGGTGACATGGCAAAAGAACCACTGACAGAATGTCAGTCCTAACACTTTTGTCCCTTTTAAAAACATGACACAGGAACAGCAGCTCTGGGTCCTCTCAACTCTTTAATATTCTTGCTTCAAAACAAGAAGATAGGCCTAAGCAATTTAGGCAATTTAACCCAGACGAGTTGGAATACGTTGTTCATTTTTGGCAAAGAATTGAAAGAATTATGCATTTTTAAAATGTGGTTATTGAAGACAAGAGCTCACAGCAATATTATATGATTTATTGGCTTCCTCTCAGGAATGCTCGGAAAAGATGTAATATTATTTGAGGACACTGCTGATAAACATTTGTCCAGGCTAATTAGATATAGAAATGCTGGGGCTGGGAAAAAAAAAACCCTGCAAAACAAACTTTGCATTTGATTTGATTAAAAGACTTTTCAAATTGTCATTTCTGCATCAATCTTTGGCAAGTTTCTGTTTTTTGCCATGCCTTTGCTATTCACAGTTCCATTGCTATATAGTATTTTGGTAAATCAAGATAAATGTTTCAATTCATTTAATTCTATAATTAAATTAAATTTTATTAAATTATAGCCATTATAGCTTTAACTGGAAATGCTAATTTAGCTTTCTAGAGATCAACTTTAAATGCAGGTAGTCCTCAACTTATGATCACAATTGAGCCCAACATTTTTGTTGCTAAATGAAACATTTGTTAAGTGGATTTTGCTCCATTTTACAATTTTTCTTTTCTTTCTTCAGTTGTTAAGCGAATCACTGCAGTCGTTGTTAGTTACACGGTTGTTAAATAAATCTGGATTTCCCCATTGACTTTGCTTGTAAGAAGGATGATGACATTACTGCAACCATCATAAATATAACTTGGTTGCCAAGGTTCTGAATTTTGATCAAGTGACCATGAGAAAGCTGCAATAGTTGTAAATGTGAAAAATGGCCCTAAGTCAATTTTTTCAGTGCCGTTGTAATTTTGAAGGTCACTGAGTGAACTGTTGTAAGCCAAGGACTCCTTGTATATAGATACATTATGAGTGCTGTTCAGCTTCCTTTGAGTATTATCCCACGTCATTGTAGTTCTGTTAAAGTTGTAGCAACGTTTCAGCAGAATCTCATCTGCCATCCTCAGGCTTCTGTATAGAGTTAGTTCCTGGTTTCAAATTTGAGGCTGGTCCATTCTGATTGGCTGGGAGCCTGGATCTGGATTTTTTGAAACCAGGAACTAACTCTATACAGAAGCCTGAGGATGGCAGATGAGGTTCTGCTGAAACGTTGCTACAACTTTAACAGAACTACAATGACGTGGGATAATACCCGAAGGAAGCTGAACAGCACACATGTAAGTACCCGCGAAAGCCTAAAAAAACATACATTATGAGTGTATATATACTTGGTTCTATCCTAGGGCATTATTTATAATTGTTTTATAATTATATTTATTTATTTATATTTAAATATTTATATTTATAATTGTTATATGTTGGTTGCTTTAGTGTTACTAATACTTGCTTACTAGGTTGCTATTAAATTCTGAACTAATTTTATTTATTTGTAATTATTGTGAAGGAGTTTGGTCTTATGTTGCATCTTAATAAAGTCACATTTATTATTATTGTCATGGATGTTCACACAAAATGCATGGAATGTTGCAGATAGTTGAAGAAGGAAAAAGAGCACTGGAAGAATATCTGAAGGACAGTGAAGAAGGTGCAAGGAAGCTAGTATACCTTGAAGGCTTGCTTCTTGGTAAATAGAATCTTTCAGCATTGCTGTGTTGGCATGATTCATTGCCATTATTTTTCTGCTCTTCCAATCCAGGATTTCTACTTCAGCTTGAATGCAATCCACTGTTCCAGATGTATATCTAATGATTAGAATTGCTCAGGTCTTAATCGCCCTGATGGTAATTCTGCCATTGAGTTTGGAGTTTAAGATTTTCTTCATTCTTCTGATGTATTCACTACTAACTTCCTTCTTGACTTCAGGGTGCTTGATGTTGTTAGCGTAAAGGATGCCCAGCAGGGGTGGGATTCAGCTGGTTCGGTTAAATTTATATCTGATTTGCCAAACTGGTAGTTAAACCGATCTGCTCACCCCGTCCACCCTGTCCCACTCCTCCCAGGAGTCTCCATGCAGCCCATTTTGGATGCAGGTAAAGGCAGGGTCCGTGTGGAGGCTCTGGGAGGGCGATAAACAGGGTGAACTGGAAGTTTTGGAAGTCAGGAAATGGGCCTGTTTCCAGCTTCTGGAGGCCTTCTGGGCCATTTTCAACCTCCCAGAGGCCCGAGGGAAGCTTTTGGACTCTGGGGAAGGTGAAAAATGGCTCTCCTGGAAGTTCTGGTAGGCCATGCCCACCATGGCCATGCCCACCCAGTAGAGAACCAGTTGCTGGGATTTTTGAATCCCACCCCTGATGCCCAGGTGTTTGTAGTGATCATCTTCATCCAGATGCTTCATATTATTTTCATAGGGCATCTTGATTCTTTCAGTTTTCACTACTTTTCTTTGTTGATGGTGAGGGTGGCATATTTGTCCAGTCTGAACTCCATTGCAATATCTTGGCTGCTTATGTGGCCAATCTTGAGACGCAATTCTATTTCAGATGGTATTTTCCATACACTTTCAGATCATTCATGTAAAAAAGGTGGGATAGATGTTATTGATGTCTGATATTCATGGCCTATCTTGTTTAGTATTGTTCACAGAGAAATCAATGCAATGACAAACAGCAGTGTGATAGTGAATTTCCTTGAAAGATTCCTTTTTTGATGTTAACCTCTCCCAGTCTATCACGATTGACTAACAGCTTCCATGGTGCCATTGATCTTTGCATAAAGCTTCTGATGTTTCTACTGACTTCTGTTATTTCTAGGCACTTGATAATCCAGTCATATGGCAGGGAATCAAATGCCTTCTTGTAATCACTTCACCAACATCCAAGTTGGTCTTCCTTTTCTTGCAGTTTTCCAGAATCATCTTGTCACTTAGGCTTTGATCTTTTGTTCCTCTGAAGTTTGACAGGCTTCTTTTCTGCTCAGATGGAAAGAGCATGTTTTCAACTAGATGCTAAGTAAGTAATTGACCTGTAGTTGTCTGGTATTAGATCTATCAGGTAGATTTTGCCAGATGTTAACCAGTCTTCAATTTCACCTCCTTACAGTATATTATTAAACTGCTTAGCAACAAGTGGGTGTGGGCCAGTCAAATGTTTCAACAAAAAAAAACCCATGTAGTTCATCTTCATCTGCTGTTTACCAAATCTTGAATTTTCTTGTTTCAGCTTCTTCTTTATTCTTATCCATCTCCTTTATCCATTCTTATTGTATTTCTTATGGATTGTCCTATAGGTATGCCCAGAACTGCACAGTTTTCCTGAAAATATGACCTACCCTGAAAATAAGTCCTAGCCTGATTTTTTTTGGGGGGGGGCTAATATAAGCCCTACCCCGCAAAAAAGCTCTAGTGAGGGAGTGGGGGTGTCCAGCACAGGAGGCAGCCCTTCTCTTCTCCGGTCACCTCATGGAGGCTCAGCCCTTTAATTGCAGCCTGTGGATCAGCTGATCCAGCGAAGGCCAGACAACTTGGCCAGATCTCTGGAGCACCTCCCCATCCACCACCTGCCAGGGCCCCTTCACCAGCAATTGCGCTGGTCTGCACAAGTTCCATGGCGGCCTGCAGCAGGAGGGAGGGGGAGATCACTCCTTCCTCCTTTGCATCCCAAAATCTCATCTTCCATGGCCACTGAGCTCTCTGCCTGTACCCCTCTCGCTGGAGCAAGATATGCAATTCAATACCAGTATTACTTGTGGAGGCCTCCCAGTGCAATGCTCTGCTGTAGTTTCAGTAAGTATCAGAATTACTCCTATTCATGAAGTTTAAGGAATCTGAGAGTTGATTTCCACATTTGACAAGTGGTCAGTTTAAGGGAGACCTTCTCCAATTCAAGTTATCTCCTGTGTGAGAATTTCAATCTCTGGTTCTGGTAATAGAAGATACTAAAAATATTTGTAGCAATTGAGATGTCCACTTGGATTAAGATCTGAGCCATTAGAGAAATGAAATTCAGTTGGTGAGATTAGGCCAATCCCTCTCCCTTAGCTTAACAATGTTAAATGAAGGAAAATGCAGCTTTTTACTAATATATATAAAGAATATGTGTTATCTAACTGAAGACTTCTTATATTCTTTATAATGATTAGATCAGATGCCCTCCCAACCCTGTGCATTTATTACAGCCAATATCCAAAGGGGTTTTTCCACAATAGCCAAACACGTTCAGTCAGCCAACAAAGCAGGACAAAGCCTGGCAGCCTCTTAGCTGTGAACTGGTGATTTTCCAAAAGTCTGCTATCAGACCTTGCTTTGCCAAAAGTTCTGGAAAACAAACAAAGGGACTCTTGGCTTAGAGAAGATCTATATAAGAGGAAAAAGGTGTGAAGAAATTGAAACATTCATGTATTTTCAGAGGAAAGAAAAAAACAGCTTTATTGACAGAGCCATAGAGAGATTTGGTGCCCATTTCTGCATAGCGCCAGCCTGTGAGATTTTGGTGCCTAAGGCAGAGTAATAAATGAAGTTTGCCAGCCTACCCATCCACCTCCTCCCAAGATCCTTTGCTGTGTGGCAGAAGGACAAACAAGTTATTTTGACAATGGAAGAAAACATGTGGCTCTCTCTCTCCTTGGCAGTAAAATATGACATTAATAAACAATTCACTATCTTTTTGTAATGCCAAAATCCTGCTGCCTTAGGTGGCCATTTAATTTTGCCTAATGGTAGAATCAGCCATGTTGTGCATGCTACAAGTGCTCGGAAAGACATGTTTGTGCCAGAGGTGGGATTCAGCAGGTTCTGACCAGTTCTGGAGAACCGGTAGCAGAAATTTTGAGTAGTTTAGAGAACAAGCCTATACCACCTCTGACTGGAGATTTTACAATATCCTTCCCCTGCCATGGTGACCAAGACACGCCCACAGAACCGGTAGTAAAAAAAATTGAATCCTACCTCTGGTTTGTGCCCACTATTTCTGTGGAATGCTGTCAAATGTGTATCAGAAATCAATCAGATTTCTCCTGATGTGAGAAGCCTATGACTTTCTCTCTCTCTTTTATAACTAATTAGCAGTCACTCTGGCATTTTGGGGGAAATGATGCTGTGAAAAGATTTTTCTTAAACACTTGCTCTTGACACCATTTCTCTCTTAGTACCAACTTTTATTTGGGCAGCAAGAAAAATACTGAGATACTAAGCGTGCTACAGGTGGTCCATGATTTACAACATTTTGTTTAGTGATTGTTTGAAGTTATAACGCCACTGAAAAAAATGACCAATGATCATTTTACACACTTATGACCATTGCAGCATCCCCATTGCAGAATCAAAAATCAGACCCTTGGCAACTGACTCATGTTCATAATGGTTGCACTGTCCCGGGGTCAAGGCAGTGGTGGTGTATGCTGCTGGTTCGCACCGATTCTAGCAATCTGGTTGTGCTGGTCAGCAATTGGCCCCATCCCCATGCCCCCACCCTTTCCTATCCTATATTTCCTTTGTAGCTCAGCTGATTGGTGCAACAGAGTGGATTGCCGCACCTCAGCTGTTGTTTTACTCACCAGTACTGACGGTAAGTTTTCAAGCTTAAAATGGCCTGTTTTAGAACCCTCCCCCCAAGTGCACACGAAGCAAAATGCATGCCCACAGAACCAGTAATAAAAAAAGTTTGTATCCCACCACCGGGTCAAATAATCACCTTTTGCAACCTTCTGCTAAAGTCAACAGGGAAGCCAGATTCACATAACTGCTATGTTACTGAATGTACAACTGCAGTGATTCACTTTCCAAATGTGGCGAGAGAGATCGTAAAATGGAGCAAAACTTACTTAACAAATCTCTTACTTACCAACAGAAATTTTGGACTTCATTGTGATCGTAAGTCGAGGATTACCTGTATAGATTACATTTTCAATTCACATGCATATTTGTCTTCTGGCAACTAAGACAGGTTTGAGGAAAACAATTAAACTGGACGTGCTCCTTCATGCTTGCCAAGGCATAGGGACATATCTTGAAGACTAGAGCTGAAGAAATACTTTGGTGACGACAGAAGGAAACAGATGGGAGACCCAGGATTTCCCCTACAGTGCTTGGGATTTGGATCTGAGATCTGCAAGAAGAAATCTGGAACTGGAGGATTCACTTGCTATTTTCAGCCATCTTAACATCTGTTCCTTAAACTAAGTTCTGACAATTTTCTGCAATATCTCTATCCAGCTTGGGCTTCTCTCCTCTCAGTCTCCCACATTTCCACACAAAACAACACAGCCTAAACTGGGTATAAATAGACCAAGATTCAGAATATTGCCAGCCTACCATCTTCTTATCTCTTTGCTCATGGCTGCTTCCAAACTGACCTTGAGGTGCAATTGAGGGATTTTCAGCGAAACAGTCTTCTGCCGGGCCAGGATCTTCTGTAGTTCATTGACACGGGCCGTGACAAAGAAATGTAGGGAAGCTTGTTCCAGCAACTGGCTCATGTATTCGCTTGACTCGATGAGCACCTCAAGAGTTTCAGCTGACAGGAGGAACAAACAGAGAAATGCCACTGAAGCCTGCCAGTTGCCAGTTATTATTCCCAGCGCCCATTTATGGCATACTACTCCAGATTACATCAGATAGAATAAAGATGTTACTTGCAGAAGGCTCCAGTGCTTTTCAATATGCAAAGAAACATCTAAGAGCTGTAGTTCATTCTCCCTGCTATAATTGAACAGAATAACCAGACCTGTATTTGGTTCACACAATGAACAGTGTTTACCTTAAGCTGCTGCTTCTGCTAGTGGAAATATAATACTTTAAATAGGAAATATTGCATTAAAGAACTACTTTGAATCTTTTCCCTTTACTGAGTAACAGAATTTTCCACACATCCTTCACCTGGCAGAAAAATTCCTTCAGCCTGAAACCGCCAGTCCAATCCAGCCTGTTTCCCTTCCCAGTTATTGCAAACCACATGTTTTCTTTGTGATAACAAAGTCCAACTGCTTCTGTTCATTTTTATATTTATTTGCTAAGCAAATTTATATAGCCATCCAACTCATACACAGTGATTCAGGCAACATACAACATTTGGAAGCGAGCTTTCAAAAAGGTTGGAATAAAAAGTAAAGCTGAAACAGTTAAATATTCCTTATGAGTTTCAGTCATCCATTGGGGATGAGATGAAGGCAACATCATGGGGACATGATCACAGAAAAAGAGAGACTGCCAGGTGCAAGGGGATAAAAACCATTTGTCTTGCAAGGCATTGAGCCATTAATAGTGGGTGTGTGAGAGAAAGAGAAACAGACAGACAGACAGACAGAAACACACAGAGAGAGAGAGAGAGAGAAACATACACATAGAGAAAGAATGAAACACACACATACACACACAGAGAGAGAAACTTTATTTGTTCTTTTGGAATTTGGAAAGTAGTTTGCCAATAAATCTTTCTTGAAGCTACTGGGATCACCTAGAGAAATCTGACATTTAAAAGCAATCTCAGAAGGGCATTTAAGAGTACCAATGTTCTCAAAGAGCAATGCTTGTTCCAGGAAAGAAAAAAAATGTCTACAGGGTTGTCCAAAATATTTCAATCCCCTCAGAGCATTTTGATCCTCTCTTGTAATAGGAAGCAGACCCTGATTCTACTCCTGTCCTATATTTGCATGACACCTTGTCTATGATTTATCATGATTTATTTACAGTATTCAACCCATTTCCCAAGTTTATATGATATATTGAATCATAAATTGACAAGTTAAAGTTACGGTAGGGCATCTTTAAGGTAAGGCATCTGAGGCTAGTCTGGATTTTTGCTGGCCAGATCCAATAGCCCTTGTTTGTGGTTTATTCATTAGTCTCTACCTACCCAAGCCTACAGTCAGGCCGTGGTTTGTAGAAATTGGAAACCTGGGGACAAACAGGTGTTAATCAGATATGATATCCATCAGCCTTGCTTTTAATTATGGTAGCTGTGCTTACTGCATGTTACATTTCAGCTACATCTGAATGTATGTAATGGCTGAATGGATGGAATATATCTTTCACTCCCTCCTATAAAACAACCAAGGATTCCAAAACCTTTTTCTGTTTCACATATTTCTCTAATCCCATACTTAGGTTCAACCACTGTTTACTGAACAAGTCCTGAGGACCCTAATCTATAATACTGAATTATAAATAATGGTTTACAATGTGAAATAACTGAGGTCAGAAAAGACTAACCAGTACAGTACATGTTGTTGCATGAAATGTCATTGTTTTGCTAACAGGCATCAAAATGCTATGGGCTATTCCGGCTCAGGCCAAGAAGTGGGCGCTTCTCAGATGTAAGAAACAAGGTGTGGACCAAAAGTCTATCTGGCCAAAGATTTTAAAAATCTATATTGCAAATTGAATAAATAAGAGTGATTTCCAATGTTTATTTAGCTAGGATGCTAAACCCCCCCCCTCCGGAACTGAATGGGCATTATTGTGCTTCTGAGTCAACATGTATTGTAGGAACTGGGTCCCAATGCTTGCAAACACATCCCCAAGCAACCTTTTTGCTGTCTCCTGAACTCCTTTCAACTGTACAACAAAAAATTCCAAAACTTGGTAGATTGGTTTTGAGAGGACTCATCCTCAATAGCCTGTGAAGGGACACAGGGCAGAAAACATCCTGCAGAAGGCTCCACACCCATTTGCACTGCTCAGGACACAGATAAACCTACAAGTGGCCTCAATGAATCTCTAAAAGAATGCAAATGACCAGCTGTCTGCAAGAAGTATAAATCCTTCCATTCCCCACCATCCAGTCTGAGCTGAAGAAGCTTCTTGGATGAGAAGCAAAACATTGTCAAAGAAAAACCAGAAAGTCCAGTTGCCTCTTGAAAAAAAGCACCTTTGGGACAACCATGACCCAAATAACTGAGAATCTCCACATACATTTTTGAGAGGTGAAATACATAAAATCTGTAGCATAAAACATAAAGTGTTACAGTATTTAGAATTGTGCTGTGTAATCTTATTAGAAAACATATTGGAAATCAGGGAAACCTATTGAAGAGGAGCTGGATTTGGCAGGCCTATGGGGAGTGGGATGACAGACTGAGTTGGGGAGCATCAGAAGGTACAAATCTTAATCTGTTATCTTGACAGTAGTACATGTGAAACTCTAACTCTGTGTTGTGAGTTATGGGATAAAAAGTTGTGCTGCTTTTTTCTCCTGTTGTTCCATCCACATCAAAACAGAACTCTTGAATTCCTTCTTATTGCTATTTGCAGGCAGCCATCTGACCCAGATTTCTAAGACAGTCAAAAGCTGTTTGATGTGCCCCTTCCGCTGCAAAGGAATTATATAAAGTGCCTGTAAGTCTTAACCTTGAATAAAACTCTGGAGCAGTCAACTCTCTTGGAAAAGAGAAAAGAAATAAATGAGCTGGGTGACACGTGAATCCCATTTCAAAGTTCCAAAAAAGGAATGCAAAGAAAACATCTCAGGTTACATTTGCACTTGTATTCAGTCTTCTATTAAAAGTGGCATAAATTGACTTTCAAAATTCTCCATCAACTTTGTGCACAGAGAAATAGGGCAATTTCTCCAAATGATTCCAGGATCAAGTAGAAATTTCTCAAGAGCAGAATTTCCTTCAGTGGCAATAGAAATATCACACTGAGAAAGCTGTATGGTAAGATTTTCCTCCTAATATCATTCTTTAGGTTCTAACTGAAGATTGTGAAGCCAAAGAGGACACAACTGCAGGAGAGCAGATTGTACAAGTAAAAACAGGGACATTCATATACATGCCATAGCCAGTGTGCAACTAAATAAACCTAAGAACATCACAACATAATTTCTGCAAACAAGCTTTCTTTTGTCAGATTGAATATTAAAAACACAAAGAAACGATTTTCCTGGTACTATGGTAATTTACAGTAGATGTATGCCCCCCTGGAGCAGTCATAAACTCAGTATGAGCCATACAAGATCAGTCTGTAGAAGAAGGGATTATTGTTGTTATTAATTAAGTGTATGAGCCACCTACTTCCAATGGACAAGTGACAATATTAAAAAGGATAGATAAATACCAGCACTAGAATAAAAGTTGGCAAGGGTAACAAGAACAAGATGGGATGGAAAAGATAAAAATACAGTTCAAAGGGATGTCACTCTCCATCACCAAATGCCTAGAAGAGCTAAATCTTCAAGGCCCCAACAGGATTGGGATCTTCTGAATCTGGGAGGGGGACACCTTAGTCTAGAGGGGAGGTGCTGCTACAGAGAAGACACCCTTCCAGAATGCTGATAGATGGCTTTATTTAATCAAAGGAATCACTCCTGCCAGGCTGAAGAGGCCAGGCAGGTACAATAGAAGATGGCCATAAGCTTGACCACTAATGGTGTATATGTTTACCACTAGATTCACATTATATTTGTACAATCATTGAAATACAGGAAGACTGAACACAACAGCTCAATCTTATGATTTCTCTTCCTCTAGATTTTGGCTCTAAAATTAACATTCAATGAGCAAATGGCATTATGTAAATGTAGAGCTGGCACAGGTATTCTAAAAGGACAGGATTGATTAGCACATATCTTCTTTCTTATTGCTTGTAATGTATGGTTCTCCATTTGATTTGGATTAGATATGGGCTGCAAGGCAACCAATGGAAAGGCATGAATGAAATAATCATAAAAATCAGGAAGACTTTTTTATTTTAAGACAAGGAGTGATCATAGGCATGTGTACGTTGATCTAATTTCAAAATCAGTTCAGATTATACTTAGAATGAACAGTTCCTTTATTGAACAAAGGAGATAATGAGAAGAAAAAAGAGAATGAAAGATGACATGAGTAATAAAAGGAGGTAAAGACAGCCAATTTTGACCAGGGCCTTATCCATCGCTGGCCTTGCTCTCAGCCAGGACATGCAGATCTTGATGTATTGTTCCTGAGAAAATGACATTGTCAAGAAGTGAATTTTAAGCCAGGATACTAGTAGTTCCTCTCAGGGAGATGGCAGTTCAAAAAAGTGATAAATAAATTAAACAAATAAATAAATAAATATTTCATTGGAAGAAGAGATGTTTTCAAATCTTGGTGTACAGGAGGAAAGAGATTAAATAATAGGACAACAAGAATCACAGTTATATCCTTTGGCATGTTTTTGGATAGAACACATAACAATATTACTAGCGTGTGTTAAAGAATCTTTTTTAAAAAAAAATTCACAGAATAATTTTCCGTTGAAGATATTGATGCATTCATATCTACAAATTTGTCACACATACAAACCCTTCTCATATGCTTTGGATTTTCCAAAAACATGGCTCCTATTCATAATTATACTAGGATCATCTACCATATATAAAATACAGCTGAAGCCATGCATAGGTTTTGCTATATAATTAATTTTTAAAAGTTCTAAAAAACCCTCTCAGTGTAGTTATGCTAATTATTATGTGTGGAATTAAAATACAGTCACTTTTTGTCCATCTGTGGATATGAGTTTCAATAAAAAAAAAAATTCTACATAGTACGGCTGTGTTTATTTTTAGATTGCCAAAAAAATCTTACACCGAACAAGCCGAGAATATTGCACACTGTAGCCTTCACGATAGGTTAAACATGGAGCAGATGTGGGAACCAGTCTCAGGCTTTTAAGTATTCTCCTGCTGTGCAAATAAATATTTAATGTGAAATGGGACCTTCACACAGCCATCAGTCAGATTCCTATTTAATTTCTAATTAGTGTGTTTTAAATTTATAATTAGTATAATTCCAAGCACTGGTACACAGATCTGGATTTAATAATCAGGTATCTTCAAGCTCCTTCTCATCATGAAAGTTAACACCGTACATGATTGGAGGTAACCAGGCCTGCCTCCTTCCTGTTCTGAAATATATGTATTACACAGTTGGTAGCGATATCATTTTTAGATTTAATTAAATTCCCCAGAGCAGTGCTATCTTAGGCCACTATGCAAAATTTAAAATCAGGAGCATCTTGCTACCATCTATCACTGGTGTAGATGCTGTTGTTTTCTGCTACTGCATACCAATTGCCAGCAGTTCTGATGATTTTAAGAGAGATTAGTGCTTTGTACACTAAACAGCAATTTGAGCTTGGAATTGCTCCTGCTACATCTGACTTATGAAGTCAAAAATCCCAGGCTCCAAATGTCTGAAAGATCACTGCTGCTCTATTATAGACATAAAACAAATTTATTGGAAATATTTGGGGGTGGGGTGGGGTTGAAATGCTGGGTGGGGTTGTGACCAGGGGTGGGATTCTACAGGTTCCCACCTGTTCTCTAGAACCGGTTGTTAACATCCTAAGCAGTTCGGAGAACCGGTTATTAGAAGAAATTATTGGCCTAATCCTGTAAGGAAGGCAGGAAGGAAACATTCTGGTGTTGCTTCCAGAAACTGCCCCTCCATTAACACTTATTACATTCTTGGCAGGACTGGACTTACTGTCTCAGGAACATCTCTGGAATTCTTTCCCCTTCCTTTACTGTTACTTTGCTTGTGTGGAGTGACCTTTCAAAGTTACAGTGGCACTGAAAAAAGTGACTTATGACCATTTTTCACACTTATGACTGTTGCAGCATCCCCACAGTCATGAGAGGCCAGGCGAGGAGATGGTGCCTCAATGTGAGTGATGTTCAGTTGGCCATGCCCAGCCAGTCACAAGCCACATCCACCAACTAACCCACGCCCACAGAACTGGTTGTTAAAAAAATTGAATCCCACCCCTGGTCATGTCCTAGATGCTAGAACTGAATGAAATCTGCTGATCATTCCTTTTCTAAAATTGAGAAAGCAAAGTTCATTTCTTTGAGAGAAGTGTCTCTTCAACAGACTGTGTACGTTTCTGAGTCTCTTATAGCAGGAAAGTTCTATGGTAAAAGAATAATAGTCATACCCAGGTTTTCTTCATTGGGGAAGATATTTAAAACTACTTAAATCAGCAGAAGTTGTGTAAAAAAAATAGCTATATAAATTAAAAAGTCATCTTAAAGTAAACAGTTGCACTTTTCTTGCCAGAGTTTTAAAAGTAAAATGGATGAGAATACTGCCTTGCAGACATAAACAGTAAAAGATATTGAATTGTTTGTGATCTACATATCTCTAACTCTCATGAGTTTTGATTCGGTTCAGGCCATCATTTTGTAAGTTCCCTTCTGCTTTCTGAAATTAAATAAGGAGCTACAACAAGTAAACCTTATCCACCAATTCAGACCACTTGAATATTTTTCTCAAGGCTTGGTATAATAAAATATCAGGAAATCAATTTTTTTTCTTACCAGCCATTGTGCAATTCTATTTCTAGTAGTTTCAGAATCTTAAAACATTTTAATCAATTAATTAAACATTTTCTGGTTGATAATGGAAGCTTTTTATGCAATGTAAATTTCTGCAAAAATTCTGCAAAATACATTTTGAATAAATATATCCTTGTTCTTTTATTGTATCTTTATCCATTGTAAACCTTCAATAAGTGATGGGACACATTAATCTTATCCAATCTGCTCCCCTCCTGATCTTTGGATTTCAATTCTCATATTGCTAAATCAGCATGGTCAAATAACGAGGGATTATAGATGCTGAAGTCCAACATTCCTAGACAATGCCAAGTCGCAGAAGGAGGGTGTCCACATTTGAATAAATTGTGTTAGAGGACAAGAGACAATTATTGTCTTACCTTTCATGGGTTCTAGGGTCACATCAAAACTGTCATTCTTGAATTCAGTCTTTGGGACTCCAGTATAAAATACAATATTGCCAGAAATATAAGCTGTTACAGTGTAAGGTTTTGAGGTTTTGTTTTGGAAAGTAATTGTGACATTGAAATCACTGCCAAGAACTGAATCTTCGATCACAACATTCATGTCAACTTCCGTATTGGATGAGATGTCCTCGGCTACAGATTTTTTAACACCATACATTAAGGCAGTGTCCAGGGCTAGTCTTTCTTCTTCTGTGCCTGAAAATTAAATAGATATTGGCTGCCACAATATGCAAATTACCAGCCACTAACTCACAACAAGGCAAAAATTTAGCTTATCCATGGCTTCATACCTAGAGAGTTGCATATTCTTTGCTACATTGTGATCTCATTTGAACTCTACAAGCAGAAATAGGCTGAAGGCTATTTGAGATATGAATCTTATTCTCACCTTCCCTTAGTATTATACTGGGCCTTCTGGTGTAAGAAAAAAAGGCAACCAATGACTAATTTAAAAGAAACCAATTTTAAAATGCAGTTTCTTGCAATTAATAAAGCTGTCAGTCACAATGCTGAGTCCAAATAAATGATGAACTAAAAGTTAATATTCTCAATATTGAAAGCAGGAGAGAAGTGAAGTGAAAATTTGTGAGTGTAAGGCTTGTTTCGGCTTGTATGTGTCATGCAGAAACCAGGAATATAATTCAACTTTATATTCCCTGATCATTTCTCACATGTGGCTTGGGAGTTAAAATCCAAAGAATACGTTGGCAGTCTACTAATGTTCTAAACAATGTTCGTGAATGATATGTGAATATGATCAATAGAACTTGTATTGCTGCTTTATACCCAGTTTTAAAATTAAGGGATGGCACAGGAAAACATCACAATAAATAGCCTGAATTATTATTGTATATGGCACAGAGTCAAAAAGATGTGAGCAAGTCTTGTGAACAGATATTAAAGAATATGTCAGAATTTTACATGAACTAAGAAACTGTAATTAACAGCTTAGAAAACAACTTCAAACTGGCTTTAAATAACATTTTTTAAATGAAGCTCTTAGCTATAATTTTCTCATGGATGAAACAGGAAGTTGTTAACTGGAAGTTTATATTTCTTTATATATTACCCTAAAGCCTAGACTCTAGAAATTCAAAAGGGACTGAGTAGATGATAAGGATGCAATTCTGTGGATAGTTCTGTGATACCATTTTGTGTCATTTTGGGTTACGAGAAACCAGGCAGGATTGAGTGAGTTCTTTTTCTGAGAGTTCATGTTCCTTAAAGACTTTAGCATAGTCTGTACCTTTCCTTTTCATTTCTGTGCTTCTTCATTCCCTGTTTTCCTCTTCATAGGAATTCTTGCAAACCCAACTTCCTGTCTCCTGGGCTGAAGCTAATTCTTACACTTTCCCATTGCTCATTCAGTAAAGACTGAGAAAACTGTGTTTGAATTTCTTTCCTTCTTACCTTTTCTACTTTCCTTTCTCTTTCTTTCTTTCTTTCTTTCTTTCTTTCTTTCTTTCTTTCTTTCT
>BLBF01000002.1:85245408-85258741 GCA_015471245.1 Laticauda colubrina | reverse complement strand
TTTCTTTCTTTCTTTCTTTCTTTCTTTCTTTCTTTCTTTCTTTCTTTCTTTCTTTCTTTCTTTCTTTCTTATTCAAAGTTCTGCAGGAAGCTAGTACTAGTTACCCATTCAACAGGCAAAAACTAACACAAGTAACAGCTAGGGCATAAGCCCATGTCACACTGAATCAACGGATGTAAAGAGGATGTAAAACGGACAAAAAAGCTTGCCATCCATTGGAAAACGTGATGCATCCATTGTGTACTCACTGCATACGTCTTTCATACGCTCTATCCGTCAAACATCCGTCTACTGATATTTCATCCACTCAAAAAGTTTTGAGCTGCACAAAACTTTTTGAGTGGATGAACTTTCCGCCGCGTACGATCTACATCTGCGACACATCCGGGCAACAAACATTCTACATCCGTTGTCATCCGTTACACATCCGATGTATCCTCTCGGCATCCTCTGGCCATCCGCACAACTCACATCTGCTCCAGTGGAAAATGGAAAGAGGGAGGAAGCGAAAGGTATGCGGAACGTCCACACAGTGTTAGTAGCACGGACATAGAAAGGATGAAAGCGGATGCTGCTCGGATATAAAGCATTACAACGGACAAAATGTTCGTATATGGGACGTATCTCGGATATTTAGGATGTCTGGAGGATGTCTAGAGCATGTGGAAGGACACCAAGCGGAAAACCGACATTTCCTATAAAAAGGGGGAGAAAATCACCTGGATCTCACTTTCAGTCCAGCAGCCCTGCTGTGCAGACCTCTTCAGCCTTGCTCTTGCTCTTCCATATCATCCATTGATCTCCACCATGGATCATCGCACACTCCTTTTGGTAGCCACCATCATTCAACACCAGAACCAAGCCCTCTTCAGATTGTTTCACCTTTTCTATGCAAGGAGAAGAAGGAGACGCCCAAGAGCTGTCTGGGTCCAACGATGGATCAGGAGAAGAGTGGAGTTTGGACTCTATGACAAGCTGATGGTGAAGCTGAGGAATGAAGACACTTCTGCATTCCAGCACTTCATGAGGATGCCACCAGCCATGTTTGATGAAGTTGTAGAGCATCTGAGACCCAGGTTGACCAAGCCAAGCACCAGCTTCCATCCCAGCCTGGACCCTGGACTGAAGGTGGCACTGACTCTGCGCCACCTGGCCTCGGGGACCACATACAGAAACATGCATTATGCCTGGAGGGTGCCACACAACACCATCAGCATTGTGGCCAGAGAAGTGGTGCAGGCCATCATCGAAGAATATGTGGAGGAGCTCCTCCAGTGTGCCACCACTGAAGAAGGCTGAAGGAAAGTTGCAGAGCAGTGGTATCAGAGGTGGAACTTTCTCCACACCGTTGGAGCCATAGGTGGGAAGCACGTGGCCTGCAAAGCTCCAGCCAACTCAGGGTCCAATTATTTCAACTACAAGGGCTTCTTCAGTATCATCCTCTTTGCCATGGTTGATGCTAACTACAAGTTCATGTACATCGATGCTTCAGGCAACGGCTCATCTTCAGATGCCCAGGTATACAACACCAATGACCTCAAGGGTGGGCTGGAATGCAACCTCATCATGGGTTTCCCAGATCCAGACCCCCTACCCAACAACACACAAGATGTGCCCTACTTCATCGTGGGTGATGACGCCTTCTCCCTCAGAACCTACTACATGAAGCCCTACAGTTCCAGATACCTCACCCGTGAAGAGAGGATCGTCAACTACAGGCTGTCCAGGGCAAGGCGGGTGGTGGAGAACGCCTTTGGCATCCTGGCCAACAGGTTCCAGGTACTTCTCACCACCATGCAGCATCGCCCACAGACTGTGAGGAGCATCGTGGAAGCTTGCTGCATCCTGCACAATCTCATGCGCACCCGCTACCCAGTGTTGCAGAACAGGCTTGTGGACTGCCAACAAGGGAATGGGGACATGGAGCCTGGTGAATGGAGGCAAGGAAGAAACCTGATAGACACTGTGGATGTGCAAGGCCCCAACAGGGCTTCATGTGAAGGGAAGAAGCAACGCAACCTCCTGAAACACTGGTGCAACTCCCCAGTTGGAGCAGTGGAGTGGCAAGACAGGATGGTAGATGCTTAATGGATGCTTCCTTGAGCCTGTCTCATCACACTGATGAGATTGTGCCATATATGTTGAGTGGCCTTACAATGAATAGGGCATTAATAAAGAGTTTTGTTTATGTTGAAATGTGTTGATCAATGATTAAATTGTTATTGATAATAAAGGGCCATATGTGTGGCAGCTGGGAGGGTGGACCATACAGTCCCACTATGCTTGCACTGGAGGTTTATCTATCCCACAGCTATCCTTACCCGTCCCACAACTATTCTTATCCCACAGCTATCCTTACCAATCCCACAGCTATTCATCCCATAGCTATCCTTACCCATCCCACAAGCATGCAAAGGATTAACCATTTTTTCAAAGTTTTCCCCAACACTTTATTAAGTAAAAAAAATGAACCAAGTGTGTGAAGCAAAGATAACCTTTATTAATAGCAAACTGTATGACTTTATTAAAAAGCAAAATGACCCAAGTAAAGTGTCTTAAGCAAAGATTAAGTGAGCAGGTAACAACTCAGTCTCTGGCACTATTCTCAGTCACTCTGAGGCATGCCCATGGTCTCAGATGTAAAGGGGCCAGGGACTGTGGAGGTGGATGTGGCTGGAGTGCTGGTCTGAGTCACCATTGGGGTGCCTGGCCCCGAGAGTACAACAGGAGATGGTGTGTGCAAGAAGCTCTCAGAGAGCTGACTCAGTCCCATGAGGTTGAGAGGCCCTTCATCAAGTACCTGGGATGTGAGGCCCAACACTGATGACAGATGTTCTGAGGAAGAGCATGGCTGTGGGGTGGAGGAAGGAGGAGTGTAGTAGGGTTGTCTGGTCTGCAGCTGGGTCAGCTGAGGCATCTGTGGCATCCGAGGAACCTGGGTCTGGACTGGGAAGGGCTGTCTCTGCTGTGGGAAGTCCTGGTAGTGGTAGGCTTGGTAGGCAAGGGGCTTCTGAAAGCCGTGGAAAGGCTATGACATCGCCTGGGGTGGAGGAGCAGACCTGGAGTGGGTAGGAGCAGGTTAAGCTGGGCCTGGAGGGTGGTGCAGAAGAGCTGTGAACCTCTCGTTCATCGCCTGGTACTGGGCCTCGGGCATGTCCATGAGGGTCTGGCTCACGTACGTGATGAAGGGCTTGCGGTTCGAGGATGGTATGTCGAAGTGGACCAGCTGGGAGAGGAGATCTGTGCTGGCTTTGATTGCGTCCCTGATCTCCAAGAGGACTGTGTGGCCCTGTCCCTCCAGTCTGCCTCTCTGCCTGCTTTCTGTGGAGGTGGAGGTGGAGCTGGGGGTGGGGGTGGGTTGGTCTCTGGTGGCTTCTTCTTCTTGCTCCATCTGAGACAGGGGATCCTCCACATCCTCTGGCATGGGGAGTGCAGCTGTCGTGGGGCCCTCCAAAAATACCTGCCTGGACACTGTAGCTGTCTCCTGACTGGAAGAGTAGTGGCTCTCTGTGGACTGTCTGAGGGAGAGGGTTGACAGAGGGCTGCTCCTCAGTGGCGGATCTCACCCTCCAGGAAGCTGCACCTGGCCATGACATAGGTCTCCCGGTCAGTGAGCTTGACAGCGGCCTGCCCAGATTTCTTCAGGTGCAGCTTGCCATACCAGATGTGCATATGCTTCCACCACCCCAGGAGGACATCTGAAGTGTAGCCCAGGCTCTCCGCCTTCTGTCTCCACTCTGCCTGCTTCCACTTGGTGTCACAATAGAGCCTGTGGCCCTTCCTCCACAGGTACTCGTTCTCCCTCAGCCATTCCAGCACCTCCTCCTCATGGTCTTTGGAAATGGAATACTGTTTCCTCTCTCCCTTCTCCTTGCCTTGCCTCTTCCTCCCTCTGGCAGGGGCTTCAGGGCCTTCAGCAGCAGGGCTTTGAGGGCCTTGGGGCTGGTCCATCACAGCAGCAGCAGCAGCAGGAGAAGCACCAGCAACACCAGCAACACCAGCAGCAGCACCAGCAGGAGAAGCAGCAGCAGCAGCAACACCAGGAGCAGCAGCAGAAGCACCAGCAGCTTCAGAGTCAGCGCCTGGGGGTGGGATGGTGGTTCTGTCCTTCTTGCCAGGGCTGGCAGGAGTAGGCACAGGCTTCCTCTTCTTCCCCATGGTGTTCTCTCAAGATGTCTCTGGCAGCAGGTCTTTCCTCTGAATGGTGACCTGCTTGCGAGCTGCATCTTTTATATCCACGGAGCTTATGCAATTCATCCTCCCCGCATGCGCAGTGAACGCTTTGCATCCACTACGCATCCATTATGCATCCTATAGGCATCCATGATGCATCCGCGTCATCCGCTACGCATCCTCTACGCATCCGCTCCTTCCACTACGCGTCCACTTCGCTGTTCTCCCCCATAAGCCCTGCGGATGTGTCATCCGCTTCCATCCACTTCCATCCGCTAGGTTTCCTATGAACATCCGCTTTACATCCCCGCTACATCCTCCCCCCATCCATTCCTTTCTGTTGTTGTCCGCTCTGTTTATGCAAATTTGGGGCACTTTTGAGAGCAGATAACAATGGATGGAAAATTTGCTCATCCGCTGTGTCCTTTTTACATACGTTTTGCATCCGTCGGCCAGTGTGAACTAGCCTTTAGTAGATTTGGGATTGATGATGTAGTTTGCTCTGCTAGACTAAATGCCTTCTAATAATTTAACATCGCTGAGGCCATATTCTTTAATATATCTCCAAGGAAGTAAACCTGTCTGACTTCAGTTCTAAATAAGCCCATATAGTTTTTCTCATAGTTGAGACTTGGCCTATCTTTAATTTAGATGTCCGTAACAAGCAACTTTTTTTAAAAAAATGCATAAATCCAATTGAAAAAAATAACCTAATCAAATCTAACCAAAAGCACTGTTGCTAATATATGTCTCATGAGAGGTGTGAAGACTGATTTATCCCTTTGCTTCAAAATTTATTTCTTAGACATCTATAATCTCAGAAGTTAAACATATTTGCCTCGTCTATATATCACAGACTAGCAGGTTAAGCAAATCCAGGCATGTAGCTGAATTGTTAAATTAGCAGATTTTACTTCTGTTAGAATCTGGGAGATTTAGCTCCCTGATTTCACAGGGAACTTATTTCAACTAATACACAGTTTGGGTCCAGTTTATTGTTTAGATCTAATATTGTTCTACATCAACTATACACTTGCTTTCAAGATTTGTTTCATACTCGAATAATCTGAACATTTACTTAAAAGATACTACATATTTTCAATTTATCCATCAGTGGTGCCCCTGAAAGCACCAAGAAATAAGGAATGTGCACGCATGTAGTCAATTGCAGCATTTATTTCAGGTTTATCTACAAGAGAGTTACTCCACCCACAATCCCAAACAAAAGCCACACCAACAAGGAAATTGAATAATTTTTTTGAATGATGCTAAACAAGATATAGGTATGGATATATCTGAAATGACAATGAAAAAAATGAAAAGGACCTACCACATTTAAGAGTAAATTTTAAACCAATAACTGATATTATACTATTTATAAAGAAGTCAGATATATGGTGATCTTACCAGGGTTAGTAATTTCAAATTAGAAAAAAGGAAAGGAGACGAGAGGCTTACCATCACTGTTTTCTTGAGGAGTACTATCTACAGCTTGCCAGCCACCAAAACCAACAGGAAGGTCAGGTCGAGACATCCAAGCTTCATTCCAGCAATGATAGTTCCTTTACATAAGAAAATAACAACAAAGGATTACTCTGGACTCCAGATGTTCTTATAAAGCAGGGATCCCCAAATTTGACAACTTTAAGACTTGTGGACTTCAATTCCCAGAATTCTCCAGCCAGCTTGAGCTATGCTGGCTGGAGAATTCTGGGGGTTGAAGTCCACAAGTCTTAAAGTTGCCAAGTTTGGAGACCTTTGTTATAAAGATTACTCCCTCTCCCTCTCCTTCTCCCTCCCTCCCTATATCATCTATCTATCTATGACACTCCCAAAAGAATGACAAAATCTTTCTGAACTCATTTTTCATTAATTTAATAAAGTTCTTGTGACCTGACTTTCAGGTTTGTTTGTGGATTTTTTTTTCTCACTTCCATAGATGGAGATTTGGTTCCTTGAAACAATGGTGCTTAGTACTGGTTTGCTGATACGGCGATTCCATTAAAAATAAATTTCACCTTCCACTAATTAACAAATCTTGGCATGTGACTGTTCTGTATCGAACTTGGTAGGTTCCAAGTACTTCATTCTGATTGGCCGAAAAAGCCACTTACGGATTGGTTCGCTAGGAACCAATCCGGGAAGCCGCCAAATGGCGAGAAGAGTTAAATAACTGTCATTGGCCACAAGCTGGTGGGCTAGCTGCTATATAAAGGGCTGCCGCGGCTTGGGCTATGTTCCATTTCTTTACCTAGCTGTTTGAAATAAAGAGTTGTTGTTTGGAACCCGGTCTCACGCGCTTCTTTCCGTATGGAACAGTGACTATTTCAGTATTTGATAGCCACGTAAAACATCTAGGGCACTCTTCCCCATAATGGTTAGGAATTCTTAAAATTATAGTCCCAGCAGTGCTGGTATATCTCAGATTAAGCAAGACTATGCTAGAGCATATTGAATCAATTGTCTGCTTTCACTTGGGTTGCAGGAAGAATTTTTATATTTTTATACTATTGCTGCAAATAATATTCTAAGTGAGGATTAATGTTATTTACTGGGAGTGTTGGTTGTCTCCAGTTGTGCACCTCTTCTTAACAATTAAGCTTCTAGTATAGGGGTCTCCAAACCTGGCAACTTTAAGATTTATACACTTCAGTTTGCAGAATTCCCCAGCCAGCATAGCTGGCTTGAGAATTCTGGGAATTGAGGTCTATAATGTTGCCAAGATAGGAGAACCCAATGCATTATTTTACTATCTTGCCCAAATGCTTTGATTTTCATACACAAAGAAAAGGAGATCCCTTATCAGGAAAACATAGGAAGTTTCACCTCAACAAACTGTGTATTTGGTTTTTAGAAGAGGGGAAGCATTCATAAAGAAGGAATACACTAATAGGGAAAAGCATTATTTCTTCTAACTCTGTAACAGCAAATCAAATTTTAAAACAGCTTGCTCAATAAATAAGATATGAATTGAGAGACAACCCAGTGAACCGTCTGATACAACCTAGGCATCATATCCCTTTGTGTCAGTTTAAGGAAGGCCTGCTGCATTAACCATGCCTCTTCACAAACTTTAAAGCTTCTTCCCAACCTGTGCACAACCACTGCAGATTAAAATAATGAGGAGAATTGGCTCTTGAACAGAGTGTGAAAAGGTTCTTTGAAGTGCCGAAGTTCAGACATTGAGAGGAACTGCTGGGATTTGAATCTGGAATTTTCAGATGCAATTTGAAATTGAGTGGTCAGCCTAGTCCTGATCAGGGAGGGCTGAAAAAGTTGTAAAGTTGCAGCTGGACTGTAACATTTTTTTTCTGTTGCAGATGGTTCTGTCTGCCTTTCAATTTTGGCTTTCCCTCATTGTCTGCTCGTTAATTTTTAAGAGAAACACCACTCCAGCTCAATACGTTTCTGATTTGCTCAGAATATTTCATGGGAAAAGAGAGATGGAGGCCTTATAAATGGCTTTCCATTGGTTTATTAGCATAACAGAAAGAGTATAACCATGTTGAGGAAAAGCTGCAAAATAAGTTTCAAGAAATGTTTGAGCTATGACAGAATACCATGGGAGGGGGAAATGCAGCTATTTCCTGTTTAAAAAATTGTTCTCTGCCAGTATATAAAAAGCTAATTAGATTATTGAAGTAATTGTTAGTAGTAGTATTTCAGCAAATATAAAGTTTGTTAAACTGAGACTATTTAATTAATAATGGGCAGAGGAAGAAAGGAGAACAGCATGAAATCTGACTCTTGACTAACGAGGCATTTCAAAATAGAAATGAAAGCAGTGATAAGACAGAAAGTTGTCAGTCAGAGAACTGAACAAAGCAAGATACCAAGGAAAAAAAGGATTTATCCAAAGAAAATGATGCAAACTATTTTATTTAAAATCATAGCTGGGAATGGTGTGATGCTGAATTATTCTCACAGAGCCTTGCTGATGATGGCTAATGGAAAAAATTGTCTAGAGGTGTGAACCTATAAACATGTTCCAATAAAAAAAGAATATGTGTAATTCAGAGTTGAATTGCACAGTCCTTGAGCACAAAGGACTCCACAAACCTTTCTTCATCAAGGCAAAGATCTATAATTCTTCCTCTCATAATTCAGCTTATTCAACCATCTTTGACTTTGACGATCAACACAATTCTGTTGCTCCTATTTTGTAGATCTAGGAATGAATTCCTGTTGTTATTTTCCACCCTCAACATTTTGATATCATTTTCCTGCTCATAACTGCAGATTTCATCATAAATGTCAGAAAAATCAGACAAATTGCCTAATCTTCGACCTATTACTTGCTGTTTATATGTACATTATGAGCTGATGCAAGAGACTTGTGTGTCCAATCATACTTGGTCAATAAAGAATTCTATTCTATTCTATTCTATTCTATTCTATTCTATTCTATTCTATTCTATTCTACTCTATTCTAAACGAAAATTGAATTATTGTTTTTTAACTAAAAAACTAATAATAATAATGACCAAATCATTCACCATGTTTAATAATGTAGCTCAGAATTGGGCAACTATTATCCTTCAAATGTCTTAGATTATGAAGTTCAAAACATACAGAGATTGTGAGAATTTTAGATTAAAACATATGGAAGATTTTAGGAAGCTTAATCCTGACATAAAAAGCATTATAGCAAAGATTGATCTGACTTAAAATCTCAAATGAGATTTTAAAATATTTATGTGAATGATTATAGATTACTTCCATCTATGCAAAGACATTTTAATATACATACAATAAATATTTTAATAGTAAAAAGATATTTCTGCAAAATCTAAAATATATTGTTTGATACACATTCTTTAACAAATGTTTAAGATTGTTTTAAAGAACTGGTTCCAGATATAGAAAACTATTAACAACCCATCAACATCATGCTGCAAAACAATTTAAAGCAAGCTTTCCATTGAAGTTAGAAAGCAAAGTAAATGAAGAAAAGGGACCCAGAGGAGAAAATCGAAAAAAGCTCCCACCATAAGTTAAATTAATACTTGCCCCCAGAGGTTATGTGCATCATGTAGCAATAAATATACCATGAAGAGATGAGATTAAAGGGAAAGTTCAAAAAGTAATCAAGCCCCCAGAAGGCAGCATAGGGAGAATGCGATTTAAAACACTATGGAGCTTTTTAGCTGATGTAGATTTGCAGCGTTCATTTCCTTTTAGAGTGGAATGGACTTAGGGGGAAAAAAATCCCCCGATGTCATGGAATAAGTCCCCTGAATGAAAAATACATGAAAATATGAAAGACACCTCAAGGTGGAGCTTCAGCAAGCTATTGTCTTCTGTGACTTATAGGAAATGGCCAGAAGTAATAAATGACATGGCTCTGAACCCTGTAGATTTGGGAAGAAACTACATATTGACTGCAGCAGGGAATAAGCTATTAGTAAGCTTTATACCAGTGGGAAAGAAAAGGGACTGTAAATGCAACAACAAAGTAAATAACTGGAGAAAGGAAGGAGACCGTTTTCTTAATGGTGGGACCCTGGCTATTAATTAACTTTTGAGAGAGGCTAATCTGGCACCTATATTATTAATCTTATTGCAACACCAAGTCAAGACCAACCATTTCCATCTATTTCAGTTTGAAACTGTTGCTGTTTGTTTTTATGCAGTGCCCATGTGCTTTATGGTAAGATATAATTTAATGGGTGTAGTTTTACATTCCATTCCTTTTATGAGCTGCCGGGAAAACTTGATTATGGGCAGCCCCTAACATGATAAATAAGCAGAACAGTAACAGAATAGGGGAAGTGAGTAAGGGCTGCCCCGCCCCCAACAACATATTTATGTGCTGAATGCATATTTTACTCCTATCTCCTTTCCTTTGGGAGCTACTATTAAAATGAGAATCATACGAACGATAAATAGTAACTTATATTACTATTCATTTGTTTTCCATTTTATGCTCTCTGTACAATAGGTTCGGGCAGATAAAATCGCCCTGGCTTTCTCCTCTCTGATTAGAGTAATGCCAAAAGGACCATACTAAAATACAGAGACTAAACAACATAAAAAAAGAATATTATAAGCACAGAAACAGCTTTGAAATAACCATTTAAAATATTCACAATGTTACTGACACTGTGAGAGAGAGTTGTTGTATTTGTGTATTGTAGTAAGCCATAATTTCTATGAAAGGACAGGTTTCCTAGTATTTGCAACTCAGCTGCTCCTTCTTGCCTGCGAAGCAAAGTGTGACCTTACATGGTTTGTTTATTAATGACGAATTAGAAGCTATGGTTTCTGACTTCTATTCTGAGTGAGAGAGAAACACCAGGGACTTTGACTAACACATCAGAAAAGACCTCTGCTCTTGATTAAGGCACTCTTGTGGACAAGATGATTCAACAGGCACCATCAAGGAGTGCCAGAATATTTGTGGAAGTTAAATCAAAATCTTCAGAGTTTCACATCAGACTGAGCTCTGCTATACACAATCCATCTCATACAGCAGCATTTTCAAAAGCTGCATCAATAGGGAGCCTCAAATGTACAACAGGTTCATTCTGCTGTACTCCAATATGTAACACATGGAATGGAATCCTTATAGCTGTCCGTATAATTTTGGAATTAGAACTATGTGACAATGAGCTGATGAATAGTCTCTGGTGTAGTCATTTGTTACATGTTAGTTCTAAATCATCCAACTGCTATCTGTATTGTTGTCTTCTCCCAGCACCCCTCTAGTTATCAATGAACATCCACTTCCAATGGTGATAGCAGCAACATGTCCCTCATTGTATAAGACAGAAAACTAATGTGGTCACATAACTATGAAAAAAATCAACTGCAATTCTCCAGTAAATATACCAGATTGAATCTCTTGTGAGCTTGGAATCCACCTTTCCATGTTCATCCACAAACACATCCATCTGTAAGTTGGCATTATTATCATGAGCTGAAGAATAGTTAGTGATGACCCGTCCAGGAATTCCTAGGCACCTCAAAACTGTACAAATAAAAAAGAACAAGTGTTTTAAAACAATATGACATTACAGGTTAAGCTGAATATATATATATATATATATATATATATATATATATATATATATATATATATATATATATATATATGGTTTTTTTTTAAATACATTTAGTATTGTGTAAATACATTTAGTATTTTAAATACATTTTAAATACATTTAGTATTATAGCTGTGTTGTGATGAAATGTTAATTTGAAGCGTATCCTGAAAAGAACAGAAATGGCTCTATTCAGGAACGAGGTTCACAGTAAGAGATTCCAATTGGATCAGTTAAACAAAGATTTGCTAGCACTACACCTGGAATTGAGCAGCAAAATCCACCCTCTACTTTGGGATAAGATAAAACAACTTACAACTTGGAGAGCTGAAACTGAAACCACTTACAAAAATAAAAAACTCTCAAAGAAACTAAAGAAATTAGAACATGACAAGAAAACCCCCAACAACTCACAACACCTGAAACAATTAGAATATAACGTTTCCAACAGAGAACTCACCAAAACAGAAACAGATGTCCTAACCAAAGGATTCAATTATGCTATAGCACCCCAAAATATCCCCACAGAATCCATCATATGTGCAGTAGAATCCAGCCTAACCAAATTAAATACAGATGAGGCTGACAGAATAAGACACCAGGTTACAAACATCTTATGCACAAGCAAACCACCAAAAAGCAACTTGCAAAAAGATGAATTCAGAGCGCTACAAACCCTGAAAAATGATAACAGCATAATAATACTCCCAGCAGACAAAGGGAATGCCACAGTAGTAATGGATAGAAAAGACTATGAAACAAAATTGACAGACCTACTCCAAGACTCCACATACAAATCTATAAACACAGACCCAACCACATATCTGGAAAAATTAACCAAGAAGAAAATTATAACCAGCCACATAAGCAAAGAAATCCAACAGACGATCATCCCAAGAGAAAAATCTTCTAGATGCCCCAAATTATACGGCCTCCCAAAAATACACAAAGAAGGACCCATAGTCAGCTCCAAAGGAGCACCACTACAAAATCTAGCTAAACACTTAGCAAAACAACTACAGCCCCATGCTGAAACCGCAGCTTCATATGTACAAAACTCATGCCACTTCTTAGAAATGATCAAAGATCTACATGTGGAACAAGAAGATCTGCTTGTAAGTTTCGACATGGTTTCACTATTCACTCAAGTCCCGATAAAAGAAACTCTTGAAATCATCAAAAATAAATACCAACCAGCTAAACACCTCATTGAACTAACAGAACACTGCTTAACCAACACATATTTCATATACAAAGGACAAAGATACAAGCAAATTGAAGGAGCCCCTATGGGATCACCACTGTCACCCGTCATTGCAAACCTGTTCTTGGAAGAATTCGAATCCAGAGCCCTGGCTAATGCCACCCACAAACCCAAATTGTGGCTAAGATACATCGATGACAAATTTGTGATTTGGCCCCATGGAAAAGAAAACCTAAACAATTTCCTAACACACCTAAACAGCACACACCCCAAAATCAAGTTCACCATGGAAACGGAAATAAACAAACAACTACCACTCCCAGATGTACTAATCTACAAAAGAACAGATGGCACACTAGGACACACCGTATACCAGAAGAAACACACACCAACCGCTACCTCAACGCCCAATCCCACCACCACCCAGCACAGATAAATTCCGTGGCCAAAACACTAATCACCAGAACCAAACGCCTGGCAGACAAGACACATATAAAGACTGAACTATGCACCCTGACTAAAGTATTGACAGCCAATGGCTTCCACAAAAACAAAATCACCAACTTGATGCACAAAAACACACCAAGATATAACAGAGACCTAGAAGATCAACAGATCTATGGAACAGCTGTCCTGCCCTACATAAGAGGTACCACAGATAAAATCAGTAAGATACTACACAGGCATCACATCAAGACTGCCTTCAAAACAGACAAAAAAATAGCAGCCATCCTTAGAAACCCCAAAGACAAAATTGACCTGGAAAACCAAGGCATATACGAAGTTCCCTGTGCATCATGCCCGGCCACATACATTGGGCAGACCAATAGAGGAATAAGTACCCACCTGGATGAACACAAAAATGCAGTAAAAAAGCTGGAACACACCTCCTCACTAGTCCAACACATGAAAA